>CACRXP010000488.1:119913-140013 GCA_902702965.1 Spirometra erinaceieuropaei
ATGTGTATCAAGCTGTAATGCAAAACGTCAGGTGAGGCAGTCGAATAAAGACGTTACAGCATATATCGCGGACGCGAGCAGCTTAGCAACTGATCTGGATACAGCCATAAAAGCAGTCCCAGAGTCTCAGGCTCAATCTACCGCCAGCAAAAGAGGGCAGGATACAACCGCCGGTTTTTTTCCCCGAGAGATCACGTTGTATGGTAGTGCAAAGAGTTCCTGAAGCACCTGGTGACACTCCGAAAGCGAGGGTGAAACACGATCTGCTGACATTCCAAAACCTACTTAATGACATGCAAGAACCCGGTGAGGTCGTCGAAATCCAAAAACTCTTCCGTTTGGAACCTTAAGTTAGAAACAGCGCAGACAAAGTGCGGCCGAGACCGCTAAAAGTCGTATTGGGAAACGAACTGCAAGCAAATCTTATCTTGTTACGAAATTCCAGGCTTCGAAACAACCATCGTGGAGTGTTTTTTCAGTCGGACTATCACTCAATCGAACGGATAAAAATATGGACGCTGGTAGCGGAACTGAGAAAACGTCAGAGCGAGGGCGAAGTGAATCTGAAAATAGCAAACAACCAAATTGTAAAAATAGACCGTTCCTTCTTTTGGAATCATCCGGTGACACTGACGGCAAAAGCACCCGCGCTCGGTTCCAGCAAATTCAGTAAATTCAAAATCGACTAGTGGACTTGGTACGCCATGTGAAATATGCCGTAGTAACTATCAGTCGAAAGCACTATCAAACAATTGCCAGAGAACTAAACACCCACGATCAAGATATTCTCAAAATGAATTTACTTACCAACCAAAACGCCCCTAGAAACACCAGAAATAGCGAGGATATTATAAAGATTCCCAAATTCACAAAGTCCCAACGATCAAATTTCTACACCATAAGATATGCGACTATCTGGAATTCTCTTCCAGGTTATATCCGGAAAAGTCGAACCCTAATCGAATTTAAAATAAAAACTAAGAAATTCCTTTCAAATAACAATACACATTTATTTTTGAATAAGATAGGACATTTTTCAAGTCAATTCTTTGATATTGAATTTGGTCCAAAAGGGCTCTGATGATGCCAGCCGATTGAAAAATACCGGAGCATAGCACTAAAAATAATCAAATTTATAAAAGATAGCATCATTGATAAACATAGAACAGATAATGATATTCCTCTATTTTCCTCCCTTTCTCGTTTTCATCAGCTATGTCACCAGACACTAAATATCCCTTATAAAGCTAATAAAAATATACCCTTCGATAAAACCCTGCATATTAGTCGTGCGTATGTCTATATTAAAGCCATATTAAACATATATAGAATTATATTCGGTCATAGTAAACAGTCGACCACTACTCCTATAATTTCACATTAACAAGAACAATATGATACATGATTCAATAGTATTTTGACAGTTTTGATTGTGACTTACCATTGAATGCTTCTTACTCCTGATATATATTCATCTTTTCCAGCTCTTAGTCCAGACAACGATGGTAAGCCTCCTGAAAAAATACGTCGGAACTGTGCGAGCGCCCCCTTAAAGCTGGCCAGATAGACTGACAACCAACAACTAGAGCAAACCGAAATTTACCCAACAGGAAAATAATTTCAAGGTCAGGCCGATATCAAAGTTCTTCAATTGCCATGAAGGACATATTATTCATGCCCCCGAAAACTACCAAACTGCAAACTTCAATTTTTATATTGTACACATCGTTATTTTTTGAAACTTTTGTTATTATTTTCCCTTAGAACTGAGGTTTTTTTTAACTTAAAACAAACTCTCAATTCGCGCTCTTTTGGCTAACCAGGCACCCGAAGCAAATGCAGTCAAAGTGCAGTTGAAATTGACGAGTTTGATTAAGGTTTTTTTCCTGAGTTCAAAGGGGACTGACAGTGCCCAAGGGGCGCTACATTAAACCTATTCTATAAGATGATGTACACAAATGTGCAGAGTTTATTCGACAAATTGGATGAAATAAAACTCACCGTGACCCATTTCCAACCAGACTTCATAGCTTTAATAGAAGCGTGGTTAAATGGGCTGATAAAAGACGCAAAAGTTATGCCAGATGGTGTCCAGATTCTCCGAAGCGACCGAAAGGAACGAAGGGGTGGGGGGATTGCGATATTTATACGAGTTCCTTACTAAACATGTTAAAGTGGACACTCTATTCAGAGATGAACGGCAGTCCAGTTGTTTAGACCTCATCATCACTAGGGACGATAGTTGCATTCTCGGATTAGAATCGCACACGCCCCTTGGCCGAAGTGACTACTGCGTTCTTGTTTGAGAGTATAGTCATTTTTGTACCCGAAATTCGAGCTGCTGATGAAAGAAACGTATGGAAGGGGGATTATACCCGAATGAAAAACCTGCTACAGAAGGTGAACTGGAATGCAGCACAAGGACCTGACCCAGAAAGCGATTGGTCCTTCTTCACGAACATAATGCAGCACTTGGTAGAGGGCTGTTGGCCACTGAAGAGGAATCTGCGCACTTCACGACCACAGTGGGTGACGTCAGAAATAAAGAAGAGCCTTAAATTGAAAAGGAGACTTTGGAAAAAGTACGCCTAATATCAGCAACCAGAGCATTTCGCTGACTTCAAAAAACAGAGGAATGTATGTCGGAATCTGTTGAGGAGGGAACGGCACAATTTGAGTCAAAACTTCTAAAAAATATCCCGCAAAATTCAAAAAACTTCTTTGGAAACGTAAATAAGGCGAAACGCAACCGGGACTGCATTCCCTGTCTAAAAGATCTCCGGGAAATACGTTGTCTGACAGTTCAGATAAGGCGAACCTGTTGTCCGATTTTTTTATGTCCGTGTATGCCGAGGAGCCGGCTATTGATTAAAGAGTTCGCCTCCAATTGTCAAATCAAACAATACAATTAGCACGGTGGACTTCACAACAGACACGGTAAGGAAAACTTTGAGTCAACTACAGCCCACTAATTCCCCTGGTCCGGACGGCGTGTTCGCAAAAGTCCTGAATGAATTCTGAGACCAACTGGCCTTTCCGTTGTCCAGGATCTTCAGAACTTCGATAGAGACCGGGACTCTGACTACCGACTGGAAGAAAGCGAATATAAGCCCCATATATAAAGGTGGCGAGAGAACAGCCCCAAATAGTTTCAGACCAGTTAGTCTCACAAGCATCTGTTACAAACTAATGGAAAAGGTAATAAAAACGGAGCTGATGTGGCATCTCGAAGAAACAACTTGTTCTGTGTCAGTAGGTGGGGGTGACTGGTCGAGTGCTGGTCATGAGATTGGACTGATTAAGGGGGGATTAGGGGAAGCATAATTACAGGGGCTCACGGGTACCAAGCCAGGTCGTCCGACGCGCATGAGTTGATAATAGTTTGTGGAGGCAGCCGGGGGTCACTGCAGCTGGACCGGAGGGGCCGCAGTTCAGGCCGGCGGGGGTGGCCGTGTGTCAGCGGCCTGGCGACGACTGTCGCGCCCATCGACCGACAAAACGGAGCCTGAAAAAAAGGGGACTGCAGCAGCAGCTACACTTGCTCAGTTTGCATCAGCATGGATTTTGAAGGGGTCGATCCTGTCTCACTAACCTGCTAGTATCAATGGAGAGCTGGACGACATCAATCGACATGGGCTTATCAGTCGACGCCGTGTACATTGACTTCAAAAAGGACATTTGAAAGTGTTCCACACAGACGATTTATATTTAAGCTACGTCAAGTGGGTGCGAATGGAAATCTGTTGAAACGGTTAACCGATTTTCTTACGGCGAATCTCAGCGTGTGTGTATCGGAAACGCTAAATCGGAATGGGCATCCGTGCACAGTGGCGTTCCGCAGGGAAGCAGTATGGGTCCAATTCTGTTCTGAATATATGTGAACGACTGTCTGGACTGTCTGAACTGCGAGCGCGTAATGTTTACCGATGATCTCAGATTGCGGAAATTAATAGACAGGCAGGAAGACTCTGTACAGTTACAAGACCATCTGAATCGCTTGCAACAATGGTGTGATGAATGGTACCTTAGCCTCAATCGTAACAAATGCCAACTTACCCGATTACGTTCGCGCAACAGGAGGCCGTTGAGATTTTAATCTCAGTACTTTATAGGAGGTCACCAACTCGAATCAGTCAACAAGTTAAGAGACCTCGGTGTGTGGATGACGTCAATTCTCAAACTATCGTCTCACTGCGCCAAGGTATCAAAGAAAGCTATGGGCATCCTAGACTCGATTAGAAGATCCTTCCTCAATTTTGACGAAGAACTTTTCGGCCGAGTATTTGGAGCGTACGTTCGATCAATGTTGGAATATTGCATAAAGTGACGGAGAAAGCGACGATTTTCGCGGTTGTTTGTCATCTCCCTCATTTCGACTTCAAGCGGTCTGTCGACGCTCACGGCGGAACCCTCAGTATTCGCCGTCTACTAGAAGTTTATTTGTAGCTTCCCAACTGCTCGGCTGGGCTTGAAGCTGACTGTGGCCGATCGCGTCTGGATTCCTCTCGTTTGGCCTCTTTGACGAGAATAGTCGCATCCGGCGTATCAATTCTGCCTGACGATGTCCGTTCTGAATCCCGTACACAATACCACATGCAGGCCAGTCCTGTCCAACCCGCATACGAACCCCTCAAGGCTGACATTGATTTCTGCCCTGACGATGTCCAATTATAATCCGTTATATACCGCCACATGCAGGCCAGTCCTACCCGCATTTTGTGTTATTATTAGCGGGGTTTTTTCTCCTGTGAAATTAATCCAATCATTTTTAAATATTTAAGTGGTTTTTTTCACCGCTCGCTCATCATTTTTCTTAACGGACTAGAAATTAAAAAAATATGAATTGGATTTTGTACAGATTCTGCCTACCTCGACTAAAATTCGTATGTAAATTTATTTCCACTTGCTTTGATGGGACCCCCACGGGTCCTTTATAAAATTTTTTTATCTATTTATAAGAATGTCAGACTGCATTCGATCGCCTTATAGCTCACCTCGCAAGAACCCCAATACTCAGACTTCTTAAAGTTTCCGCCGATACACCCCCTTTCATCCTGTATACCGACGCTAGCGCGTTCGCTATTGCCGCAGTACTATCACAGGCGGATAACACTGGCCATGAAAAAACCGTTACGCTTTGCAAACAAATCTCTGTCGAAACCTCAAAGCAAATATTGCACATATCGGCACAAATTACTAGCCATAATTACTTTCATCATAAAGTTTCGTCCCTTTCTACTGGGTAGGCCATTCTTCGCACGCCCCGACCACAAGGCTATACAGTGGCTGCAGAATACAAAGGACGCCGAAGGCCAACTCGCCCGTTGGCAATAAATCCTACAAGAGTATGAGTTCACTTGTATCTACCGATCGGGCAAGCAACATGCCAACGCAGATGCCCTAGCTCGACGACCCCCAATTACGGGAACCAGGGAATACAACACTCCGATGGATGAAGTCAACGCGGTTTACGCCAGCGAGCCGGCTCGACACCAGTGGACAGTGCGTCAGAGTACGGATCCAGACTATTTGATGCGTGGTCAACACCGGCCCACTGATACCGAACTGCGTAGCTCGTCCGAAGCACCCTATATTTTCCGTAACCAGTGGTCACAACTATTTATTAAGAACAATATCTTACTCATTAACGACAACATAACGAGACAGAACTGAGTGGTCGTTCCAGGAAGCTTGGTACATACTGTGCTCACAGACCTGCAAGGCGAGTTAGGACACGGAGGAAAGAACAAGACGGAAGCCACCGCTCGCCAGCGGTTTTGGTGGCCTCACCTTCGCAACCAGGTGACCATCTTTTGCAACAGTTGCAAGACATGCGCTGAATTCAAGGCAACTGAACAACGACACCGAGCACCACCTCAGCCGATGTTCACAAGTTTCCCATTTCAATGCCTAGGCCTAGAAATCATCGGCTATTACTATTCACTACTTCCGGCCATCGATTTATATTAATAATGGTTGATTATTTTAGCAGATAGACAGAGGCAGTACCCCTCCTTCGGCAAAACGCCGTGTCGGCAACTACTGCGATATTTAACAACTGGGTCTGTCGCTTCGGAGCGCCCCTTTCCGTCCACTCAGACTGCGGAACGAAGTTCGACAGTAAACTATTACAAGACGTGTGCGACCTACTCGACATTTATAAGACACGAAATACCGCTGCCCACCTGGAAGGCAATGGTCAAGTTAAAAGAACTAAACGCACGCTGACGCAATTACCGAAGGTCTTCCGAGGAGAACCACCCCCACGATTGGGACAAACAGTTACCATGTGCGATGATGGCATACCACGCCGTGGAACATACCCCGACAGGAAACCCCCCTTTCTTAATACTGACCGGACGCCACTTGCGCCTACCACTTGACTCCCGCCTGCCTGTAGCCACACTCAACCTATACAATCCAGACGACTATATGTAGCAACTACAAGAACTACTACAAACAACCCACAACCTTGCACGACATCATGTCGGAGCAGTCGCTGAAAGACAAAAAACTACTTTGATAATCAGATAGCTGGTACTCCCTACAAGTCTGGCAACCTAGTGTGGCGCTTCCACCCAATTGCCCCCCTCCCTAGGCACTTCGGCCAAGTTCTTCAATCCTTGGGAAGGACCAGATGCAGTCGTAGACGTTCAACAACCCATCACTAACGTACTTCGGGACGCGTCATATTCTGAAAGCCCAACGTTCGCTGCGCATTTCCATAAGCTTAAGCCATACCGGGAACGCCAACCGACGGCGTGGAGGATATCCCGCCCGTCGTTCCTCCAAGTTTAGTACCCTTACCGACTAGCAAAGAAATAATAGAGACTACGCAAACTGTGAGCCCTGCAGACAGCGCTCTAATTGAGGAGGGAAGTGTGTAGTGGCGGACAAGGGCGAAGTTGGCGGGAAGTCGAAAAAAACGAAACGGCGATTTTTGGCGCTGTGCTTCTTTCGAGCCTTTTTATTATTTGCCTTACAGACCAGAACAAGGATTCACACAGAACTTAGAAGACGACTCCAGAAGATGTAGTATCTGCCCCAGACCCGCAGCAGTCAAGTGCCCAATAATCCCTTTTGACCGCCCATTATCCCCATCTCCCTTGAGACTATACGCTCCCCACCCTCATATCACCTATTTTACTATATAAATCTCTTGTGTCCAGACAGTTCTTTCCCTAATGAGTGTAGCACTAGCTTGTGTTTCTGACTGAATGATGATTCACGCTGACAATCGGAACAATTCAGAGTTGACGCATGGTCCTGAGTGAAAGCCTACTCTTGAAGGAGCAACAGCCACAGAGATCACTGGAATAAAGGGGACAGGACAGGTGAGTGGCCCATCTATAACAATTTGACTGTCTGCGAGTTTGAACTTCGGCTCATCTACACAGTATCTTCCGCTGTTACAGTCTCTGTGTCAGTGTGACCCCAGACGTCTTAGCACGATTCGTAAGTTCCTTTGACCTTCATCGTCTACATCATTACTCGAATGGTTGTCTGCACCCATATAAGCAGAAGTTTCCTATGTCTCTTCTTCACTTTATTTTTTGCCCTTCTCCTGCTAAACACTGTGGCTTTCGATCTAAATGACGATGTATTTTACCGTATTCGCTGGAAAGAAGAGGACAGTTCGCGAGTTTGTGACGATATGTCCGTTTGATTATTTTGGTAGGACGTTCCTTACGTTTTGGTGAACACGATCAATAATGAGTCTTTCTCGTGTTCTTTGCCAATGACAGTTAAAGAAAAGGACTACCAAACACATTTGGAATCTGACAAGAATGGATCAATGCTTCTAATGGAAATGTTCACTGCCGTACCTTGCACATACAAGGTTAATGGTTACTGGTCATACGAATTGTGCCATGACAAACACATCCGGCAGTACCGTGCGGAAGTTACATCGGCCGAGGTTTTTGTAACGTTTTTTGATATCCTTTAGTCAACACGTATCGTAAAGGAATTTTACCTCGGATATAAACTGGGTATGTAGACTACCACCTGTTTATTCCTTTATAGCGCCTGAAATCAGCGATACGGATTCATTTGAGGTATGCTCCTCATTAATGTATGTCATATGGTATATCCATTCAATGATGTCTGCCTTTATATGCTATTTGCACGAGGTTTTTGCCCTTGAGCCCTAGTCCAAAAGTTTGTTTCTGCTTCCCTTTGCTTGACATCCAAATATTCAAATTGTTGCGTCCTGCGGACCCTTGTCTATTTATTTTTATACTTTTTTCCTACCGGTACATTTCCTTTTCTTAATCGAAATTTCACAGGTCAGGAAGTTTTGATAACTTTGGAGATATTATCGTGTGGAATGCGTTTGTCGAGCTACACAGAGTCTGCGTGAGCCGTTAGCTTCTGCCGCAACTGCATGTGTCACGCGTTCTGTGAAAGACTTATGCGGCGTCAGCCACCTTTCTCAAATATTACACAAGTTGTGTAACTGAGACAGGCAGACCAATAGTGTATGGGTGAGGAGAGAGAAATGTGTGATCTATATTGAGACGCCCATCCGCATGTCAATTCACCAAATCCATCACTATATAACACGCTTTTGAGCAATGGTAACGCACTGAACACCGTGGCTCAAAGGTTTGCCAACTGAGGGACCAGTCATTACTTTTTAGACTAATGGTTTCTTGTCAATGTAGCCCCTGTAGCACCTTACTCGTCTGCGAATCGCGAGCCCATGTAGCACGCCTTAGAAGACGAGTTTGCGTCACGCCACCTAGTTTCTGCGCCTAATCTAATTTGGGGTCTGATTGACTCGGACAGGCCACTGCGACACGAGAAAAGGATGAGAGGAGGAAGCCGATCCCCAGAACAAGTGCTTAAGTCCCTCACTTTAAACAACTGAACACGCTTTGGAACTACAGAACTCTCAATCGCCCACAATATATTTTTAAAAAAGGATTCCATCTTTTATATCGGAAGTACAATGTTTTTCATTGTCAATAAGTTGGAAGAGCGTGGTATCTTTCCGAAACAGTGCGAATTTATTGATTAGAAGTATCTGTTTCCCTGAATGCACATGTAGGGGAACTGCTGCGTCTGATAGCCTCCTCCACTTCTATCGGTAATGCACCCGCCCATAAAATATAGCAACACATGAAATCCATGGTGCAACATCAAATATACGTGTAGTGGAACTAAGCCTGCAGACAATTCTGGATGGTCGACATAAAGAGCATCAAACTTTGCTGTGTTAGGATCATTTATAGTGGAATCTTACGTCAAGTCCGGATTTAGTGTGTATCGTGTCGGGGAGCGGATCCCTATTCCGAACTTAAATTTCGTGAAAATTACATTCATAGTTGTTTTCTTGAGAAAAATCGAAAAAATCGAACCAACGAAAGAGTTTGATTGCCGCTTTTAGCGGCAAAATATTTTTCACACTGCTTACGTAAATACCCAAGGAGTTCGTTAGTAGCTTGGTCGAGGCGAACTTTCATCTGTCGCTGTTTTCGTTTTCGCCGACCGCATTTAGAGTTTACACGAGATTTAGTCATCGTTGAGGTTGCTGCCGGACGTTGAATTTTCTATCGAAAAGTTATTCCGGGAAATGATTAATGTATCTACATGACTTTTAATGCCCTCAGCGACGCGGGCGATGTAGGTAGCAGGATTGTAGATGAAATCAGACCAAGGTAGTGCAAATAACGAAATTTTGTTCAGGTAAAGTTTGTATCCTTATTTTCCCAACGTATAGAGAGTTCGAGCAAACGTCACTCGCATGCTTGACGTTGTAATGTTCAGGTTGCAATTGAAGACCGTTCGGCATTGTCCCATTGACCCTTGCCAACCGAATTCTCTATAAGGCAATGGAATTGCGATTCGCCTTTAGAAAGCCGACTGTCTGTAGACATTACCGCAATTCAACAAACTATGAATTCTCCGCAGACTGGTGTAGTGCCTGTGCAGATTTTTTCTTATTTTATATGTCCGATAATTCCAATGAAATCCAGTCCCGGGTTTATTGTGGGCTTGCAATTTTCAACATGATAAAGAGCTGGCCAAGATGGAAAACATTGCTTAAACTGTCTAGTAATTGTTGGTTAACTGAGTGTATGCATGGTACTAACGCAAAGAATAACTGAAACGCCATAGAGCATTAAGTTTCGTAATTTCGTGGTGTTCGACATAAAAACCTTCCCTCCAGCTTGCGGTAGGGTCCCAGTTTTCAAGATTTCGGCCGAAAGACCGTGCAATATATCAACCAGGATCGTTAAAGGTGGCCTACAGCCTTACGTTGAAGGACAATTCGCAACATGTGTTCCGAAGTTTTAGATGCGCAATAACATCACGCTCCTCTCGGTATGTTCATGGTTATACTCGGTCGCTACAGCGTCTCCAGGCTCAGCGGTTGCTGAGGAGACATTGCCTACTAGACCCAGGAACGGTAAGGCTGCTTATTTCGCCGGTGTCTTTAATTCGTGCTATTCCATTGTCTTGTTTGTCATTCCGCGTTGGGGCAGGCGCATTGTCCAACTGCCTCATCCTCTAAATCCATCAGTCTCTTGGTGTCACTCTTACCCGAAACACTTCCCGGTCCTCAGTCCTTTTCACTCCCTTTTGAGTTGTCATCATCCCATATGGATCGCGTGGTCTCACGACGTAAGTATTTACAGTTTGGCGTTACCTCGAAGTTGAACAGTCCATGCACTATCGATTAGTTTGATCGTTTCGCCAGGAATTCAGCCTTACAGGGATAGTTTTCGCTAATAATGCCGTAGACCGGTAGCGCGGGTCTGGATCGAATTGTATGGATTCCCTTCAAACAATGGGAGGAAGTTTGCATCGTCTCAGTGACTCCTGTGAGGTACTCGGGAGAATAGGCTTCACTTTGAACCGGTTCTTTTATACCGAGGGCTTCGCATTCGATGCCGTTGTCTGTATCATTGCGTTTAAACGGTTGGAAATAGCCATATATAAATCCTTATGGCTACAGGATCCCTGAGACTGTCTACGTCGTGTTACTTCACATATTTTGCCTTCTCGATAACAAATAGACCCTGAAGTTACCGGTTCTTTGCCACTGTCAGTTTTGATACGACTCCTCGCTTGAGAGTCTGGCGCTGAGTTGGTCGTGCTTTTTCGGGTTAGAGGGTGGTTAATTTACATTTAAGTGTAGCCATAATTGTAGTGCTGGTGTCTATGCATTTTGTGGCCGGGAAGGGGTTTCCGTTCATTGTAGATAATCGCATCGTTCCCAATACGCAGTGACCAAGACGTACTTCCCTCTTCTGACATGCTGAAATGCTTTTAACCGCAGGTCACTTGGCCAGCTCCTCATAAGGAGTTTATTTTTTCACAATCGGCATCCAGACCCAGTGTGCCCAACAACTGTGAGACTAACGGTATCACCACAAAAGTCCACAACTGCATCCTCGCTGGTTTCTAATTCTCATCACCCAGATGGATTGCGACATCATTTCGTCCACAGTCATCTGTGACAGCATGGTGGTAACAAACCTACTTCCGAAAGTCAGGAGTTTATATTCTACCGTCGTAAAACCCGCACGATTACTATGCTATGCATGAACGTTTTATATATTTCAACAAGTCACGCGTCGTACTCTTCAGTCCTGGCAAACCAACTGGTGAATCTGTCATCTGGCCCACTGGCAGGGGTCCAGCCATGTCAGTTGAAACAGACTTCATAGTACTCACAGAGAATTACGATGTTCTAACCTGCATAGTCTTGTGATTCATTTTTTGGGGTATGCTGAGCTCCCAGTACTCACCTCTGATTTTTGTGGTTTATGCGGTCCGCAAACCAGTGGGAACAGGAAGGACTGCTTTCATGGCTTTTCATGATCGTGTTGCCACGACGCCGTCGGTGAAACGTACGGTATATTATAGGGTAGTTATGCCAGACCTCCATCTCTGTGTCCTGATATCAGTTCTGCCGACCCACGACCACTTATTTCGCAACAGGACTTTGTCGGATCTCGCCTCTTCGTTCGTTGTCCACACCCACCATGGAGCGCCAGACAGGCCCGTCTTACAGGAGTTCCTATCATTTTGATTACTTCTGATCCCCACAACTTCCAGTTCTTGTTCTAAATTCTGCGGCTCCTCGAAGGTAGGTCACTAACGTCACCTGACGATCAGTTCTGTTGCAATGATGGGAGTTCAGCTCTAGCTTTTGAGATTTTGGACCACAGATATTAGAGAGAGATTGTCATTGTGGACTTTGTATCCATACTAAGAAGAAAGTTCCTCTCGCCGACTTAATGCACAACTTTGTGGATTCTTTGCCGGACAAATGGTTAAACTGCACATCGACCCCCGCTTAATAGGCCTGTACTAAACAAAGAAGACTCGAAGTTACGACCATGACACGTTTTAATTACACAAAGCTGGGCCCATTCACTGAATGAAGCCGAGGAAAATGGTCTCCCTGTTGGAGGAATATAAAACCCTATCAACACTGGCACTTTCACACAACAGTCAGCCGTGTCTCTCGATTGACCGTATCGTGGATAGTTTCTTTTTCTTGTTCCAGTGGTCGCATCTTCTTTTGAACTGCCTCCTGGAACTCGCCTGTTCGTCTCTATCATCAATTTCTGTTTACTCCGTTTTATTGCCTTGCTGCCTACACGTTCCTATTGTGCCCTTATTTAGTATACCCTGGCCACTTGTGCCTGTTAGATTGAGCAGTAGCCTTACGAGTCGGTTTTTCGCCTTCTTAAATGTTTGGCAGATTTGCATGCCTTGACTGACCACCGATAGCTGCCCTCCTGGGAAAACGGAGTATTGAGATTGCACATCCTGACCGTTTGTCCGTTTCATACGACATGGATAGGAAAAAAGTGAGCGAAAGGGGACTCGGTCTTTGAGTCCTAAACGCTTTTTGTTTTTTAATGGTTGCTCCAGGTTGCTGGAATGTTCCAGTGTTTTGACTCAAAATGGAGCTCGTCCCCCCGTAGCGCCCTTTCTTGACTGTATGTCGTTCTTATTCCTCACTTTTTCGTAGCTGGACTTACATATATGATTTATATCGTGCAGAATTTGGGTGTATTTACTAATGCATCCTTTCACACCAACAGTACGACTTTAATTCTCGGCTATTTTAGCCCGACGTCCCAAAATCAATTCATTTAAATGGCCGCGATCTCCCATACTACGAAAGCAAATTCAGTGGTGGAACAAAATGTGATTTGACTGGACAACCTCGTAGGGCGTCGGTTCTGTACGTCTGTGTCGAAGACTCGGTTGGTGATCTGTTCCAGATAATGGAAACAGAGACGTGCGTCTATCAATTAATTGTATTCACAAGCTCGCTCTGCAAGTCTCCAAAGTATAGCGTAAGTTGCAGTTGGTGTTTCTTACGATTTAGTCACTGTTATCCTAACACTCACACACTAATTTACACATTCCTGGTAGGAAATTCCACCTAATCCGTCGTTCTAGTCCCGCTGTGATCGCACCCGCGGGTTTTTATACCCATTATAACCCACGAAATAGACATCGCGACCTGAAAGTCTTGTTCCCCCAAATACAGAGGTGGAATTTTCCATGCGTAGCTGTCTAGGCGTTTAGTAATGTCGAGAGACGGCAGGTAAGAGAACACTTTAGGACGGATTTCTTCCCAAAGCCAGATATCTGGATCTTCTGGGAACTTTTCCTGTCTTACTGAAGCTTTCCTAGGGTACTAGCTTTTCACGTCTTTTCAAAAAGCCTTAGCTTTCTGTGAAACATTTGCGCCAAAACACCATCTTCTAAGATTTTGGCTTTTCGGACAAAATGTGTGAGCATGCTTGTGTTCGCTGCCGTCGAAACAGCGGACCGCATAAACATTGGAGCCTCCAGGCGGTCTAGAGAAGTCTCTACCTTTGAAACCCAATGGGGACGCGGTGCATTTGCTTCGCAGTGCCAGCATCAGTTATGGTCAACTTTTGTTACCGATTACCCAATGTCAAAATGATATTTTCCCAGGTTCTAAAAGTTCTGCCATGACTTTCAGTACAGCTGGGACGTATAGAGTACTCAGGTGCAGGACTGGCCGTCGGTTAAGTATCTTGCTGCACTTCGCCCCTCTCTACTACCCAGCTCCCCTTTGACTAAATAAGACTGCTCAATGCATTAGCCACACTCCGGCAACCACTTTGGATGACAAGCTAAACCAGCTGAGAACAGCTGGCGCGTCGCCGTGCCGACAAGTTTCTTTATCTTCAGTCTAGGTTGTGGATTATGAAGGAGTCAACCATGTTGTGGCGGATCTCGACGAGACTGAAGTGATGTCAGCCAATATGCCCTATTTCACTGCCAATCGTCCTGGCATCACTGAACCACGATCATACTGGAAAGACGGAACTGAAATCGGTGCTCTGAAAGTCTTCTTCACCACTCAATCATCTTCGAACCAACCCTATCCAGTTTTCCCGTATGGTGACAGCGTACAATCACGTATTCAGCCCAAGTTACTTCGGGCCGTCTCCTAGCTGGTCCCTCTCATGAGTCATGATGCACTCGACGATCATCCGGGACGTCTAGACACACGTGTTCAGGAACCCACTGCCTAGATCCTCACCGAAGTAGGCTTGATAGGGAACAATAAACAAATACTCCTTCACGTCAACACAGTTGACTGTGGCTGCTGGATTTAAAATACGCGGTCAAAACACAGCAATTAAAAGCATCATTCTTCTCCTTCCCCCTCTCCCGCTGGCCAGTGACTTTGTTCATTTCCGCAACGCGTGAAGTATGTCTCTGTCACTTGACCTAGTAATCGACCGATCAGGAGGGAAGACGACTCCAGCCGCCAGAAAATTGACCAGGTACAAGGTTGTTACTGCCGACCGCAGCTAGAATCGCTTATCCCATCAACAACAACAGGTGATCAAATTAGGAGTAGGACACATTTTCTGGAAGAGTCGTTCTGTATAAGAGCGATGACTGGCCGATATCGTCCTCACCATAAAAAAATAACGTTGTCAGGAAGCTGCCTTCCCTCCCACAGGACATCGGCGACCGTCTGTTCATAATGGGGCTCCCAATCTTCAGGAAGAAATCCACCGCCATCACTGGTAAACATTTGTGCTCTTTCCTTGTGTTTGCGCAGGAAAACGGGCAAGCCGATCATCCTCTGAAATTTCAATGCGTGAATAGGTACGGGCTGCACTAACTGACGGGGCGTGTTTGTTTATCGTTGTGTAGGAAATCAGATCAGCACCAATACTTTACTGTTGAATACCTGCTCAGAGCATTGGATGCTTATCAGTGGCACCGTTTTACATCTTATTGATAAGAAAAAGATCGTATGGATGCGTCTTTGGCTGTCACGAGCAAGAGGGCCCTTCGTTATCGGCAATAACCTCGTCAGTAAGTTGTTTGCTCTCTCCCTTGGAGCGAACGACCTCCTCATCTCAACATGACTCCCACTCCGCCGGGAGAATATTACCAAAATTACTGGCGCGCGCTCCTCTACGATGACAAACGCTGAGGATGCGAATACGTCCTACAAGGATGTTTGGTTGTCATGGTCTAGATCACTGTAACGGTGACGGACTCCTTCCATGGCAAACCTGCGCAGAACTCAGGTTCCTCCTTTCGGCTTCCAAATCACACAACGAAAACGTGGATCGATAGTTCGACCGTCGTTACCAACGGCGTCTATCGCGTGCCTCACAGCAGGGCAGGCGCGAGAATGGTGACGTGCGCATGCATTACTTTATAGTGATGGAACACTTGCGCAGCATCTACCTCACCCTCTTCCTCGCCCACCTGAGCCCGGTGTTTAGAGAGAGTCAAGAAGACCGGAGGCGGGGCTCGGCACAGATGGCGGACGCGACGTGGGCCTACGCCTAGGCGTGCCGCCACACAAATAGAACAACAAACCATGAATGTTTAAATATAATAACGAAGAACACTGATAAATGAGTGCGGAAGGAAGAAGTGAATAAGGTAACCTTAATAATTCGACAATGAGGATGAAGAGAAGACGCGGCCGGCTGTCAAAGGGAGTAAGTGGTTGCAAAGACGTGTTGTCACCGAAATAATGGGCCTTTGTCAGCGACGTCGAGGATCTTGACGTGAATCCCCTCAAATCAAAGTCAGACAACGTGGATGCAGCCTAGATCTCGTCAATGACGACTGCTGGGCTGCGTATCTGTCAGGAGGCACTGCCCCGTGGTGCGCTAATGACAAAGGCCAAGAGCGGTGCCGAATGCCGGGCCGACTGCTGCCTATTCGCCTCAGAAATAGAACCGCAAATCAAACCAGCGGGTAAGGCACAAACGAAGCCGAACGCAGCAGCACTGGACCTGCCTGAGCCTAACCGGCAACCGGAACCACCTTCAAGCTCTGACGAATGATGATGCTGGACACAAGTGGCAGGAAATATGGGATACCATCCACATTACTACTGCGTAAGGCACTGGACCTGCACGCCGAAAACGTCAAGGCTGGTTCGATGACAATAATGTCCAAAAAGAGTCAGCTTCTGGGGATACCTGAGGACGGCCGCATCACATCAAACAAGGTTGCACTCTTCTGACGTGAATGTCAACCGCGTTATAGCCTGCGGGAGCTGCAGAACCACTAAAGATACGGCGAATGCAGTCAACCGGTGATTTTTTAACAACCGTGCAGGCATTGTACAGTTCTGACTTGTTGAAACTGTGCAGCTGCTTGTTTCAGGCGAAAGCACCCTCTTGTCATAAAAGTCGCAGATTCAGGGGAGGTGGACCAAACACCTCAATCGCCCATCTTCAGTCTACGAATGAGCCATGCACATATTTCTTCGAGTGGAGGACGACGAAGTCACTCGCCACCCCTGCAGGGGGCGGGTGGAGCAGTGCAGCAGGTGTCCAGCAGTAAAGCCATGGATACCAAATTGCTTCCTGTGGGCCTTCGTACATAGTGACTACTAGTTTCTGGACAAATAAATCACATGTCGAAAAATGTGGCGACAAGGACAGATCGCACAGGGCTCCAAGTGTGAACATTTTCGGCCCCTACAAACAAGGGCAACCGAAAATCTGCGATAGTCACGGTGGGGTCCATCTTTTTCAGTATTGTCCGCAGAATACTTAATCGTATCCCGCTGAGTTTCCTGACTCTACGACTGGGGAAGTACTTCTAGACGCTGAATGCGAATTTTGGAAGCACTGTGGGGCGACTGACTTGATCCTCGCGGGGTAACAATTGTGGAAAACGAGAGCCAGCCTTTGCACAGCCTTTCTGGATCTGATAAAGGTCTTCAACAGTGAGAACCGAAGCGGACTCTTGAAAGTCATGGTGAAATTCGAATGTTTCGAAGGGTTCACGTTGACCGTCGGACATAATGGCGCGTATCACAGATAACTGATAACTCTCAACGCAGTTGCCTGTTGCAGCTCGGCTAAGGAGGATCGGATACCTGCCGTAACGACCGTCAATCTCATTTTCTCTACCATTCTGATAGATGACTATTGATAGGAGTGACCGGAAATCAATCCTGATTATCGGATGGAAGGGGGATAGATATGCATCCGGTGTTTTCATGCCGCACGAAAATCTTCAGGAGCAGGGCAAGCGACTTTCTCTCCGACCACTGTGCACCAAAAATCAAACACAAGCAAAGCGAAACTTGAGACTCCCCGCCTCCAGATACACCAACTTCTGACTACACTACAGTACAGGAGAACGGATCTCATCTATTAACCACCATCCTCTGTTGAATGTGCGGCACCCGCCATCACCATTGCAAATCCTCTGATCGCCATTAACAGTCTCCTGTCGGGGTCCGAAACCACCTGTTTTTTCGTGCTTTTGATTCTGTACAGGAGCCGATCGTCTGAAGTGACAATAACAGCAGAACAAGTGACAGTTAGGAGGACCTTAAGCTAATCAATGGCTCGTAGCTTGATTCTGAAGGCGAGTGCGGAGCTCTGTATGTGGGCACAAGATCACTACGTCGGTTGACTGTGTTCCGACCAGATACTCAGGCCTCAATCAATTCCCGCATTAAACATCTGCCTTGGCGGCTGCGAAACTGAACTCGCAACACGTTCCAAAGGTGTGGGCAGTCCCCTGGGATAATTCGTCGCTTTGTCGCACGGCCAGCCTGTGGCCTTGCATGCGCGATCCGAGTCTGTATTCAGTCTGACCAGTGTTGTTACAAGGACAGTTTGGAAGCAGAATGCCATACACTACGCCCAACTGCTATTTAAAGTAAACGGATGCCATGCATCGGGTGGCACCCGACGAAACACGACAGTTTCACCGACACATGCGACGATGTTCGCCGTGTACCATTGAGCCTGACTCCCTGGTCTGATGATCGTGTTGACCTGTCAGTTGGCAGTTTTCCAAACCACGTCTTTTAGCGTGTCATAGCAGATTCAAGCACGTCATGCACTAATCAACTGTCGGGGCCCGTCAACTACCTTGTGCTGCGATTGGGCATGGTGGCTGACTAGGCGTGAAGGCCCACACTGGGGCACTTCACTATGCCTACCATGCACGATAGTAGTTACGAGCTCACCCGGGCCGCGCAGCCCGAGTAACGCCTGCCGTGAGCCAACCTGGCCTCCGTCTCAGCCCAACACATCTGAAGCTCAGCCCGTTTCGGGGGCCCAAGTGTCGCCCATTGAGGGATAGTCGGCGTTCTCTATAATTGTCGAAAACCTCACCGCCATGGACAAACTCTCCTACCATGGAATCACCCGTTTACTAAGTATCGAAATCGACGACAGCGGAATTGCAACCTCGATCTCCAAAGCCTGTCGGACCTTCGGTCGGCCTGAATCCTAAGTGTGGAATGTCGGGGACATTCTCAGCACGAAAGTGGTAATATACAGTGTTGTAGTCTTAAAACGCTTCTTTACGTCTCGGAGACTTGGACAATTTACCAGAAGCAAGCGCGACATATCGGCTATTTTCAGCTAAATTGTCTTAAGAAGACAGCAATGTGAAGTTTCAGGAAAGAATTTCAGACAGTCAGTTATTGGAATCGGCCGGAATTCTCAGCATTGTTACAATGACGAAAAAAATTCAGCCTTTACGATGTGATCACGTCGCGAGAATGTCTCACGAACGCCTTCCGGAGCAAACCTACGCAGCCACAGAACTCAACGCAACGCGCGAGTCACTTCGACTTGTCTGTCCCTGTGGCTTCATCGTGGGATCCAATGCATGGGCCATTCGAGGTAGCGTGTGCGTCATCTGAGCCCACACAGCCCGCTCCCGATCACAACCTCACTCCTGGCCCCATACTACCTGTTTGTCATCTAACCAGATAGCCCACTTGTAGTTATTAATTCCTGTCCCCTCCCTACCTATATCTCCGCTAACAGCACTCCAATACACCCTACTTCTTTCACCCTCAGAACCAATGGAAACCTATTCAGTCATCTCCGCGCCACGATCTACCAGCAGCCTTCACTCACCGAAAGCCCCGTTTGTTAAAGGGGCCGTCGTCTATTACGATGGACGAAATACCGCATGTTGGGCTTTTTGTGGTGACGGTAGATAAGCCGGAGATGACCGTTTCAGTGTTTCTTCACGTTGTTAGTAGTGTACTTAGTGTAACGTTTGTCAGTCAGCCCGGCTGTCCAAAATGTCAGCTTGCCGATCAATTCGTTCAATACGATAGGTATTCCCCGACAACGGGCCACTTGGCAGTTGCGCTGAACCAAAAACGTGGGCCAAATCAGGGCCAAGCATGCATTCTTGGTCTGTGCATCCGAAGCAGATCCCATACATGGGGAGGTGTGGTGGCGCGTCAGCCCCCTGGCCCCCCTCCCCCGCCTCCGGTCTTATTGACTCTGTCTTAACACCAGACCCTGGAGGGGGGAGGAGGTGAGAGCGTGGTGGTTGCAACACAAGCATACTATCACTATAAAGTAATTTACGCGCAAGTCACCGTCTCTGCATCCATCATGCCGTGGGGCACACGGTGAACGTTGTCGGTAACGATGATCCAACTATCGGGTGCGCTGTAGAATTACATGCCCATTCGCCAATTCCACAACTCCGATGACCCTCTAGGTAATTTGTTTTATTAAAGCACTCGGAAATCAAAGACCGTTGTTCCCGCAAGAAGATGAAGCGACCGATCAGACGTAAAATGGCCGAGCTATTACACCAGTCAATGTC
>CACRXP010000488.1:171741-193229 GCA_902702965.1 Spirometra erinaceieuropaei
TTCATCCTGCCCCAGCTGTCCGAAGATGCCTAAACCCTTGTCTTTTCCTTCAGACCGTTAAATAAATAAATAATTTTATCAAAAAAACCCTTGGGTGTCTCATCTTCGTCAACCGCAACCTTTGGATCCCAATTCCGCTCCTTGGACATTGGTCTCAGGCGATTATTCCCCTGGATTTCACAGTGGCAGATTTTTCTACGGCCATCCTAGGCGTTAACTTTCCATCCGCTTTTGATCTGTCGGCTGACTTTTGACAACTTTGCCCTCACCAACACGTTACTACCCTTTCCGTCAAAGGCTTTCATTTATCACCAACCCACAACCATCTGTCTGTCCTTGATCTAAATCCTAACTCTTCATTTCGGAAGCTTTTGGCCGAATACCTTAGTCTCACTAAGTCCCACATTTCTGAATCCTCATCGCCAAATTATATTGTTCACCACGTCAAAACAAAGGATCCTCCTGTTTTTTGTTTCTCCCACCGTTTTCCTCCCACCTGTCTTGCAAATATCAAGACTGAATTTGACCACCTCTTGTAACTAGGATTATTAGACAGTCTGCCAGTCCCTGGGTATCGCCTTTGCACATGGTTCCCCAATCACAGACGGATGATTGGCGCCTTGCACTGACCACAGAGTCTTGAACAACATCACTATGCCTGATAAGTACACGGTTCCTCATCTTCAAACCTTTGCAGGAGACCTCCTTGGCAAACCATTTTCTCAAAGATCGATTAGGTCCAAACTTTCTATTAAATTTGATTGCGTTTGAGGACGCAGTGACGACTTCTTTTGGATTGTCCGATTTTCCGCATGTTATTTGGACTTCGAAATAACTCGTAAACATTCCAACACTTCGTTGATCCTGTTTGCGTGGACCTCCTTTTGTTCATGCTTATATGATCGATGTCCTAGTAGCCAACAACTTCCATAGCTTCTCGACCGTTTCCAGACGCTCGATGTCACCCAGCAATCTGTTAAATGCGTCCTAATGGTCACTTCACCTAAGTTCTTAGGTCACCAGATCGACTGCTACGGCTTTCGTCTCCTTCCTTCAAAGGTCGTTGTTATTCACGTTTTTCCGCCCCCTACCTCCAAAAATCGGCTACGGCGGCTTCTTGATTTGGTAGACATTTACCGCCGACGTCGCAGGACTTCTCCCCAATCGTGGTAGTGGGGGAGGGTGGTAGTCGTCGTCGCCGTCGTCGTGAGCGGTGTGACAGTGATTATGGATGTAGTGGTGAGCGACGCCAGCATCTTCAGTAGGATGTCAGTAATTTACTCACCGTTGTCGGCGGCCATCGCTGTCGTCGTCATCGTCGTCGTCGTGATTGCGGAAGAGGCGACAATAGAGACGTTTGCCAAAGCAGTGGATGGAGCCGTCGCGCTGTTATAGTACTGGGTCCGAAGATGTCCGACGAGGCCGGCCCGTGAGCGGAATGTCCGCTGACATCATGTGCACGATGGATGTAGTGTGGGGGGTGGTTTGCGACTTGCGAGTCGTTCTTTTGGATTTGCAATGAAAATGTGATTGTCTTCATGCTTTGCTGATTTATTCTTCACTGTCCTTCGCCGGCCTGGTCGATCCTAGGCGAGATCATCCCGGGAAAGCGGACTAGTCCGCAAGCGTTTGGCAGAGGTCCGTAGGGCTTTCTTTCAGTGTTGTTCTTACCTACCTTGTCGGCAAAAACGCGCAGTGATGTCGCCGTAGGAGGGGGCGGCCATCCATTTCGGGTAGGCGGCAAATCCAGCGCAATTGCAGTTGCCCGACATGGCGTGTATGCTGAGTATAAGGGGATCCGTTCCGACATTTCCGCGTGTGAGATTGTGTCCTATCAACCTGACTTCTGTATTCTGCGGAGGAACCAAAATGGAAGTGCTTCGGTTTTCTGGCTTGGTATGAGTAGATGGTTCATGTTTCCGTCCTGATAGTAGTGTCGTCACTACTACCGCCCTGTACATCTCGTGTATGATGTTTAGGTGAAGTCCACGATGATTCCAGATTGGAGTCTGGAGCCGGCCAAATGACATGCTGCCTTTTGAAACTCGATTGGACACTATGTCATCCATCGCAATATTTCATGGGATTGTGCTGCCGAGGGACTCGAAATTGTCCAGAGTGGCGTGTTGACTTATTTAGACGTTAATGTCGGCGCCGGTCTAAGCATGACCTCCGTTTTCCCCGAGTTGGCGGCCAGTCTGTAGTTATCACAATCGGAAGCGAAAAGGTCTGTGCCACTACGCATACCCAGGAACTGAAATTTTCCTTCATGACGATTCGGCAGTGCTTTCTGGCATTCACTTATCCCGTTTCTGGTATTGAATTTTGGTAACCACCGCACACGTAGTTTATAAATTTATACCCTCTATCATGAATAAATATTTGGTGTAGCAACCTCGCCGTCAAGTATTTCGTACTACTTACTGAAATCATCCCCAAACCTTTTGATAGTTTGCTTCTTCTCGCCCTCGTTAATATGCAACCATTTACTTCGACATTGGAGTTCAAATTTGGTTAGGTTTCTTGCTGGCTGCTGAGATTATGTTAGTACCTCCTCGAGGTGTTTCATTTCGCGTACCGCCAGGTGCTATACTTGTCACTGCCACTAAGCCTCTTTCCTCTGGGCAACTTCCGGTCATTCTGGCACCCTGACTGGGCTAAAGTACTGTATTGACTCTAATAGAGTGATACAAAATTAACCTGTAAACTGTAGGCATGCCAATAATTGCCTGTTCGAAACTTGACATGAAGTGACTGTAGACCTTGTTTAAACGCATAAACGCACGGTCGGCCGGTTACTTTTTTCAACCGTTGGAGCGTGTTGGGATGGCTCGTTCTCAGAAGAAGACGCGTCGTACTACTCGCAAAGATACTGCCACTCGGGAATACACGATTAATTTGCACCGTCGCATTCATGGCATTGGCTTTAAACGACGAGCCCCGCGGGCCATTAATGAGGTGAGGAAATTCGCTAGAAAAATGATGGGCACCGAGGACGTCAGGATTGGTGTTCGACTGAATGAGTAATTGTCTTGACTTATATCTACTGTTTCATTAAGATTCCTCTGGTCTAAGGGCGTTCGCAATGTCCCTTACCGTGTCCGTGTGAAGTTGTCCCGAAAGCGTAACGAGGATGAAGATAGCCCCCACAAGTTCTACACGCTTGTTTCATATGTTCCTTGCGCCGATTTTAAGGGCAAGCAGAACATTAATGTCGAACCTGAGAAGTGAATTTCGAAATAAATGGTTTGTGAAACCTCTGGATTGTAACTATAATCCTAATCTACGTCTGACTGGGTCGTTCTGCAAGCTCCCAGCCATCGTGCCTCTTCGTAGCATCTCAACAATGTTCCTGTTCCTATGTCGTCCTGTCTGTGAATGCTCCGATGAAGCGACTGACGGTTTTTTGTCCCCGTCAGTCCTGGTTCTATAAATGGCCGTTGCGTACATTCTGACCGGAGGCAGTTCTATGGACACTGACGTGCAGCTTAGTTCAGTTTCCGTCCCATAAGCTTAAAACAGCTTATTTACTGCTACGGCATGGGTATAGGCTCGCCAGTTCTGCTCGTAGTGTTCGATCCTCTAATTTTCCCACCGTTTATGCCCTTGTACATAAAGCGCCATTTGTGACATTTCTGGTCGTCTTTTTGCCCTCCCTTTTGTCTACTTTTATAAATTAGGATCCACTGTGTATGGACCGGTGATATTTATGACTTATTACACGTGTTAACTCCCATTGTGCTTTCTGTAGGCTAGATCATCCAACTATCACTATTATCGACTAGCCTTTTCTAATAGCGCCCTTCCAGAGAAGGCGCGCCTAGGTATGTGAGGGTAGTGATTGTGCCGACCGCATTCTCCCAGAACGAATCTGTGGTCTATGCAACATCTTCACCTTATCTAGAATAAAATTGCCATGGTGCGTGCTCTCCCCAGCCTCCAAGCATACGGAAATGGCACCTCTTCGACCAAGGAAGTGGTTCTCTCAGCATCACTTCATGTTCACCTCTTAACTTCTAAGGTTATTGCATTTTCCGCCCAGTTCCGCCAGATACTTCTGCCAATACTTGCTTTGTGTCTGGTTGAAAGGTGCGGAATGCTTTATTGTGCATTGTGGTGGGAAGCCTACTCTGAATTATGGCAGGCAGCAAAGAATTGGATGTCTTCAGTGCTTTTGTTCTATCCAAATACAAAATCTCAGGCGAACTGGACTTGACGGCTGCTGCGCCCTGCATTAACTGATATCGAAATGATGTCTTGTGAAGGAAGCTCATTATACTGCAGTTAGAACAAGCAAAACGAACTTTGAGACCTTTCGTGCTTCAGCATTGACCGAGATTTCGGCTGTTGTCGGAAGTCCATGCCCACAACGTTTGACATCAAATACTTTGTCGGGCCTGGGATTTTGCCCATTAGGATCAGTAGACGCCAATTTTTTGGGACCTCACTAATCTCCCTTAACTTCATCAGTCCGCACTCCATTGTTGACAATCAGCCGAGCAGTTGAGATTTAATCTCTGTGCGCCAGAACGTTTGTTGTATGTCAGAAGCCACCCTGTTGCGTTTACTTCTCCGCTCTTGCCAGAACCGGCTGCATTGGGAAGCGGATTTGTGGACCTCCGAGCCTGATTGTTTGAATGCTAGCTATCAAGCACATTGAGTGTTTGTGCAAAGTACTCTTGTGGTAAGCAGTAGAAAACTAGCTTCATGTAACGTCCTTTTCACAAAACTTATCCCGGACTGGATATTGCGTTTATTGAGTCGTTGTCTCCGAATCGATAATTTTCCCACCAGTGCCATATCCCAGTGCATGGTATTTGATACGACTTCCTGTATTCGCCATGGCAACTTCGTGGCTGATCACAGATACCTTTTGGGCAAATTGGGACTTAATTCGACTCGTATTTCCGTTCCGTAATATTAGGACAACGCAATCTCTACGCTCGTGACGTGCGCGCTAGTCCACCATGGACAAGGCTCCTGGGTGAAGCTGGCTGCCTGCGGAAATTTCCCTTTGTGATCTTTCAGCAAACGCCAGGGACAATTAGAGCTGACAGCGAGTCTTTGTCATTTCAGGCCAGTAACATGTCAATCCAAAACATGTTAAAGGGCTTTTTAAGTGTCGACCAGAAGAGGAAGTTCTGAAACCTCGAAAAACAAGGTTCAACCAGCGGGACAGCGTATTTGCTTTATATTAAAGTAATGTGCACGCTGTAAATTGTGTCGCAGGGGAAGATTAGCCGGGATAGCAAAAGGACGGTCAGTAGGATGCAGGCTGGGCACTGACTGGCTCGCAGTTCACAAGTTTAGGAGACACTACTAGGTGGGGGACATGGCACAAACTCTTAGAGGCTAACAAGGGATGGGCTTTTGGGCGTCGAATGCGACGCATCGGTTGGGGCGCACTTAAGAGTAATTGGGAAATACCAGCATTTGCATGCCTAAATGCCGGCGAATGAATATGAGGGTCGTGAGAGGAGTTCTCAAGGCAAGCCAACCCGTCTGACGCCTCGATCTCAGTCACTAGCCCACCAGAGCGGTAAGTTACCGAGGTTGGCACTCAGGTCTCGGTTGTTTGGGACTGTGCTACGTCCGATTTGTTAATGGTTTACATGGCACGGAGGTCTGTTCCAGTCCCTCAGCTGAAATGTATGACTCATCCTGTACATTGTGGTTTGGCTACCGTTTCGTACCGTACATGAGCTGTGAGATGTGGGAAAATTACGGTACCTGCGATCGCAGGTATAAGCACTTGAAAACCTCTGATTCCGTAGAACCGCCAGCAACATGGGTTCCTTGATTACCGGCAGAAGCCATAATTAGATCTGGAGTTGGGCCTTTCTGCGCGTCAATCAAGTGAGGATGTAAAGATGCAGGCCTGTTAACATATCCGATTTCTGCGTTGTTGAGCGCTGATGTGACGGTCCATCAGTTTTCTAATCTCCGGGTGCTTATGGCATTCAGGTGCAGAACCCGACCTCCGTAAGCAGCATCTACATCCGCGTCAGTCAACCTGCCCGTGTCTGTCGTGCACCACTTAATAGACGTGAATCCTAGTCGCATTTGAGTCCGTAGAGGCACTTGTGGCAGTTAACTGCTCTCGAGCTGTGATCCCCTGATTCAAGCGGATGACAGCTCGCTCAACCCGCCCCCCTGACTGGGACCTCGACCTCGTCGAATGCGAACTCGTGACTTTGCCTGCGCCAAAGTCTCTGAATCTAGCATGTTCCATTTTTGCTGGCACCACATTTTCAGACGCCTCGTCTGGTCATTTCTTCGCATCCCGTCATCGTTGCCTCGTCATGGCTGGTCACCATCGACCTATTGTTTTTCGACTACGCTGTGAAATTACTTTTGCGTTAGTTACACTTGCAATTCACAGCAAGTCTGTCACGCCTCACGGGGCAATTTGCGTCCTGAACGGAAATAGGGTACTGAATGACGTCGGAGTCCAAATGCGGGAGCCTTAAAAGGCCAACGGAGAGTAACATTTTAATTCGTATGTTTGGGAATCTATACCTATTAGGCTCAAGGATTTTCAAACGAAACTCCTATGTAGGAGGCGCGTTCACCGTCCTGACTCGACATAAAGACGGAATATGACCGCTCCTTGAATGCGAGTCCCGGCCTTTTCAGGCGGTTGAGTAGCGACCAGAAATCAGCAGCCAGCTCTAGCTTATTTGCCACTGATGGCCAAGCGGGTTACTATCCTAGATCGACAAACCCCGAAATTCGACTCAGACTCACCCAGTCCTGCGCCGCCAGTTAAATCGTTCACCGAAGACCTGTCTGCTGTAGCTGAGAGAAATCGGAACTAATGACGGCAATTTAACCGGAAATGACCGCTTGTCCTCATCCGTGTCCGTAGAATGTCTGATTACTGATTGATGGCTATGGGCTCCCTTGCGAGGAATCTAGACTGGAATCTCAAGGAGAAGCGGGACATCCGTATTCCACACCACAGTCCCGCCTCACCTCCGAAGGTTACTTGTACGTAAACAAATGTTCCCAGTAGCAGTCGACGGAGGTCTGAGCCTTGGCTCGATCGGTAGGATGTTGAACTCAATGGCCAACTGGAACCGGCTTTAAGTCTCAGATGTCACCATGCTGGGTTCGAACAGTGGCTGGCGAACGTCAAGTAGGTCAGAAGTCGCTATTCCATTTTCCCTTGTCTCAGTCATTAATAATTATCAAAACTTTACCCGTGGAGTGTCTGTCACACCGCGAGTTTCCTGGGCAGAGGGACGTGACCTGCGTTGACAGTAAGGTTACAGAGTCAAAATATTTGCGCTTGAGGATCGACGGGACGGGTGCTTCACGAATTTTAGTTTTTTTTTCCGCCACGACTCGTCTTTTATTGGGTTAAAGTATCGGGACATGGTCAAGTAATCCTGTCTCATTTAGCAGCATCTGTACATCTAAGTATAAATCTCTGGTCCTTCCACATGCGCATGAAGTGCCACATGTATCTGGGGATTATTAGATGCATCATTTTATCAGCAGTTGGTGGCAGCAATCCACATTCGCATCACCTTTAATTAAATTTGGCAACCTGGACGAATGTACAGTTTTCGATTTGCTAAAACAATAGATAGGGCTACGACTGGCCTGCGGTATGAAGGATCAGATCTTCAATAGCAAGTTAGTTGGATACTTACAGTTCCTTTTAGTTGCGCAGTGGGCTCCCCCATCGTTCTCACCCACGCCAGCACTTCTGACAGATCGCCATACTGTGGTAGCACGAGCGAACAGAGCTCTCTTGAACAGGTAACCTTCAGACGCGCTCGACAAAAGCAGGATCCCCACATTAGCTGCCCGGTTAGACTTCCTTGCACCAGTCTGTTCTGAAGGTACTATTTGAATGGCGTTAGTAGAGAGGTACGCCCCCCGATAACCAGTGATCTCCGAGGGCCAAGTTAGAGGTTAAGCACCCTGAGCACCATGTGCCGTCAACTGTCCCTATGTTTTGGGCCCCCAGTCGCCGAGCCGATCTCGAATCGGTACCAAAAGTGACAGGGGTTGGCATAGGCCGCGGGCATATATCTGGCAGCTAACCGATAGTAGATAGGAGGCAATTGATGGGAATAAATGCTTAGGTATAAAGAATTTCGGCTTAAAATGGCCTTGGACATTGTTAGTCGCTTGGTTTTGTTAAATCTACCGTTGGGCATCACTTCCAAGCACGAAGTGCTGCTTTTAGTAGTTGTTGAGAACGTCATCCATTAGCAATGTCAATTTTTTTCCAGATGCAAGAATTGTTAGTGGAATACTAACTAATATAAATCTCTCTTTCTGTCGTGCGACCGTTTAGTGTCTTTTTTGACTGGACCACAATTGTTGTATCAAACCTGGCTGAGAGTTTAGATCGTAATCCTTTACGTGAACAACGAACGTGTCATGTCAATGGGACAAATTTGTTTACCAAATACGACGGATGGAATTAAAACAGAGCGACCGGACACTAGTTACGAGCCCGCATTAGGTGCCCTAGTAATGAAAAGTAGGCGCCATATTGGTGACCATTTATATCATTTCTAGTGGCGAGACCTCAGAAACTGTCAGTCTTATGCCTGGAAGTGATCACAACTTAGCCTCTTTGAAATCATCTTGCTCGCACTTATTAAATACCGAACGTCCTTTCTTGATTAGTCTCAGCGGATTACGTCTACCTCATACTGAGACAATTCTTTTTAGTTCATTAGACTTCGGAGGGGAGAATATTGACCAAACCAAAGCCAAAACTCCAGACAAAATGCAAAGCCAAAAGTCATAGCCGTTTGTATATTGTGGAATGTGTATGACCACCACCGGAAACAAAAGTATTGTTCATTCGCATGGTTACTCACTATTACTATTCTTCATCTAAAACGCAATTGGTGCCCTCCCGTTTTGTGCCCTGGCACCAAACACGCTGTCATCGTAGACGTAACCGAGATTTCTTGTGTCAGTAAACATGTCAGCATTGCGAGCCAGCGGGAAGAATCCAGGCATGAAACAGTCCCTGCAATGGCCGGGTCGTACGGCTTGTTGAGGGAATTCGGAGAGCTCTGGGTCGTACTTTTGATACCAGGTCTGTCGAAAGAATGGACGCAGGGGGTTAATAATAAAATTGTAATAATGTCTTACAAGCGAAGATATTAACATCAGAGTGGGTATTTCAGCTAACAATATCCCAGCCTCAGGTGTTGGCATGTCTTACGTTTGAATTCCAGTTACAAGGCCTAAATACCCACTTCCGCCCAACAATCAGGATAGGTCGATAAACGGCACTCGTAAATGATAATACAGTTACTAGAGAAATTTGCTCATTTTCATCGTAAATAAAAGTTGAGAATGCTGTCCCATATCACACTGTCTTGTAGACACCAAGGCTGTTACTTCGCTAACTGCAGAAACAGATAGGGGGACCATAATAGCCCTAGAGCTTTACCATCAAATTCAAATCGTTCTCACGTTGAGGGGACCTCCAGCTGCCGATCTGATTTTATCAAATTAACTACTCCACGATTTTTTTAGGCTCACAAGCACATTTAACAAATGTCAGCCGGCTTACCACACGCACTTTTATAGTTCCCCCCGTAACTGCAACCATCGTCATAATCTAATATCAATATGACATGGATATCTTCTACTTTAAGCTGTCAGTCGAACAAGGGGTCTACGAATAAAGTGTTCAGGATGGAGTGGTAAGTTTGCCAGGAAAGAAAAGCGTCAGCGAAAATATGAGATGACTAAGTGGATACCCTGGAGGACCGTCGCCTGTGACCGCGACTGCACCAGTAAACATTTCAAACATCTGGGTAGATCCCGCTCGAAGGCCAGTTCGACATGAGGAGACATGATCGATATTTTGGTGTTTTACTGATAGACCCGAAACGGCAAAGAGCACAGAGCCGGACTTTGTGAACCTTCCCCCCAGTTCGAAAAGACCGACTAGGTAGTCTACTGACAGTTAAACGGATAGCATTGTCCTAGGAGGCTGTCTAATACTTATTCGTTTAAAACAGTACAAAGTATGCGTTGGACTTAGAGAGAGCGTGCGAAGTTTTGCTTGGGCGTTGGAAGCCGACAAAAGAGGAACTGGCCACGCGGGAGTGATTTTCACCAATCCACTTTGATTGCACAATAGAACGGTGCCGTTCGTTTTACCTAGGAATTTCTGCCTAAACCAGGCATGAGTGTTCCCACGGTAAAACTCGCACAGCAATCCGATGGAACCGCCACCAACAAAAACGATTTACACGGGGGGCGGCTGTTTCTGGCCTATCTGTCGTCGCCAGTCAGTCCATCTGCAGGCCGGTATGGCCCGACGACTACAGATAATCGGGAAAGGGTCATCCCAGTTTTCCTTATTTCCGTCGCTAGGACTAATCGATTGGGCTGTCGGTGGTGTGCTAGTTTTTGCACCCGAGTGATCGAAGGCACCAAGCGAATTGGGGAACATAAAATAAACTTTTGATTTTGTGGTTTAAAGGAAGAACGTGTCCTGTGCACGTATTGCATCACAGATATCACGAGAAAGTCCATATAAAGGAATTCGCCAGCCGTGACGGTAAAACATTTAGTTTGGATCTGTCTTTCTTATCTGCAAAGAGGAAAGTCTGTGACTGTCGAGTTCACGCAGCAATTATTGGCTTACGGTGAAGAGTTTGTCCACCATCGTATGGTGGAGGAGGAAAAGGGGGTCATTGGCGGCTGTGCCGACGCAGCACATGCTTCCGTCCACCATGTTGTGAACTTTGTTATGCAGCCAGAGATCAGGTCCGGCCGAATCCGTAGGACCACAGAACCCTTCGAGGGCCATGCTGAAGGACGTGCACTTTGTTGAGTCGCGTTCTCCGCGAACATAATACCTGTTTTTTGTCAAAAAAGTGGCAGTGCATATGGTAAATAAGAAATCAGAAATTATTATTTTCAATCGATGAGGTGAGCATTTCGGTGCTAACACTAATTTTCAGCGTTTGTTATAACGCAGGAACCATTGCTGAGCGTGATCACGGGACGAAAATTCCAGGCCTTGAGAATTTGATAGGATCGGGCAGAAAAGCCTACTTGGTTTTTTGTGTTTTCGCATAATCAATTTGCACCATTTCTATGCGTATATTATGTTTGCCAAAAAGTAGGCGCTTGAAGGTCTCCCTTAGAAGCACAAATAAATGCCAGTTTTTTTGAAAAAGATCAATCCAGCTAATAAAAAGGCCTCTTCATTTTCTCCTAGAAACCCATTACCGGCAGTTTTTGGTGCAGTAAATGAAGGTATTTTATCATAATTGACGTTTACGAATGCGCCATCACTGTCTTCCGGGTAGGCCTGCTGAGAAGGCATATTCCAAACATTCTGACGTGGTTTTCAGTTTTCCGAGAAATTCGACAAAGTTTCACAATGAACTGTCACATTCAGTCGCCAAACAAGCCGCTTATGTCTTCTTGTAAGGAAACAGGATACAAAATTATGGCGTGTACGTTACGGCCCTTTCGAAAGGACAATGTCATAAATCACTGATCGTTTAAAGCAGTTAGAGGATAGGCATCTTATTCGCCGAATGTTTTTGACCTCCATACAGGCGTATACTTTGGGTGCAGTAGTAACTTTCCTGTCATATCCTACTTCATGCCTCGTGATGAAATGCCATAATGCCCTGATTTGAAACCTGCCAGTGCTGAGGATTGACGCACTATCTTTTAATTAGGTGAAACTTTTGCGGACTTCCTCCTTCCGCATCGTTAGTTTTGTATGCAAGGGAATTCATGGAACCACCACCGTTGTTTGTTGTTAATACCGCCTGAACGGTTGCATTCGATATGGTCGGACTGTTAGGATGAGTATCTAGAATATCAATAAAGCTTGTCTAGGATGCTTAGATGCACTCATTGGCGGTCAAAAGTGAATGATCATTCGGTTTACGGAACAAGCGTACTCAGCCATCATGGTACAGTAGATAAAACAGACGAGCACTGACGGTGCAGCATCCATCCCTCGGAAGGGCGAGTTAATTCTCAAAAGTTTGCAGACAGGTGACATGTGACCGCATTCATCAGAGACCTCCCCAAGATGGTTAATATCGTTCCTACCTCACCCGTTTAGGTTTACTTGACTTTATTTAAAAAGTTGTGGGCCTAAACTAAAGTAGGGGTTTTTTACAGTAATCTTTGAATGATTCTTACAGGCTCACGGCTCTAGTGGTCCCAAGGATATTGCCTGTACAAGTCTTCCGCATTCTGAACCTCATGTTCAACAAAAGTCTACGTAAATATGTTGTCAAAACCTCTCTGGATTCCGAGAGTTTGAGGATGTAAAAGGGTAAATTTGACATCAGTTGATAGGCTAGCTGTTGGTAATAACTTACTCTTTCAGTCCCAGAACAAATCCGATGTCACTCTGGTCCGGGAAGTTGTAGTGCCTCCATCGTCTGGTTAATTTTCCTAAAACGCCTGCGTGCTGGCAGCCATAACAGCGAAGTCGGTTGTTGGGTTCGTAGCAGTACTCTGACCAGTTAGAGAAGGGAGATCCCTCATGAATACGCAGCCCGTACTCATCAACCTTACCCGGTGCTCCAATGAATTCATTGGTGCACACGTCACATTCCCGCATACCAACCCAGTCCCAGTAAGGAATAGAAAGGTTGTCTATTCCATAAATTTTCTTTGCTATCTTGCCTAGCATTTGTTCCCAAAGCAGCAAAAAATACCGATGCCAGGTTGGGAAACCGGGCCCATCATGGATGAAATCAAGCATGCCGTAGGTGTTGCAGTCTTCATCCGTCTTGTAGAGTGTTGTTCGACTTCCGTAACGGTGCGCGTAGGTTACGTAGTACTGGATACTGGCCTTCACAAATTTAGGGTCATTGAGCGGATCGGAGTGGAAATTGTCTGTTTCGTCGACCAGGGCATAGCCGGAGGGCCAATAGGAGCTTCTTGCAAAAACATCAATGAAGATTCGGCGTTCCTTTGGGGTCAAGTCTCTGATATCTTTCCGCACCTTTCTTACAGGGATGTCGCAGTTGGGCCCTGTCCAGCCGAACCAACAGTCCTGACAGGAAGTGCCGAAGAAGTTGCCTCTGCACTGACAAGCATAGGAGAAGAAACGATTCGGCCAACTCACTCGGTCATCCATCTGAAAAGGCACTGGGACGTACTGAACGGGGGCCACAATCTTGGTGCAGTAGCCGCGATGGGGTCCGCCGCAAACTTGGTAGTTTTCCGGATTTCGTGGACAGCATATTGCGGAGGGTTTTGTAACATTTCCGACGCATTCCACAGGTATGATAGCGTGTATGACGGGGAAGTAGCATAGGCAAAGAACTAGGAGGATGGTAAGGGGGAAGGATGAAGATAGGTCAGGCATGTTGAGCACGACTTAGTTATTGTGGCTGCTGACGTTGAAGTCGGGGTAGTAGTGCTAGTAAACGAAGTTCGAAGATAGAAGTGAAGTGCGTTTTTGCGTCGCTGTTAGCCAAATATGTTTAAAGTGCACTTCGGAAATCGAAAACATTGACACAGGCCATTTTCATTCGATCGAAAGTACATACTAACAGGAAAAAGGCTTGATGGGGATATATTACGACTATTTGGAGGTCTGCGATTTAAGATTTTGCCACGAAACACCAATCTTTTTTTCTTTCGGAAAATGGAAGGAGGGCAATTTTATTTTCCTATCTCTTGTGGCCTTTCGAAATATCGCAGCCTGCCTGGAGAATAGACCATTCGCCTAACCGTTGCCTGTTACGCCTTAAAAGGACTCGACAGTCGGTTTAACTGCCCTCCCTTTTATCTGTTTGGGGCGAGGACAGGATTCCGGTCCCGGACGCTAATCACTTAGAGGAACAGGGTCATGCAAGTGTACAGGGGATTTCTTGTTAGTTGAAGAACTTGTTGTTTTCCTATTTGAGCATACCAGTAATTCATTCTCTTCAACCTTTGGGCGGACCGCCAGATACCAAAGCTTTAGGGCTCCGAATTAGATGAAAGTGTACATGAACGCCAGGACCGAGTCGAAATGAATCTCTGTATGTACAATATTTTGGGTCACAGGAAATGGGAATCGCATGTTTGATTTACTCACTTGAAAGTGAGGTTTATTCTGTTTCGGGTTATTTAAAAAAAAGAGTTCACAAGGACATCGATCTGTCTATTTTTCCTCGTGTAGCCTGTAAAGGTTAAAGGATGCTTACGCTGAGTTACTGGTTGAAACTAAGTTTTAAGGGGCTTCATTTTGTCCGTCATAAAAGTAATTCTTGTTCGATTGATAATATCCGTTTATTGAGCATGTTTAGTTTACTGATAAGTAGCAAGGCAAATGAGTAGCGGAGGGTGTGTTCACACAGCGCTCATCAGGTCACAAAGCAAATAAGAATGCAAGCAGAATCTTGACGACCCCCAGGTGCTGACAGTTGCCATCATCTCGTGCTGAACTTTTGGTCTTCAACTTCTGAGGTTTAGACTGCTACACGAAACTACTGGGCTCTTATCAGGGAGGTATCTGACAGCGTGAGCACTTCTAACCAGTTAAAGCTGAGAGAAAGGGCATGTGTTACACACACAGATACGTTTCCTTACGTCTGGCCTGCCTTAGTGACCAGCAGTATAAAAATAACGCAGTAATGGTGCTCGGCTAATTAATGCAGAGAATGCTCTAGTAAAATATCTACTCTGAGGGCAAAATTTACCGCACAGGCTTACTTAAGGTACTTGAAGTAAAGTTACATCTCTGCTATTCGTCCATTTGAGGGGGCCTTATGCAGCAACTTCAAGACGAAGTGAAACATCCTTACCCCGTCCTGCATTCAGGGCGCATCTGCGAAGCCTCCTATGTGACTCGGACGATACAAGGCAATCGCATCGACAAATCATATCTGTTTTCACATACCAGACCTTCCTGGAATAGGACTGACCGGCAGCAATAAAGAAGACAGAGATGGCCAACCTAGTATACCTTGACTTTTACAGTCCTGTCGCAGACCTCGATTTTTGCAGGCGCCCAAACGGTCAATCGATGACAGTCAACCTAACTGGATTGACTGGGAATATATCATATTTTTGTTCATCGGGAGTCCGTTAATGACCACTCCTAACAAATAAATTGGAAGTGACAAATGGTAAAGAACATTCCTATGAACGGCGAGGCTCGGAAACGCCGTCCTGATAGCAAACCGGGAAACCCAGGCCCGTCAAGTGTGGGAACCGTGGTAAAAAGGGCTTTACGGATGGAGCTGCGGAAAACAGTGAAGAATGTGCGAAAACTAGGAGAAAAGCGCAGGTATTGTAGGTAAACATGTTAGTTTGTTTTATGGGCAATACATCTAAGCGTAAGCGTAGCCTAGTACTAAATCCGCTGCAGGCAACCAGTAAAGCCAATTCAACGAAGAGCAGGGGTGGTGGGCCCGCCGAGGTCACTGAAATCGAACCGTCAAGGAATGTGACCAATCGGGTGTAGGCCGTAGATTTAAATTGTAGGAAGTGGGTGGGGAATGGCCCCATAACCATAAACACTAACACTAAACCCTACACCATGATCCTAAACCCTAACCGTAAGCCCTGAACCCTGACTCTAGCTCCAAATTCGGACCCTAACCCCTAGACCTAAATCTTAAGTCTGAGCCCCAACGCCGAACCCTAAATCTTGACCGTGAAACCCGAACCCTAACGTGATTGGGAATCATAATAGCAGCACTCCGTGGAACACCTCCAATTGAGGGTATCTGCAAATAATACTACGCCTGCTGAAGTCAATAAGAGTATTAAAATGGCAAATGCTGACCACCTACTGAAATCAATAATAGTACGAAAAGCACAGTTTGTTAACCAAGTAGGACAGCGTTTGCAAGTCTCACCCTGTCAAGTGCTAGTTTGCACTGAAATTCATTTTCCAATTTATCTTGTCTACGGCCGGGGCCGTTCAGGTCGCCCTAAACTCTTTTCACCGCAGTTTATATTGCATGAGCTCTCTCGTGTCATTCCGGTTGTGTGTCCCCTTGATGCGGTAACGGTATCCACATTAGTACGGTTTTCGTCTAGTTGGCGTTCCCCTGCGATGAATTTGTTGGCTTCTTTCCCATGGGTGACTTGGATGGACACGAGGATAACGCCCTTCCTCTCCCTCCCTTTAAGTGGTTTTGCGCTGAATTCCAAGTGGGTACCTACCCCCGTGTTTTTATTTTGACCCTAACATTTGCCCCAACCCTCATAACCCTTTCGCTAACACTCGTAGCCTCGACCATATCCTTCCTCGTCCTAACCATAAAAATAACTATACCCCCCTATAAGGCCACCTATAGCACGAGGAGACCCATACTCCCGTGTTCTACCGAAGATATGGGTAATTTCAGCGGTGATACCCCTGAAAACAGTTAAGAAGTCAAAATCGGCAAATGTACGCCCTAGAAAGCGTACGTTTGCTGGTCTTGACTTCTTAAATGTTTTATGGGTATCATCGTCGAATTCGAAAAATCTAAGGGTCCCTCGGTGTTCAAGTTACTCAATAAGTACCTACGCCGCAACACCCGCCTTGTCGAAGCGGACGTGGTTTCTGATTTCATTGCAAACTGCACTGTGTAAGGTGAATGTCCGCCTGAATACTGGAGGTTGTTTCGTTAGAATCGGACGATTATCTCAAATACAACATTAAGGAGGTATGCTGAGAACCGCCCAGAAAGTGTCGCAACGAGGATCAGTGATCCATATCGCAATATGCATCAACTCATGGCGATATTAGGCGAAATAGCCGAGGGAGGACGGAGACGATTTAACAGCTGTGTCGAGACCTCGACGAAAAGACGGACGGCATCAAAATTGATAAAACTAATTCGTAGTACCAGCCCGGTGTGCGCACAGGCAACTTATCCAAATGCTCCAGAGCGGAACGCACATAATTTCGCTAATTTGGCGCTAGACAAATATCTGATTGAAGTAATGTCATTGGGCCACAAATTTTGTTTTCCTAATCCGAGACCAAACGGATTAGTGACAGAGGTTCAGTATGAAATTCTGTGGAGTCAGACGCATGGCCTAGTACCTACAACACTAAAGGAAACGAAGTATTTCATATCGACGCTTGTGAATATTTACCACCAATACCTTCGAACAAAGCGAATAAGAATCGGACATATCTTGAAATAACACCTGAAGAAACTCAAAAATGAGGTCGAAACAAGGAAATACTCGTCAGCAGACCGAATAGAAGTTCTGGTCTCGTTCTCATGAATAAAAGTGTTTACGTTTCTAAAATGGAATCAGCTCTGGCTGATGACACTAAGTTCAAAAGAGAGAGGCAAAATAAAGGCCAAACTGAGAGCGTAGGAACTCAACTCAAAAAATTCCTCCGGAAATTGAAAGACCAAGGTTTTCTAGTGAACAGGATTTCGGAGCGCTTAAACTCACAGGCACAATACCCCCAAGGCTGTATGGTTTGTCAAAGCTTTATGAACCCGACCTTCCGATGCGTCGAGATTAGACAAGGGTCGTTCACCAAACCACACGATTGCAAAGTGGCTGGTAGAAAGGCTCTAGTCGATTCGATGCAAAACAGCACCACGTAGCCTACGGACACATCAATTCATCGACTCTGTCGGGATGGTATGGTCGGCACGACAGAGGTTCCCAAATCAGAAGTCAGGTAAGACGGATTGGGTTGGACAACCTTTACTGCTGAGGAGGTGTATGCACAAAGACTCCGCAAGCAGTCGCCGCGAGCGGTCTCTCTAGGCAAGTTGTACCGTCTGTGTCCGCCGTTGAGGTGCTTAGACCCCAGAGCGTGTGTACGCTGTTCGCTGTCTCATTGTCCGCCAGCCAATCAGGGAAGAGACAGTGTTCATTGGTCTGGAGCACTCGCGAGGCTAGTGGTAAGCCTCGCGAGTCCCAGCAGTAGGTCGACGGAGAGTGAAGCAGACAGGAGGGCAGCGTGACAAAACGGTGGAGAGCAATGAGGAGCAGGACTGACACACTTCGATAAGGCATGCAAATTTCAATTGGAAAACGATGCTGTCATTAGACGTCGAGTTTTTGTCAATTAAAATTCCTCTCGCGGAATCGATAGAATTTTTATGTAACGAGATTGTAAGGCAGGATTTCAAAATCGACATGCCCGCCGGCGACCTTAAACAATTGCTCTTTCGCTGTATGCCAAATGCTCAATTCAGCTTCGATAGCCAATTTTACCGCCAAATTAACGGGGAAGTAATGGGATCCTCCCTCCAACCTCTACTAGATGATGCCTTTAAGGGGAGACTAGAGAAAAACAAGCTCTGCTCAGTTATAAATTACCTTTATTCCTATGCTCGACATGTTGATGAAATTCTTGCAATAATGGATGAAAAGCCTGATTTGAACACCCTCTTGCATAATGTGAGTCAGGCTCATCTAGCGTTAACCTCCACTCTGGAAAAAGAGAATGGAGTGCCTCCCCTTTCTGGGTGTCATGCATAATAAAACGCCGGATGGAACAATTCGTAGAAGTGTATTTCGTAAGAAAACCTGGATAGGACAACACACAAATTTCTCCATTTTCTACTAGGCGTCTATCCAAGCGAATGCGAGAGTACAATCCTGATAGGCTAAGCCAAGGTGTAGAGAAGCCCATCTTGAGCACAATTGTGACTCACATGGTTGACAGCAGTCACCTAGTAGGCGTCAACCAGGCAAAGTGCCGGCAAGTACCTGCAAGACGCTCCAGGCTCCTGCGTCAGTGGACACTTGCGACGGCAGAAGCAGTGGCCATACGGCTAGCCAATCCAACCCTGTGCTCGCATAAGTCGTTTATATAAGCGCTAAGGCTTTCCTGGTCAAAGACGAGCCCAGCATGTATGCTCACACTCCCTGCCACGCCGCGTTTCGGCGACGAAACAGAGGCAAAGCTAACTGCCGGACACCTCTCCCTCAGCCTCTAGCAGAACTGGACTATGACTACTGGCCTCCGAATGCCCTCAACCCCTCACCATACATTTTATTGGCCGTTTAACTTTTGCTATTCTGCTGTCCTTTATATTACTGTACAGGCCTGATGATGAATAATCGGAAGCGTACGTTTGCCGAACTTGAATTTTTAGATATGGATAATCTCTTAACTAGGGGAAAGAGGCGGGAATTAGCTTCCTATACCATGAAAAGGAGAGCGATCCAGATTTCGGCTCTCGTAGGTTCATCTTCGATAGTTTGTGCGTCACCACCGCCACTGACACCAGAACCAGTACCACCAGCACCACCAACATCACCACCATCGCCTGTTCCACCAGCGATGTGGATTCAGTCTCAGCCTGTTCTTACTGCAGTCTCACCCCCACGTCATACACTAGCCTGGTCGGTCTCTTGCGAATCCATTGCACCGAAATCGGCAAACCAGTGCCTGGAGTGCCGACACACTGCTCACACACGACTCACCCGCCCATAAGGCCACAGGACGTATAGACGTCGGATGGGCCTTTTTGGCCACATGCGCATACCGAGATATCATAATCAGGGCCCACACACATTCTACACCCGAAGTCTCATCTACCGTGAGTACTACCAACTTATCCACAGTTCCGCCTTCTCCACTCTTTAACAGAGCATTTGATTCACGCATCCGCCTGCCCGATCAATTGCGAACTTATCGCGCCACTACCTCTGCGTACTAGCCGTGCAGTCAATGTCTTGGACGGCGTGTGTACTCGCAGTGGTGACAAAAACTGATCTTTTTCTCTTGGTTGAGCTTTTCTTAGGATTCTTTATCCCTCCGGCAACTGCCAGGTTTATGCGACCTCTCCCTCATGATTCTAGGTGGCGCGTTATACTAAGTCATAACAGAGAGTTCGGGTTTGTGTATCCACTCTACTTACGTTGGACCAAATCCAACAGTTATGGTGCTTGCCCTTCGAGTTGCAGAGATACGCCTTTTTGCAAAGTTGTTGTTCGTGAGATAAGGTAATCTCCGTATGCATCACGTATAGCATCCATTGAAAATGAGACCCCTGTCGTTCCCACCTTGTCCTATCTTCCATTTTTGCACATTTTCCTAATCACTTCTTTTGTTATTTATTTCAAGATTTTGTTCTTACTCAACACTGTCTAACCCTACCTTAATTAACCTTAACAACACATTTGTTTGACTGCGCTAAAGCACGCACGGCAGGTCAGCAGCGAAGTCTGCTTTGTTCCTAGCTTTTCTTCCTACGTACGCTTGTGAAATCGAGGGACCGACCGGCGCGACAATTGGCTTTGGCCTAGTATGATCGCTAATTGTTTAACGAGGGATCGGTCTATCAGTTGTTGTTACCCACTAAGCCCTCATGATCACGACCTCGAAACTTAAAACTTGTGTCTACAGACTGCCTTGACAGCTGGTGGTTTTTATCGATGTCAGGCTACATACATGGTTTCACTGGCAGTTTTTGCCGTCTACATTTCGTAATGCGCGTTTTATGTTCGTATATGACACCTTTAAAGGGCGGCTTTTTGCGGCCTTTGATTGTTATAAACTGCCGCCGACTTCATTGATCCGTTGTACGCGATTGTAGACGATCACGGTTCTGAATAAATTTGCGTGTCTCCTAAAAACAGACCACGCGGAAGTTGCGTGTGTGGGGGGGCAGAACTGGATATGCCATGTGTTACTGGGCTGTGCACCCATGACAAATGTCGTACACGGGGTGGTGGCACGCCTATGCGCAGGCACACTCCGCGCCAATCGCATGCACGCGATCCTGCCTCTGGTCTTCCGGATCCTCTCGTGGCTTCTGGCCTGGATGGGTCCGAGTGGAGAGGGCGGTGTACTCAACGGAAGTCTATTATGACTAAAATACTTCACATGCAAGTCAATGTCCCTGCACCCGCCCTGCTGAGAGGCATATGGTGGACGCCGTTGGTAACGACGGCCGAACTGTCGGCCAACTTTGCAGATACTGGGGCGACTTCTGTTTTTAAGGCGCTGTCGTCCGAAGAATGAGTGATCTTCTGTGAGCGTTTGCTAGGGCTAGCGAGACCAGTCTGCCCTAATAAACTGACGGCCTTTCTTGTTTTGGATTTCACGGTAACAGCCTAAACACTTAGACTTCGTAATCCATATTCTCCCCTTTAAAGTCGTCTAAAGTCCTGTGCATAAAATGTCAGCTGCTGCATTATTGACAATCGTTCTGGGGCCAGTATTGGTTCAGATATCTTTGATCCCCACCATCTGAAGATGAGGCATTAGGATTGCGGAAATAACTTCTAAGTCAGCAGGGGCTTGCCGCTCCCCTACACTGCAGAGTCGGGAGACCAATACCCACGCTCATAGTTGTTGAGCTATAGTTGCCGGTGGTCAGTTCAACCTGCCATCTTGTACAGCCCTCACCTTCATGTAAGGGCAGGGGGTTGGGGTGAAATTAGGTCACAGGTGTGTGGTGAGGTACCTGACTAATTTACCTTTGACAATTTAGTCCCATTTCCTTTGACCGCATTGTTTGTTTGAATGTGACGAGAAACGACACACCTGTACAACCCGCCTTGCTAGCGTGCTCTGCTGTGGTATTCTGTTGTCA
>CACRXP010000488.1:195853-214610 GCA_902702965.1 Spirometra erinaceieuropaei
AACTCACTCGGTCATCCATCTGAAAAGGCACTGGGACGTACTGAACGGGGGCCACAATCTTGGTGCAGTAGCCGCGATGGGGTCCGCCGCAAACTTGGTAGTTTTCCGGATTTCGTGGACAGCATATTGCGGAGGGTTTTGTGACATTTCCGACGCATTCCACAGGTATGATAGCGTGTATGACGGGGAAGTAGCATAGGCAAAGAACTAGGAGGATGGTAAGGGGGAAGGATGAAGATAGGTCAGGCATGTTGAGCACGACTTAGTTATTGTGGCTGCTGACGTTGAAGTCGGGGTAGTAGTGCCAGTAAACGAAGTTCGAAGATAGAAGTGAAGTGCGTTTTTGCGTCGCTGTTAGCCAAATATGTTTAAAGTGCACTTCGGAAATCGAAAACATTGACACAGGCCATTTTCATTCGATCGAAAGTACACACTAACAGGAAAAAGGCTTGATGGGGATAGATTACGACTATTTGGAGGTCTGCGATTTAAGATTTTGCCACGAAACACCAATCTTTTTTTCTTTCGGAAAAGGGAAGGAGGGCAATTTTATTTTCCTATCTCTTGTGGCCTTTCGAAATATCGCAGCCTGCCTGGAGAATAGACCATTCGCCTAACCGTTGCCTGTTGCGCCTTAAAAGGACTCGACAGTCGGTTTAACTGCTCTCCCTTTTATCTGTTTGGGGCGAGGACAGGATTCCGGTCCCCGACGCTAATCACTTAGAGGAACAAGGTCATGCAAGTGTACAGGGGATTTCTTGTTAGTTAAAGAACTTGTTGTTTTCCTATTTGAGCATACCAGTAATTCATTCTCTTCAACCTTTGGGCGGACCGCCAGATACCAAAGCTTTGGGGCTCCGAATTAGATGAAAGTGTACATGAACGCCAGGACCGAGTCGAAATGAATCTCTGTATATACAATATTTTGGGTCACAGGAAATGGGAATCGCATGCTTGATTTACTCACTTGAAAGTGAGGTTTTTTCGGTTTCGGGTTATTTAAAAAAAGAGTTCACAAGGACATCGATCCGTCTATTTTCCCGCGTGTAGCCTGTAAAGGTTTAAGGATGCTTATCCTGAGTTACTGGTTGAAACTAAGTTTTAGGGGCTTCATTTCGTCCGTCATAGAAGTAATCCTTGTTCGATTGATAATATCCATTTGTTGGGCATGTTTAGCTTACTTATAAGTAGCAAGGCAAATGAGTAGCGGAGGGTGTGTTCACGCAGAGCTCATCGGGTCACAAAGCAAATAAGAATGCAAGCAGAATCTTGACGACCCTCGTGTGTTGCCAGTTGCCATCATCTCGTGGTGAACTTTTGGTCTTCAACTTCTGAGGTTTAGACTGCTACACGAAACTACTGGGCACTGATCAGGGAGGTATCTGACAGCGTGAGCACTTCTAACCAATTAAAGCTGAGAGAAAGGGCATGTGTTACACACACAGATACGTTTCCTTACGTCTGGCCAGCCTTAGTGATCAGCAGTATAGAGATAAATTAGTAATGGTGCTCGGCTAATTAATGCAGAGAATGCTCTAGTGAAATATCTACCCTGAGGGCCAGATTCACCGCACAGGTTTCCTTAAGGTGCTTGAAGTAAAGTTACATCTCTGTTATTCGTCCGTTTGAGGGGGCCTTATGCCGCAACTTCAAGACCACGTGAAACATCCTTACCCCGTCCTGCATTCAGGGCGCATCTGCGAAGCCTCCTCTATGACTCGGACGATACAAGGCAATCGCATCGGCAAATAATATCTGCTTTCACATACCAGACCTTCCTGGAATAGGACTGACCGGCAGCAGTAAAGAAGACAGAGATGGCCAACCTAGTATACCTTGACTTTTACAGTCCTGGCGCAGACCTCGTTTTTTGCAGACGCCCAAACTGTCAATCGATGACAGTCAACCTGACTGGATTGCCTGGGAATATATCATATTTTTGTTCATCAGGAGTCCGTTAATGACCACTCCTAACAGATAAATTGGAAGTGACAAATGGTAAAGAACATTCCTATGAACGGCGAGGCTCGGAGACGCCGTCCTGATAGCAAACAGGGAAACCCAGGTCCGTCAAACGTGGGAACCTTGGTAAAAGGGGCTTTACGGGTGGAGCTGAGGAAAACAATGAAGAATGTGCGAAAACTAGGAGAAAAACGCAGGTATTTTTTATGGACAATACATCTTAGCGTAAGCGCAGCCCAGTACTAAATCCACTGCAGGCAACCAGTAAAGCCAATTCAACGAAGAGCAGGGGTGGTGGACCCGCCGAAGTCACTGAAATCGAACCGTCAAGGAATGTGGCCAATCGGGTGTAGGCCGTAGATTTAAATTGTAGGAAGTGGGTGGGGAATGGCTCCTTAACCATAAACACTAACACTAAACCCTACACCATGATCCTAAACCCTAACCATAAACCCTGAACCCTGACTCTAGTTCCAAACCCGGACCCTAACCCCTAGCCCTAAAGCTTAGGTCTGAGCCCCAACGCCGAACCTTAAATCTTGACCGTGAAACCCGAACCCTAACGTGACTGGGAATCATAATCACAGCATTCCGTGGAACACCTCAAATTGAAGGTATCTGCAAATAATACTACGCCTGCTGAAGTCAATAAGAGTATAAAAATGGTAAATGCTGACCACCTACTGAAATCAATAATGGTACGAAAAGCGCAGTTTGTTAACCAAGTAGGACGGCGTTTCCAAGCCCCACCCTGTCAAGTGCTAGTTTGCACTGAAATTTATCTTCCAATTTATCTTGCCTACGGCCGGGACCGTTCAGGTCGCCCTAAACTCTTTTCACCGCAGTTTATATTGCATGAGCTCTCTCGTGTCATTCCGGTTGTGTGTCCCCTTGATGCGGTAACGGTATCCACGTTAGTACGGTTTTCGTCTAGTTTGCGTTCCCCTGCGATGAATTTGTTGGCTTCTTTCTCATGGGCGACTTAGATGGACACGAGAATAACGCCCTTCCTCTTCCTCCCTTCAAGTGGTTTTGCGCTGAATTCCAAGTGGGTACCGACCCCCGTGATTTATTTTGACCCTAACATTTGCCCCAACCCCCATAACCCTTTCGCTAACACTCGTAGCCTCGATCATATCCTTCCTCGTCCTAATCATAAAAATAACTATAACCCTCTATAAGGCCACCTGTAAGACGAGGAGATCCATACTCCCGTGTTCTACCGACGATATGGGTAATTTCAGCGATGATACCCCTGAAAACAGTTAAGAAGTCAAAACCGGCAAATGTGCGTCCTAGAAAGCAGTAGATCGACGGAGAGTGAAGCAGACAGGAGGGCAGCGTGACAAAACGGTGGAGTGCAATGAGGTGCAGGATTGACACACTTCGATAAGGCATGCAAATTTCAATCGGAAAACGATGCTTTCATCAGACTTCGCGTTTTTGTCAATTAAAATTCCTCTTGCGGAATCGATGGAATTTTTATTTAACGAGATTGTAAGGCAGGATTTCCAAATCTACATGCCGGTCGGCGACCTAAAGCAACTGCTCTTTCGCTGTATGTTAAATGGACAATTCAGATTCGATGGCCAATTTTAACGCCAAATTAACGGGGAAGTAATGGGATCCTCCCTCCTACCTCCACTAGATGATGCCTTTATGGGAAGACTAGAGAAAAACAAGCTCTGCTCGGTTATAAATTACCTTTATTCCTATGCTCGACATGTTGATGAAGTTCTTGCAATAATGGATGAAAAGCTTGATTTGAACGCCCTCTTGCACAAAGTGAGTCAGGCTCACATGGCGTTAACCCCCACTCTGGAAAAAGAGAATGGAGTGCCTCCCCTTTCTGGGTGTCCTGCTTAATCGAACGCCGGATGGAACAATTCGTAGAAGTGTATTTCGTAAGAAAACTTAGATAAGGCAACACACAAATTTCTACATTTTCTACTAGGCGCCTATCCAAGCGAATGCGAGCGTACCATCCTGATAGGCTAAGTCAAGGTGTAGCGAAGTCCATCTTGAGCACAATTGTGACTCACAGGGTTGACAGCGGTCACCTAGTAGGCGTCAACCAGGCAAAGTGCCGGCAAGTACCTGCAAGACGCTCCAGGCTCCTGCGTCAGTGGACACTTGCGACGGCAGAAGCAGTGGCCATACGGCTAGCCAATCCAACCCTGTGCTCGCATAAGTCGTTTATATAAGCGCTAAGGCTTTCCTGGTCAAAGACGAGCCCAGCATGTATGCTCACACTCCCTGCCACGCCGCGTTTCGGCGACGAAACAGAGGCAAAGCTAACTGCCGGACACCTCTCCCTCAGCCTCTAGCAGAACTGGACTATGACTACTGGCCTCGGAATGCCCTCAACCCCCTCACCATACATTTTATTGGCCGTTTAACTTTTGCTATTCTGCTGTCCTTTATATTACTGTACAGGCCTGATGATGAATAATCGGAAGCGTACGTTTGCCGAACTTGAATTTTTAGATGTGGATAATCTCTTAACTAAGGGAAAGAGGCGGCAATTAGCTTCCTATGCGTCACCACCGCCACTGACACCAGCACCAGTACCACCAGCGCCACCAACATCACCACCATCGCCTGTTCCATCAGCGCTGTGGATTCAATCTCAGCCTGTTCTTACTGCAGTCGCACCCCCACGTCATACACTAGCCTGGTCGGTCTCTTGTGAATCCATTGCATTGAAATCGGTCAACCAGTGTCTGGAGTGCCGACACACTGCTCACACACGACTCACCCGCCCATAAGGCCACAGGACGTAAAGACGCCGGATGGGCCTTTTTGGCCGAAATATCATCATCAGGGCCGACACACATTCTACACCCGAAAACTCATCTACCATGAGTACTACCAACTTATCCACCACCAAATCAATGACCACAGTCCCGCCTTCTCCACTCTTTAACAGAGCATTTGGTTCACGCATCCGCCTGCCCGATCACTTGCGAACATATCGCGCCACTACCTCTGCATACTAGTCGTGCAGTCAATGTCTTGGGCGGCGTGTGTACTCGCAGTGGGGACAAAAAATGATCTTTTTCTCTTGGTTGAGCTTTTCTTAAGATTCTTTATCCCTCCGGCAACTGCCAGGTTTATGCGACCTCGCCCTCATGATGCTAGGCGGCGTGTTATACCAAGTCATAACAGACAGTTCGGGTTTGTGTATCCACTCCACTTACGTTGGAACAAATCCAACAATTATGGTGCTTGCCCTTCGAGTTGCAGAGATACGCCCTTTTGCAAAGTTGTTGTTTGTGAGATAAGGCAATCTCCGTATGCATCACGTATCGCATCCATTGAAAATGAGACCCCTGTGGTTCCCACCTTGTCCTATCTTCCATTTTTACACATTTTCCTAATCACTTCTTTTGTTATTCATTTCACGATTTTGTTCTTACTCAACGCTGTCTAACCCTATCTTAGTTAACCTTAACAACACATTTGTTTGACTGCCCTAAAGCACGCACAGCAGGTCAGCAGCGAAGTCTGCTTTGTTCCTAGCTTTTCTTCCTACGTACGCTTGTGAAATCGAGGGACCAACCGGCGCGACCATTGGCGTTGGCCTAGTATGATCGCTAATTGTTTAACGTGGGATCGGTCTATCAGTTATTGTTACCCACTAAGCCCTCATGATCACGACCTCGAAACTTAAAACTTGTGTCTACAGGCTCTCTTGACAGCAGGTGGTTTTTTATCGATGTCAGGCTACATACATGGTTTCACTGGCAGTTTTTGCCGTCTACGTTTCGTAATGCGCGTTCTACGTTCGTATATGACACCTTTAAAGGGCGGCGTTTTGCGGCCTTTGATGGTTATAAACTGCCGCCGACTTCATTGATCCGTTGTACGCGATTGTAGACGATCATGGTTCTGAATGAATTTGCGTGTCTCCTAAAACAGACCACGCGGAAGTTGCGTGTGTGGGGGGACAGAACAGGATATGCCATGTGTTACTGGGCTGTGCACCCATGCCAAATGTCGTACGTGGGGTGGTGGCACGCCTAGGCGCAGGCACACTCCGCGCCAATCGCATGCACCCGATCCTGCCTCTGGTCTTCCGGATCCTCTCGTGGATTCTGGCCTGGATGGGTCCGAGTGGAGAGGGCGGTGTACTCAACGGAAGTCTATTATGACTAAAATACTTCACATGCAAGTCAATGTCCCTGCACCCGCCCTGCTGAGAGGCATATGGTGGACGCCGTTGGTAACGACGGCCGAACTGTCGGTCAACTTTGCAGATACTGGGGCGAATTCTGTTTTTAAGGCGCTGTCGTCGGAAGAATGAGTGATCTTCTGTGAGCGCTTGCTAAGGCTAGCGAGACCAGTCTGCCCTAATAAAATTACAGCCTTTCTTGTTTTGGATTTCACGGTAACAGCCTAAACACTTAGACTTCGAAATCCATATTCTCCCCTTTGAAGTCGTCTAAAGTCCTGTGCATAAAATGTCAGCTGCTGCATTCTTGACAATCGTTCTGGGGCCAGTATTGGTTCAGACATCTTTGATCCCCACCATCTGAAGATGAGGCATTAGGATTGCGCAAATAAATTCTAAGTCAGCAGGGGCTTGCCGCTCCCCTACACTGCAGAGTCGGGAGACCAATACCCACGCTCATAGTTGTGGAGCTATAGTTGCCGGTGGTCAGTTCAACCTGCCACCTTGTTCAGCCCTCACCTTCATGTAAGGGAAGGGGGTTGGGGTGAAATTAGGTCACAGGTGTACATATGTGCCAATTCTACCCAACAAATGTTTGACTCATGCCTCAGAATGACAGATACGCCAAGAAGATTTGCGTTCAATGCTCGAACAGGAGAATTTGACTCCGACTGCCCATGCTAAGCCACAGTTTTGTTGACCTGCAAAAAACGGTGAGTAACTAACAACTAAGTGTTTCAGTCCCAACTAGTGCGCTGCAATATATGCTTTTCATTCGTCTCAAACTATTATATTGTGAGAAATAGGAGTGGACGTCGTATGGTCGGACATTCATTGGCATACCTTCCCATTCTGGACCAGGTGGTCTATCCCACATGTCCATTCTAACTGTCGAGAACTTCATTGGTTGTATTTCTCCACGTGATAACCGTTTCGTTGACCTCGACTACACCTCCTAGGCCTCCAAATTTAGTCTCGGTTAAGAGTGGTACTGCAGAACATATGTTAACATTTGAGCCGATTTTTATCAGTTTCGGTAGAATGACCATGTAATATTGAAAGGCTGTAAGCAGGCCGTCGGTAGCATAAAAGTATTGGCTAATTGACCCCAATTGAGGCACGGGTAATAAGTAAAATCCCAGGCACGGGTTTCGTGATTTTGTGACGCTGAATGATGCAGTTGCGAGGGGTTCGACTCATTAGTACATCCCGCGTTCCTTGTGTTTTTGGATATGTAAGCCATTTTAATTTCTTCAGAGCTTAACGGAAGCATACAGTAAGTGACCGATCATATGAAATGTTGGCTGAAATTCTGAGTGCACTTTTACTCAGGAAGGATTACTTAGGCGGGGTTGTAGTACTTACTGATAATCTTGCAGCATAATCCTATAAACTTTTTTTGGACTTGGCAGGATGTCATTTTTTGAATGCACCACTTTTTAATCCCCTGTAGAAAAATTACTCAGTAAAAGGTGACTACTTGAGTAGCATGCATTCTCCGCGTGGATTTCCGATGGTCTTGTAAATTCAAATATATTTATAGAAAACAAGGACAAAAATGTGTTTTCTTTCACTTGGTTGATAGATAATCACGTCATATTTATATTTTATACTCGAAGAAGGAGCTTACGTAGGTTTTAAAAGGTTCTCTAATTCCCGAATAATTTGGAGCCTGATTAGTCGTTACATTAACGCTTAGTAATTCAAATCTACAAGGCGTGTGCGTTCCGCGTAAGGAAAATCACATACTTGATGAGGAGCAGTGGTAAACGGACAGGTACGACACTCTATGTATAGAAATTGAATGGTCTTAAAAATCTCACAGTTAAAAACTTCTCCAAAACTTAATTATACTCCTTCTTCAAGTATAAAATATAAAGATGACGTGATTATCTATCAACCAAGTGAAAAAAAAACACATTTTTGTCCTTGTTTTCTATAAATATATTTGAATTTACAAGACCATCGGAAATCCACGCGGAGAATGCATGCTACTCAAGTAGTCACCTTTTACTGAGTAATTTTTCTACAGGGGATTAAAAAGTGGTGCATTCAAAAAATGACATCCTACCAAGTCCAAAAAAAGTTTATAGGATTATGCTGCAAGATTATCAGTAAGTACTACAACCCCGCCTAAGTAATCCTTCCTGATTAAAAGTGCACTCAGAATTTCAGCCAACATTTCATATGATCGGTCACTCAGTGTATGTGTTTTACAATCTTTCCCCACAATCCACCGCCTTGCACTAACCCACCGCAACCCCAAACAGCAACTTTCCTCACCAAAGTGAATATCACTGTACACCTTCATTCATTGTTCACTTACGATTCGCTAACCAGATTGCAAACTGCAATTTCCGACTCATTAACGAGTGAGCGCATAGAGTACAGCCGAAACGGGTTGACCCTGATAAAACCTGCCCGAAGTAAAATATTTGCAATAAGAGGAATTTTGCCGAAAACGGAGCCAGATGAGGTTAAATGTTCGTAGACCATGAATGAAATATGAAACGCTAATTTTAAAGCAACCCGCAGAAATGCCACAATTTAATTCCAGTTGCATCAAAAGCAGACAAAATAATAAAGAAACGATAGCAATATTGAAAGGCAAAAGCTTGGAATACTTCTATAAATGACAATAAGGCTGAACACTCACGTCGATTTTTCTCGCCTGAGGAGGTGCAAGTTTCACAATGAACACATCCTTACTTATTTTGGTCTAGATAGACATGTTACGTTAAAGTTGAGCGCATAAAACCTTTTTCAATTGAAATTAGGATTTACGGCTGGCACTCAGATTTTGCGGTTAGGGCTAGCCCTTAAACTTAGGATCTAGGTTCGGGAATTAGATCAAGGATTAAGGTTAGCTTATGCTAGAGATTAGGGTTAAGTAGGGGTTAGGACTAAGTCTGCTTGTCACATTCCGCGTTCTTCAATCCGGCCGCTGCCAACCCTTGACCACGGATTTCCTGTTTTCTGTCCGTTTACGAGCTCTTAATTGGTGTCTTTCAGATTTCGCTTTTTCATCGGTGCCCCGGTGGAGTACTAAAGCAGACATATGCCGGAAGTGCGAGTATCATCAGTGCAATTGCCTCGTTCATTAGCCCTACTGCTAAAATAATTTTATTATCCTTCCCGTTTTCCAAGACCACTAGTATCTTCTTCCAAATCACACCCATTTAGTTGGAAACAAAAGGTCTTCATAGAGCCCTTGCAAGAAATAAACCGGTCCTCAGGATAAACCCACTCTACTCCTCCCTATAAATTCATGAGGTTGTTTTTTTCTCCTGAATGTTTTTTGAAAGCGAGATTTCCCTGAACTCACCCACCACTTTTGCTTTTTAAGAGTTTTTCTTAACTGTTTCGTTCATAGCTTGGCATTTTTTTCTAAAAACTCCCAGTTTAGAATTTGTGGACATTATTATCAAAACTATCGTATACGAAAGAACAAATCGTCGGCGGACGTGAAAACTATGCGTACCTTACATGGTATAATTTTTTAAATTCTACTGTACATCTGTCTGCTCACACAGACCATTACTGTCTACGTTGCCTTACTTTACTGATTGGCTCAGTGTTACATTTGTTTGGATAGTGCCATCTGGGCACTTAAAATATGACCATTTGGTTATATTATATCTTTGTCATGGACTTAAACCAGGCAGACTTGGGCACCGGAACCTATGACACAGTCCTTGGAAGCATCCATTTTTGAAATATTAGGAAAGAACTTCCTTCCTTTAGGGAGCCTAAGTCTGTGGGTCCAGACCAAATGCCGGTAAAAGTACTGGAGGGGCTGGTTTGCAAATTCCCCTGACATCTTTCGCGTATTTTCCAGTCGTTATCTGACCTAGGAGTCCTGCCCTTAAATTGGGAGTTGGCAAAAGGTAATCGACCACCGTTCCTCCGCGATGTCTGCCGCGTGACCCACAGTAGAGTAGATACGAGGATAGTGGCTTGCCCGTGAATGAGTTTATGCTGATAGTAGTGAGTGAGGTCGTCGACTGAGTTAACACTACCCGCTAAAAAAACTTGACGCGCTTGAAGTTATCCCGGTGCCTTAAAAGACGTGGCTTAGAAGGTTTCCAACTGACGGGATGACTCGGACCTCGCAGTAAGCCCAGTGTGCTTTTATGTGGAGTGGCCGACTGGAGGAATGAGAGTCAGGTTGCAACAGCTCCTTCCTACTGTGGCCTCCATGACAATCCAACCCCGTGGGATCCCAAGTGGATGAGGTTGCATGTACAAGGGTGTCTCCGGCCTCACCAGTCACCTGCGTCCTCTCCCGCCTTGACACCGAGTCAAGGCGGAGGAGGAGAAAGTTCCGTAGATGTTACGCAAGTTTACAATTACTATAGAATAGTTCACGCGCAGGCCACCGTGCTACTTTCACGCTGCTGTGGAGCACACAGTGAACATAGTCGAAATCGGCGGTGGAAATTTCAGTGATGATATACCTTTGGAGCATCATAACAGTCTCTCCTCACTCTCAAGGGTCCGGCGTCATGGAAAAGTTAAAAAAAAACCGAAGGAGGCATCGGGCGCAGATGACCGGCATGTGTAAACCCGTGCCTAAGCGCGCAACAACCTCTGGTTCACGCGCAAACGACCAGGATTTCACATGACAAAAAGGGGATGGCTTGCGAGTGGTATGAAGACCACAATATGAAGGAGCCACTGTAGCCTGACCATAGATGCATAACTGGACTATACTATGCATAAGCGCACGGGGCTGACTGCAGCCTGAGTTTGGTCATCTGTTGCCAACCATCTCAGTCACGGCTTTTGGCACATCGGGATATATTCGAAGACTTCATATTGTTTGTAGCGGAGAATGTGCGCTTGGAGTCGATTTTGCTCTCTTTCTACTCCTAAGACATCAGTTTATTGTCCGAGTCCGTCTATCAACTTGAGCTGAAAGAGGGTGCAGTGGATGATAGAGTCGAAAACAGCTCGGATTTCACACAATGGAGTGGTCTGCCCCTATCTCACATGTGACGCAATGGCTAAATGAGAAGGCGCTAGAGAGCGTGATCCACTTGCATGCGGGGGGCCGATTCCGTGCTTGTGGTTGGCGCTGAGGGAAGGGTACGTTTATGGTTTAATTGTTAGTTGGGAGAAATATGGTGATGGGCTTTGACCGGCAGTGTTTTGCCACAGATTTTCATGTATTCGGGGCGCGGCCGGGAAGGCCCTTGCTGTAAGTGAGTGTCCACGGCCAGTGTGGACAGTTGAGGAGAGTGCGATGGGTGTAAGTGGGCGCTCCAGGCGCTGGTTTTCCACTTCCAATGGGTTCGCAAGTGACCAACCGAGCCGACGGGCGTTGTGTATGTGCGATGACAACGTAGGTAGGATAGATTGGGAGCAAAAGAGTAGATCGTGGGGATGATGCTGCTAGTCCTTGCACCCCTGGCGGAGGAGGAGTTTGTGGTGCTGAAAATAAGAGAACTATCGAACATACAAGGCATATTTGACGTGTCGATAATGCGGTGAGCTCCACCGTCGTGGGAACGCGTATGGTCGAATAAGCCCTTGAGGTGAATGAATATGTGTGGGCAGTACAGACATTTGGGGCGTCCGAGTTGAGCCTATTTTGAGACTCGCTGCATTGGTACGTCGGTCTCTCTGCAACGGATTCGTATGTGACCGATCAGGAGTGATCACAGAGAGGACAGTTTGGGATCGAGTCCAATTTGCTGATTGCGAGGGCGGTGGTGGTGAGTGAATGGGTCGAAGGGGCGTCGGGAATGTCCTCGTGGGTGATGGTGGTTGGGGAGGTGATAGTCGTCGTGGGTGTTGCGGCAGAGATGATAAAGGCAGTGAGATCGACGTCGGTCGAGGTGCAAGCACATCAGTAGCGTGATCACCGGTGGCGGTGATGGTGGTGGCAGTCGTCACAGGAGTCAGTGTGGGGGTTGCGGCATTGACATTTGCGGAAGTGACAAGTGGATTTGTCAGGTTATTACATTTAGTCCGGGATAGCCATACGTGGCCGATTTGGGCGCGGACTTTTCACTGACAGCGTGGACACAATGGAAGTAATGGAGTTTGGGGCTAAGGTTCCTCGGCGCCTGGGGCTTGTGGGATGTTTTCTTAGCTTTGGCGGTGGCGACGCGGTTGGATTTGTAGATTCCCGCTGCAGTCTCAACTGCTCCTCTTCAGCTCGGTCGGTCCTGGGTGAGGTCCTCCTATACCACCGGAATGATTTGTAGACCCTTAAAGAAGGCCTGCAGGCTGTTCGTGTGCTGTTGTTTTTGTTTGCCTTTGCGATGAGCACCCTCAGTGACGTCGCCTTAAAAGGGTCGTGTGGGTAACGGCTCTTCGTCCATCTTCATGAGTTGACAATTTTAACGCAGTTGTACCTCTCTCAGCATAACGTGGATGCGGATGTTTCCGGTCCGTTCCAAGACTTCCGCACCTGAGATACTATCCTGCTCTCAGAGCTTTACCCTTTTGCTGAAGGAAGCAGACATGAAAATGACTAATATTCCCGGCCCGATTGGCGTAGACATTCAACGCCTTTGCTCCTTATAGTAGTGTTATCAACACTACCGTCCCGTACACTTCGAGTCTCATGTAAAATCAACGTCCACGGGTTCATAAGTGAATCCTCTATTCAGTCTATAATTGCCCACCGTTCCATTACTACAGACACTCCTGATTCCTATCTCAAAAGTTACTGAGGCGGACACAAGGGTGGCTGTTTCCATTTAAATAAGTCCTCCATAAAAACCTTTGCTAATGACAAAAATATCTTCTCTTTCCGAGTTATTTTCTGCTTCACACGAATTTCTCCCGCCACAAGGAGAGGTTATCCTTGGTTTAATCTTATATCTGTCTACCTCATTCTCCAGCACTGATGCACAGTCTTATTAAGTCTTTTAAAGTCTCCAAGCACTGGCCAGATTCATCGACTAGAAGGGAGAAATAAAACCGTTCCTGCCATTTCTTGGGCTTGCGTTTAACCGGTTGGTCATTGCACTATTCCTCTGCTAATTAATGATGAACGTTTTGACGACATATAAACTCAACGACGGGGTGGTCAATGCCAATTTACATCAGCCATTATCCGTTGGTGACAGTATTATTTGAAATTCCTTGTAACTCATACCCCTTTAGCCAGCGCAGAAATATATTAAAATCTATTGTTCTCAACGGTGCGTCAACTTTTACAAAATGAGAGTTTTTACTGCTCGCTCAATGTTGGCTCCTGCTTGCTTGCTATAATGGAGGCACTGCTCGCCCATTGCGTATTACTCACCGCGCTCACTGCTTCAGCGAATACTCTCTTTTCTGATATTGCCCATTTTAGCACTCAAAAAGGTTGTTAGTAACCACGGACTTAGCCGCTTAAAATGCAATTAACACTCGCCAGTATTTGCCTAAGACAAAGCTGGAAGAAGCCAACATGATAAGTCGCATACGCAGTGCAGTCAAGAAGCTCTATTTAATCCGTTTACTTTATGTGAAATTAACAGAAACAGACAAGGTTTTTTCGATTAGGCCATGTCATCCGTCATGGCATGCTTCTTAATATTTCAGCTTTTGAGTCGGACTTTTCGATTTGCAATCAAATTTCCTTTGTCCGTTGTAGAATGCCCAATTTTACCCTCGATGATTTACTTTCGTAGGTGATGAAGTTTACCAGCTGACTGAGAGCAGGTAGGAACCGCTAAGGGTAAGACATTGGTGTGCAAGTCCACAAATGGGTTGGGGTTAACTCTTGCCAGTATGAATAGCCAGCGCGACTTTCCTTGCACTGACCAAACTGACACCTTTCCAATACCAACATATCGGTTCCATTCTTTACCGATATGATCACCATGACACCACACCTGCCCGTAGGTTTGCTCACTTTTCGTTTCTTCACCTTAAACCTACTTGTACACCTGAACTTTTCTGTATTATGGTAGAGGGGGGCGCTCACCGATCATTCTTACGGAACTCAATCGTTTCGTTGTGCCTTATATGCCATCTCTCGAGCTTAGCCAACAGTCGCTCACCGGCGCGTGATATAGGCAGAATGTCATTACCGACGAAGACAAGGAAGACTGGAATGGTCATTTCTAGCTTATTAGACGTCGTCAGCCAGTCACACCCAATCCCGAGGTGTGGAACAGCTGTGGCTTGAACTCGCGACCAGTTATTTAGAAGTCCAACGCCTCTAACCGATGGGCCACGAACCCGTTGTTGGGAATAACATTCTGCCTACATCATGCGCCACTGTACGGCTGCAGGTTGGGTTCGAGAGAGAGAGCCCGTAAGGCACAACGGAACCAGTGATTTCCGTAAGAACGATCGGTGAGCACACGCCCCCCTCTACCATTTTATACGCCGATCGAAACCGATGGGAAAAAGTATGATACACGCATTTTTCTCGGAAACTGCTAGACAAAGGCACGGTCAACATATTGAAGTAAACATTTGTGGCCTAAATACAACCCCTTGTAATGACCACTTCGAATTCAACCTCCCTTTTTGCAAGTAATCGAGTAATCGCCATTACGGTAACGAAGTTATATAGAGAGGGTGAAGCTTATAAAATGACAAACAAATACATACAAATGGAGTTCATAATGATCCATTTAACTGGCCGCCCCTACAGACGAGTGAATAGAGAACCGCACGGAAGGTAACTTTGTTAACGATCCCATATAATTGCAGTAAATCGGAATACAACATGAAGTCAACGTCCATGACTAAAGTTTGAAAAAATCGACGGAGTCCTTTTCCGCAGTCCCTCAAGAATCTGTCTACACACATTGCAATGTCCGGATCTAAATCAACACGTCCAGTTTTTATGAACCAGTTTACTAAAAAGGACCTCTATGAAGTATGAAGTCAGGCACAACATGAACTAGTTATTACCTCGTAAATGTCTGAACCGCACAAATCGTCGATCCTTTCTCGCCTCTTACAGCCGATCTGTGAGGTCGTCATATTTTCAAGAAGTTACTCGTTGTTTGACAGCCAAAGCAGACGAATAAAAAGCTTAATAGGAGATAAGGGTAAAATTTTACACCGTGTCACCTGGTTAACACCAGGTGATGTGATGCAACACTAAGTCGGGCGTTTGAAAAAATACAGGCGTATTTCGTACGCAAATAATTTGTGGTTGGACAGATCAGTAGGCGACTATATCATGAAAAACAATGAACGCCGTGAGAATGTGTCTAAAACGCAGATGCTTTGCTTTCTCGATATCCATGCCCTTTTATGTGACATTATTTGTAGTTCTCGGAGGATGACGCGTGGATTGCGTGCAATATTCTGCTGGATGGAGTGCTTTGAGACTGAGTTTAAATCTGCACCATGTTTTCTGACTTTAGCAAGCCTTGCACCATCATCAGAACTGAGACCGACGGAGAGCCAAAACCAACATTTTTCCACCTGGAACTAAGACAGCTTCAAAGAAGTATTTCGAACATCCGAGAATCCGCAGCCACAGTTCGCCCCCTGAAGCCTGAAGATCCTCGATAATTAAGGATTTCGACAGAGTCAATGGGAAGCTATAATTAATCTATTCTTTTCTATCCTCAAAAATGTCCGCATGCGTGCAACCAAACTCGGAACTGGACAAGACTCACTTCTTTACAAATGCGGCTATCTAATCTGAATTACATCCCTTGAGCTACGAGCAACTACGTGGCAACGCGCGCAGCACGATTTTGAAAAGATAAGTGAAAGTTATATTTTTGGATTCAATTTTTTAATCTCTTGCACAGTTTTCCAGTGTAGATCTGACAAAATTTTCTATTTTTGTCATAAGTCATCTTCGCTTCCTGTTCGTGTTTCTGCGATTTGTCATAAAGCAGAAATCTATTGTCGCAATTTTTCTCCCAACATAGCCTCAATCCTATCAAGTATTACCTGCATATACAAAAGGTTTTCCTCGTAAAAATATAGATTAACATTATATTTTAAACGATAAACCGTCTCCACTGACGGCTTTCATCGTCAGTTTATTGAGAATTATACTGTTATCTATTTTATCCTACGTAGCCTCATTATCCAATTCAGATTTATTCATAGTTCTGTTTTGCCACCTACGAAATTGCCGTTTGCACGTTTTTTTTTCAAGTTTGCATTCTGGTATTGAGTAAAACTTGCTTAGTATAAATTGTGCTGTCTGGTCCACCAATATTGGCAGCTTTCAGAAATCGTTTCATCATACATAGCCTCATCCATATATCCTCGAAGTTTCGGCAGTTATCATCCATATAAATATTTGGACTTAAGTCTTGTATTGCGTTTTCGGCATAAAACCTCAGGCAACCCTTCGTCGAAATCTGAAGGAAACTAAACTTCATCTGAAACCCATTGTTCATATGAAAAAAAAAATGATCTAGGGGCGCTTGATGATTTTAACAACTTTATGTCTCGTTACGGATCAATTTTGTCTGTCCTTGGTGCCCTTCTTGACGGAAAGTTGCCAACGCTTACGTCTCAGCAGTGTGAGAAGCTCATTCCTCTCATTAACCTGGTTGCGACTGAGACTGAAGACAGGCACAAACGAAGTTTCAACTTTATATTTAAAAACGTTCCTAAGAGTAGACAACAAATAGATGTCACCTTTCATTTCCTTTTTTCATGCGGCTTTAACTTTAGGGTCGCGGAAGCTAAAAGGCTTTCATTTAGGAGCAAGAATCCACCAATTCTTGTCAAACTCTTTTCATCGATAGAAGTGGATTTTATTTTCTCCCATTTGGAGCGCTCGACTCAATATCTCAGGGGAAATAAACTTTTTATTAGTCGAGACCAAACTCCACTGCAACGAAAAGTTTCTCCCCCATTACCAAGCGTAAAGCCACCCCCGAATTCTACTCAAATGCCTTTTACCTCTACAACAGTTTCTCCATCTGGTGTCGGCCAAATGCCCCCACTATCTACAGCGGCCCCAGTTCCATCTAGCTCTTTGACTGATCACATTATCACAGAGACGGTTAAAACTAGCCTCTTTAAAACTCCCCCTCGGAGCAAGGATTGTTCAAATGCGGTTCCCAAATTTACAAGGGAGCTTGATCTTAGCAGTAAAGATGAGCCAGTCCTTGAAGCACAACCGGCTCCCAGCACTCAGAATAGTGATTTGGTTAATAAACTTACATCGAATCCACCCCGTTCCCACGCCTGGCCACTCAGGTCTGACCTTGCAGTTAGGTCTAATAAGCTAGATGAGAGTTCAGGGAGGTCTTTACCTGTTCCTATCCTAAAATTCTCAACTTAACGCCACAGTTGTGAAGCTCTCTTACACACCAGACTGCAAAATGCAAGTATATTGCATTGCTGATAAATTTTCCAATCCCATTGCTAGTCTGACACCCCAAATAATAAAGCCCTTTCCTGATGTTAACTGCTTCCCGAAACCATTACATCCGCCACCTAACATAAACTACCCCTCATATTATGCTAACAATTCCCAAAATCCTATTTTCTTGTCTCCTATTTTTCGAACCCAACAAAATAGATTTCCTCTTCCCGGGTCCTCCTCAAGTGTTTTTCCACCTAATGCTGCATCCCTAGCTAGTAATTACCCCAAAAATTTTAGACCGCAGCAACTTTGTCCTCCACCAATTGCTTCGTTCCAACAGCTTAATTTTCCACCTTCGGCTCTTCCTTTTTTATAAGTAGCAATGAGCGGAACCTACATATTAGGAATACGCTCAGTATTGTCGCTCTCAACGCAAGATCTGTCGTGCAAAAGATGCCACACCTAAGAAGAGTAGCTGTTGAGTTTGACACAGACGTATTGTGCATTACAGAATCTTGGGCCCACTCTCTAATTTCAGACTTGGCACTTAATATAGATAGCCTCAGTTTATACCGCCAGGACCGTGCCGACAGACGCGGCGGTGGATGTCTTCTTTACATAAGAGCATCACTTGCCCAATCGCCTTATAACTTGAACATTTCCTCCTTCTCTGGAAATTTATGTTTTGCTTCGGTAATCCTTCCACATTATAGGAAAGCCTTAGTCGGATGTGTATATAATCCTCCTTGTTCCTCCGGAAATGAAAGCAAACTTTGTGAACTCTTTGAAAAAATTGCAGAAACTTCTTTCGATGTCAAGATAATCGTAGGCGATTTTAGTTTGCCAGAAATTGACTGGCACACACATACTTCTCCTCCTAAATTCCAGAAGCTGCTTGACACAATTTACTTTTCAAACCTGACTCAATTAGTTCACTCTTCGACCAGAAACGAGAGTGTTTTAGACTTAATTTTTACTAATGGCACCTTCCCTTTATCTATGGATTTTTATCATGACCTCTTTGCAAGTGATCAGGCATTAATCCATTGTCGCCTTCCAGTTGCCACTTCCGCAAAGCTAACAGTTCAACGTAGAAATTTTGACTTTGCTAATGTTTATAAGGAATTAGTAAATAACTTTACATGCACTCTAGATTGGCACAATATTTTTTCAAATAATGACCTAAATTTTTTCAACAATTTATTACAATGCGTAACAGAAGGTCTTCTTCACCTTATTCCTCGGAAGATGTTCAAATCGAGTGCTAATTCCACCGCTATCCCACACTTTCTTAAAAACAGACTTAAAAAGTTACGGAAGCAGTTTAAAGATCCTTCTGTGAGCTCATTATCAGTTCATCTAAGAATCGTTGA
>CACRXP010000488.1:214689-270249 GCA_902702965.1 Spirometra erinaceieuropaei
ATGAGGCTAGTCGGTTAAAAAATGAAAATGTCCAAAGACGTTTTCCTAAAAAACTTTTAGATAGGGAACATCCAAGTATCTCCCACTCAGATAGATGGCAGCTAATTAACCTAAAATTTTTATGGGTTCGAAGACTAGAAGCGGGCTTCTGTCTCCTCTTTCGCATTAATCATAGTTCAAATTTTCCTCGGATTTCAACACTTACCCCTAGTAGTCGCCCATACAATCTTCGCAACTCGTCTCTAATTATGCCTCCTCCAGCGTCCTCCACCTCTAAGCGCTCCCTTTTTTTTTCGCTTCCAGGTATACTTTCCTCTGGAATAACCTTCCAATAAATATAAGATCTTCAGAAAATCTACACACCTTTAAGAGAAGGCTACGCCTTTATCTGAATACTGACTCGATTAAACTTTTATTTTTCTCATCCTTCCTAGACAACTTTTTCTATGACACTGAGAAAAGGCCACCGGGAATTTAGCATGCCGCTATTAAATTTCCGTATCTGTTCACGTTTCCTTCCTTTGTGAGTAGTCTCGCTACCTAAGATCCCTCACCAGAAATGTTAATTATTCCAATTTTTCAGTTCATGCATCGTGCCCTCACAGAATGCGCACCATCGATGCTCTTGGCGAAACCTTCTGTATTCGCCATATACTAGTAGTCTGGTCGCATTTCCCTTACCCCATCCTCGGTTGGACACGTATGAATGTAACCAACCGCATCTGGGTTCCTATCGCCTCGGGACTGATCTTCATGATGCCCTCACTGAATGCGCTCCATCGACGCTCTTGGCGAAGCCTTCTATATTCGCCATATAATAGTAATCTGGTCGCATCTCCTTTGCCCTATCCTCGGATGGACTCTGCTGAATGTAACAGACCGCATCTGGGTTCTTGTCGCCTCGAGACTGGTTGTCATCGTGCCCTCACTGAATGCGCTCCATCGACGCTCTTGGCGAAGCCTTCTTTATTCGCCATATACTAGTAGTCTGGTCGCATCTCCCTTCCCCCATGTTCGGATGGACTCGGTTGAATGAAACCGACCACATCTGGGTTCCTATCAGCTCGAGACTGGTTTTCAATTTCGCCACTTATTTTTCTTATTCAAGGCGATACAGGCCAGTCCTGACCGACCCGCCTACGTACCATTTTATGAAATCCGTTACACAATGCCATACACAGCTGACATTTATTTCGGCCATGTTGATGTCGGACTATATTCCATTCTGTACCGCCACATGCAGGCCAGTCCTCCCTGTATTTTTCTGATGCTATTTTTCTGAGGTTTTTTTTTCTCCTGTTAAATTACCACAATCATTTTTAAATTTTGCTTTGGAGTTTTTTTTTCACCCCTCGTTTTTTCATTTTCATTTTGCTTAACGGACTTCTAATCTCAAAAACTATGCATTGCACTTTGTACAGATTTTGCCTACCACGTCTAAAATTCGCATGTAAATTTATTTTTACTTGCTTTGATGGGACCCCGACGGGTCTTTAATAAAAATAATTGAATTGAATTGAATTGAAAAAGTTACGGAAGCAGTTTAAAGATCCTTCTGTGAGCTCATTATCAGTTCATCTAAGAATCGTTGAAATATTTGAACTAGCTTCGAAAATGAGGCTCGAGCGAGATAGGCGTAGAGAGTCTTTAGCTATTAATGACGTGAATGCTTCTAAATCAGTTGCTCAGATCTTCCGTCAGAGATCATCTGCTAAGTCCCACCAAGTCATTCCGCCCTTGCTTAGTGCTAGCGATGCCTTCATTACTGAGGAGTCAGGCAAAGCTGAAATTTTAAATTCGTTCTTTGCCAAGCATTTCACCATTGAAACTGATCCGATCCCTTTAATTCCTTCGTTGTCTGATGCTTCTCTTAGCTTCATTAATTTTTCTCCTGAATGTATTCAAAAACTGATAAGCCATCTTCCTAACTCTCACTCAGTAGGTACGGACAATATCCCAAACTCTTTAATAAAACAGCTAAGAGATTTTCCTCCTCTGCTTAGCAAAATCTTTTCAGTATTTCTCGTAAATGGCTTCTTCCCTGACTATTGGAAAACTTCTATTATTATTCCAGTATTTAAGTCTGGCTGTCGTTCTGACGTACAGAACTATCGAGGTGTCCATAAAACACCCTCTCTCGCCAAAATCTTTGAAAAAATTATCGCCGTAAAAATTACCGAATTTTGCATAGCTATTTTTTGAGGTTTTTTTTTCTCATGTAAAATTACTACAATTATTTTTAAATTTTGCTCTGGAGTTTTTTTTTCACCCCTCGTTTTTCATTTTGCTTAATGGATATCTAATCTCAAAAACTACGTATTGCACTTTGTACAGATTTTGCCTACCTCGTCTAAAATTCGCATGTAAATTTATTTTTACTTTCTTTGATGGGACCCTGACGGGTCTTTAATAAAAATAATTGAATTGAATTGACTTGATGCGCGATTTTGCATGATGATCGGTCAGCACTGCTTTTAGCTATCTGGAACATTCCTTGAGGTGGCAATCACAACGAAGTTACGAGGACATTTATTCAAACTACGCGTTACTGGGGCCAGGCCTTGCACACGGAAGTTCTTATTCACCAGAGCGGTTAAAGCTTGCGAAACTCTCCCTGTGGACGATATGTCCATATGCGTAGAGGTTTTCATGAGGAAGATGCATAGGATCACTTCATCTCACAAAAATGCCAGATTGCAGTCATCTTGACGCTTATGTCAGCATTGGTATGCTGCTCCGATACTACCGTACACATTTCAGCACCGTTTGTTTGCGAAATTTCTTTCTGACTTCAAGTCACTGCAAATAATCACTGGCGTCTGCATTGGGGCTCGATGACGTTTGAGATCGTATTACTTTCTCTTTGACATACTTCTGCTTGAAATGACTTATATTCCACGCACCATCCAGTGTAAGCATATCAGCCACTGCTTGAACCCTGCTAAGTCGTTCGTCCATCTGTAAAATTTTGGTGTTTGTTTGGCACTTGTTCGAAAATCTTCTTTCCCAGTTTTCCATTATGCTTCCACTGCTTGTAACAAATAAATAGTTCAAAGGCGCTAAGCTAAACTTCTCTTAAACGAAACAAACTCAACTTTTGAAATGGCGCAGTTACCAACTAGTGCACTGACAGCGATCGGCTGCAGAAAATGTATCCAGGAGTCGTTGTAGTTGCCGTACGCTGTGTGGCATTCCTGAATATATTTCAAAGCCATAAGTGCGAATGGCCTGCTGACGGTGACGACACCCCACCACCTTATCAAAAGGAATCCGAATAGTTGAAAAACGTCTCTAGTAACAGTTTTGATCAGAACATATGCAAAATCTAAACATAGTTTCAAAATATTCTATGCCGAATCTGAGCCGAGGTTGTCACTCACTCCTAATCAGAATCGGTGCCGAAAATTCCAATCTTGCATCTTAACCGAGCACAACCCTTCCCATTTTTCTCAATAACCCTCTCTACTGCTGTTTCACATCCTTTTCATGCCCACAAAGCTAATCTAGTTGCCGGGCAACAGTAGGAATATAGGCGACGAAAGGTGTTACTTTTTACTTATGCTAAAAAATATTGCGAAATGCACAGAGATATAACAAAAATATGCAAAAAGGGATACGAACTAGTCTCTCGCAAGAAAGTTAAAATATGTTCAATAAAATGTAAATGTAAACTCTTCTTTGGCCGTGATGAGGAGTCGGACGGTCCAGGGCGAGGATTACTACTGTCTTCGTCGGCCTCGTTTAAAAGTAAATAGGATGGTGGTCAAGTTTGGGCAGTGCAAGAAAGTGCAATCAATTCAAATTGTGCTACAAAAAATATAAATTGCAGCAGGCCTGAGTAAGAGGAAGTAACTAGCCGTCCATGAGACGTTATGTAGATGACTCGTTCCCGCGTCCTTGTAGGCTGTCATAGACCCTCCGGAATGCAATCTGAAACATTTTTTCTAATTCTTGGCTATTCGATTTGTGATCGGCATTCCGTCTGCCAAACACATCTATTTTGGCATATTGTAATTGAAGAGAATTATGCTTGTCATACTATGGACCAATGCGTAGGCCATGAAGTCGTAGAAGGCCTGCTTTCCTTGCTGTCGGCCGTAAAACTTTAAGTGATACGTTATTTTATCAGCAAAGGGGGCGCTGAATAAGCGGTCGACGAAGGCGCTCATGTTCTTCTAGCAAAAACCAGACATTGGACAAATTTGAAAGTTGTAGGGCATTTATCACCTACTGCCAAAAGGCAACGCCCGACAAGGCACTTTCTAAAACGCCCAATTCCCTTAGTGTGGCCATGCGCTTAAAGAATGGTCCTGCAGGCTGAGGAGCTGGTGTGGACGTTGAGCCGGTAGCTCTCCCACCTGACAGCGTGTCTAGCTTTAAATCGATCTCTTGCAACCTCCGCGTGTTTTCTTTACTATTCTCAACAAACCATCGGAGGAGGGACCTAACCTTTGACCTCGCGTGCGACGACAGTTGCCTACGTCGTCACTTATGCCTGTGGCTCATATTCCCTAAGAAGAACATAGGCGAAGGGGAGGTAAATATCTGTTGCTGGGCGGGGGAGGGGCAAACCCAATGGTAAAGTTGGGCTAGATTCTGTTTGGTCGGATTCGGACTCCTGCAGAAAACGAAAATTAGGTAATTGACAATCCTACGGATGACGATGGGATTTCGGGCATATTTTGTGAGTCCCATTTGCCTTCAGTCAGTCAGTGTATTTGGGGGAAATAGGCTTACGCCTTTGAACTCCCTATTTGTACATAAAAAAATCGATAAATTAGCAGAATGTAAAGAAATTACAGCAGTAAGTGTATGCAGGAATTGATTCACGTATGCCACTGGTCTCATGGCTAGAAAGTCACATAGTCCGCTTGTTGCTGTAGCATATGTCTGTCAAGCCTACATTTAAATGCCGCCACAGATTGAGACGTGACGACCGTCTCGGGCAGATTATTCCACGGTTCCACGACACGGTTGTGGCGAGTTAGAAAAAGTCATCGCACTGAAGGGCGCAGTCCAAGCCACGCAAGATACGGAAAGTTTGTATCAAGTCTCCGCGCAACTGCCTATAACTCAGAGGATAGAGGTTAAGGTAAGTTAAGCGGATCTCGTATGGCAGTGCACTTTGACCTCTTACTAATTTTGTGGCTCACCTCTGCACCCTTTCGAGCAGATTGTAATCCTGCTGTGTCCATGGTCTCCAGGCCTGAATTGCATATTCGAGGTGCGCCCTAACAAACGTGCCCAAGACTTTGGAGAAGCAGTCTTCATCGAAAACTGCGAATCCCCGCTTGATGGCATATAGCATTGAAGTTGCAGCCTTAGCCGCCTTATAACATTATGTAGAAGGCTTAAGGCTGTCTGCAATCCAGACTCCGAGATCTTTCTGCGTTTCAGCATCTCGAAGTGATATTCTGTTCAGATGGTATTGCCGCGTACTAGGGGGCTGATTTCCGAGGCGCAGTATGGTACATTTGGTCAAATTGAAGGACAAGAGCCATCTGCGGGACCACTCGTCCAATCGACAAAGATTTTCTTGGAAGTTAGTCTCATCGGTAGCATTCTGGATAACTTTCCAGATTTTTATGTCATCCGAAAACATGGCACTATCACAGTCCAACCCATCTACACAATCATTCATGAACAAGAGAAAGAGGGTTGGTCCGAGCACCGAGCCTTGTGGGACTCCATTCCCTGTGAATGTCCGCCTTGATTGTTGTCTTTCTATGCAGACGATTTGAGAACGGCCGACGAGGAAGTTCTCGATCCATTTGAGAAGTTTTCCGCCGATGCCCATTATTCTCAACTTGTGCAGGAGACACTGGTGCGGGACACTGTCGAAAGCCTCCCGGAAATCTATATATGCCACGTGCACATTGTGTTTTCCGTCCAGTGCTCTTGTCCAACTTTGCATTGCATATAGCAAGTTCGTTACACATGATCTTCCCCTACGGAAACCATATTGTGCATTGAACAAGAGATTGTGACTTTCCAGATAAGTCATCAACTCCTTTTTGATGACTTTCTTCATCACTTTGCAGCAGATTGATGTCAGACTGACGGGTCTGTAGTTCGTTGCAAGAGCACGACTACCGCTTTTTTAAAGCGGTGTAATGTGGGCCGTCTTCCAGTCTGTGGGAACGATTCCAGCATCGAACGATTCCTGGCACAGAAAGGATAGTGGTTTGGCCAGCTCTAGGGCAAGCTCGAAAAGCAGCTTTGTTGGGATCTCGTCCGGACCTTCATAATAAGGATTCATGGTGGACGCTTTTTCTTTTGACTTCCTCTTCGGAGGACATTGTACTGTACAACCCAACAGGATAGGATAGAGTGCATATGAACTAGAAGTATATAACTATTCACTGCCTCCCTTCTCTGCCCACGAAACAGTAGCTGAGGGGCTGTTGGACTGCAGGTTTCGTGGGTACTGACCGATCAATAGTGAGAAGTACAGTGAGACAAGAGGCAATTTGCGAGATTATGAGGAAGTGGAACCGTCCGACGAACTCATCAAAAATCCGAAAATTGTCAGGCATTGGTGTCCCAACGTCCATTGATTTCATTGAGGACGAAGTGATCATCGACGAGGAAGCAGGCATATTTTTGTGCGGAAGGCGGCAATGGGAGAGTGTTGAGAACCGTTCATATCTTAGCTTTCAAAACTTTAAAATTTGATGAGTTAGCAGCATTATCAAAGTTACCTCGCACATTTTTGTATTCAATATAAACTAATCCAACTTCTCCAGACGGATAGCATATTATGTTCTGAATGCCCATATACCTGTCGTCGATTGCGACTGACCCCTCCGTTGGTGTGGTACCGACAAGAAGTCTATGTTTCTGAATCGACCAATATTGTGTACACGACACAGCTGGTGTTGGTAGTGAACCGCTGCAGTGATCATGGTTACAAGTCCATTATATTGGATATTGTAATGGGCGCCGCTCATCCAGCAGCTCTCTTAATCTGCATACTGCTTGCTGGAATGGTTGCGGATTATTTTTTCAGCATACATTTCAATTTCCCAAGAAGACACTCGAAGGGGAATAATGAGAAGCTTTCAAACGGACCACGTCTTACAACGTCGTCCGGTAGGTGCACAACGTTGCGAAAAGTGTACACCATTTCAGACTTACCATATAATTCGGTAAATCTGTCAACGAACATATTTAGCAAGTTCTTACCATTCAGCGTCATTTTCTGCAGGACTGCAGCCGAACAAAACAACGTATTGCTGTAAACAACAGCAGAAAATGTACCCAGCACTTTCTCTGAAGAACCCCTCTAAGGAATACTCCTCCTGTGTAAAACAGGAACTGACGAAGTTCCGACCCCTTTCATGTGTCCACATCAGTAAGAAACCTGGCGCACTAGAGATATTCTCGCTGCAGGTATGGATTAAGAGATGTTAACCCATCATTCAATGATGATGATGATAAGAATACTAACAATAATAATAATTGCATTAACTGATAGTTTAGAGGCATTGTCAGGGAAAGATTAACCATCAGTCCGGCCGGCAGTGGAAAACCATTATAATTAAATGAAAAGGATAGTCTATTTGTGTAGCTGAGAGGGTTCAGAAGAAAAAGTGCTGCCCAGGAAATGGCGACAGTAGAAAAATTATAAAAATACATTTTTAAAGACCCGTTAGGGTCCCATAAAAGCAAGCAAAAATAAATGTACATAAATTTATAGACGAGGTAGGCAGAATGTGTACCCAATGCAATTCGTAGTTTCTGAATTTGTAGTCCGTTAAAAAAACTGTTGAGCGAACGGTGAAAAAAAACTCTACTTAAAAATTTATAAATGATTGGATTAATTTTACACGAGAAAAAACCCTCACTAATAATAATAACAGAAAAATGCGGCAGGACTGGTCTGTATGTGGCGGTATATAACGGATTATAATCGGACATAGTCAGGGCAGAAATAAATGTCAGCCTTGAGGAGTACGTATGCGGGTCGGACAGGACTGGCCTGCATGTGGTATTGCATACGGGATTCAGAAGTGACATCGTCAGGGCAGGATTGATACACCGGATAAGGCTAGTCGCGTCAAAGGAACCAAATGAGAGGAACCCAGACACGCTCGCCCACAGTACGCTTCAAGCCCAGCCGAGGAGTGGGGAAGGGAGGTACGACCAAACTACTAGCAGGCGGCAAATACTAAGGATTCCACCGTGGGCGTCGACAGATCGCATGAAGTGGAAATGTGGGAGATAACATCAAAAACCGCGAAAATTGCCGCTGTGAGGGAGGAGTGATAGCAGTGGATTTAGGAACCAATTCAAAACAGGGGTTTCTAATGATATAATTGAGGATTACCACTTGATCTACCACTAAATCCCAGGAGAACCCTTCTCGAAGTCAAGACGCTGAGTGTTGGGGAATGAGACGGTTAAAAGTGCCTTTATGCTTTCCGGTGTAAGATGTTTGCGTAATTTCGACTTAAATGCCAGTAACTTACGTGATGACCTAATTTCAGGCGGAAGAGTATTCCAAAAGAAGGCATATTTGGAGGCAAAAAAGGGGGAGCGCTTAGATGTTCGATCTTATAACAGTCACAGACGTTCATTAAATCAAAGAAAGGACATCAGTATTCGAGGAATGGATGAACAAACATTTGATAAAGTCTTAGCTTCATTTCCGGAAGCAAAAAATTATGCGATATGAATCCACATATCTGCGCGGCTTTGGCAGAGATTCTATCTGCATGAGGTGATAAAGCAAGTTTATTTGTATAAGTTAGACATGAGCCCTTTATGGGTAGGCATTCTGAAAGTGGGTTATTCTGAAATATTATGGGACCAGGAAGTTTGGCAGGACCAAAAGACATGAGACTACACTTGGATGCTGAAAACTCCATCTGTCATGTTGAACGCCATCTGCTTGAGCGTAACAAATCGCATTTATTTTTTCGACACAAATGTTTGCGGTGTCCTTAGAATATGATTAAATGCACTTGATGGATGGGTAGCACTGCATCGGATATTATCAGTCGCCATTTCTGTTCATGAAGTTGGGACTGGACCAAACAGAAGCTCTGAAGAACAGTTTACATTGTTGTCTGAATAAATTATTTGAAGGTAAGGATAGGCTCTCCCGAACAGGTTTATTTATGTGCCTATGCTTCGAAGAGCTGCGTCAGTTCTTCAGTATCAAAGCGCAAAATGCACTTAGTCGATCAGAAATTTAATTTAAAGTGGCATGTTGTGTTGGCCGGCCTCATGCTGATCGATTTTTCTCTCCTCTCGCTGCATCGGCCTCTCGGGAGATGATTGACGGGCGTTTTGCCCGTGCGCTTTGTGAGTCACCTCTCCGTCGAGGGGAGCTGATTGGACCTTAGTCGGGCGGTCGGTCTACCCACGTAAGAGTATACCAAATTCGGAAGTTTTTTTCTTATTCCGAGAGAGGAAAGTTTCAAGAGCAGACGAGCATGGTCGACACGATCAAAGGCTTGGTGAAATCGGAATAGACTGTGTAAGGTGCGGACCCAATGTCCCCAGTTTGAGGAACATGATCTAAGAAAGGGGGCTGACAGGTGTCACAAGACCGAGCTTTAAGAAATCCATGTTGTGCAGCACTCAGTAGCTTATCCTTTGTTAAGTGACGCACAATCTTATCTCTGACCAATGTCTCTAAGATTTTCGAAACTGCTGGGAGGGTGTCTATTGGCAGGAAGTCATTAAGTGATGTAGATTGGCCATGCCTGGGAATAGGCAAAATGCGGGATTCCCTCCAGAAAGTACGAACGGTTCCACTTTCAAGAGCGAGGTTAAATTTCCTGCATAAGAGGGATGGGAAAATTACATTTGCATCTGCTCTTCAAATGCTAAGTGGGCCGCCATCATGTCCAGGACTATGACATCGACGTAGACGCCTAATCACAACAGTCACGTCTCACAGAGTAAAAGCTCTAGTTTTGACAACTATCCCAATCCATGCCTGGGTGGTCGGAATTTGGGCGGTCAAGTTTCTATGAAACATTTTGGACAGGAAAGCCTTGAAACTATCAGCGGTTAACTGGGCATCATCTACAGCATTCCCGAAAGCGTCTCGGAGAGCAGGATGTTGCGTTTGTCTACGAGTTCGTACTTTTCGAGAGAAACGATTCGAGACATCCAACGAACGGTTTTCGGGGAATTGGACCTCATCGGCTAGCTGTATTTCTTCGAACAATCTCTTAATCCTACAAGACACCATTTTAGGTCCTCTTTTGTTCTTGCTTTACATAAATGATATCTCGGCAGCAGTTAAACATTCTCAATCATTCATTTATGCCGATGATCTCAAATGTGTATATTCCTTCAATAAATATACGAGTCTTCATTGCCTGGAGCAAATCCATGCTGACTTGCTTGCTCTCTCAGCTTGGAGCTCAAAATGGCTTATTGAATTCTCTCCTTCTAAACGTCGCTATAAGTGTTTTGGACCTGACAGACTACCCCAACCAGTGGTTCAAGGCACACCTATGACTGAATGTACCACCATCAAGGATTTAGGTCTAAGCTACACTAGTAATCTTGATCTCTCGCCGCACGCTGACAGAAGTACAGCCAAAGCTGCCCAGATTTGTGGCTTTATTTCTTACAATTTCTATCTTCCTGAAATTAAATGAAGGCTCTATCGTATGTTTGTACTTCCCATTCTCGAGTATTGTTGCCCATTCTTTGGTTTGATGAATGAGGCTAGTCGGTTAAAAAATGAAAATGTCCAAAGACGTTTTCCTAAAAAACTTTTAGATAGGGAACATCCAAGTATCTCCCACTCAGATAGATGGCAGCTAATTAACCTAAAATTTTTATGGGTTCGAAGACTAGAAGCAGGCTTCTGTCTCCTTTTTCGCAGTTATAATGGTTCAAATCTTCCTTGGATTTCAGCACTTACGCCTAGTAGTCGTCCATACAATCTTCGCAACTCATTCTTAATTATACTTCCGCCAGCTTCCTCCATCTCTAAGCGTTCCCTTTTTTTCGCTTCCAGATATACTTTCCTCTGGAATAACCTTCCAATAAATATAAGATCTTCAGAAAATCTACACACCTTTAAGAGAAGGCTACGCCTTTATCTGAATACTGACTCGACTAAACTTTTATTTTCCTCATCCTACCCAGTCAACTTTCTCTATGACAGTGAGAAAGGGCCACGGGCAGTTTAGGACGCCGCCATTAACTTTCCGTATCTGTTCATATTTCCTTCCTTTGTGAGTCGTATCGCTTCCTAAGATCCCTCACCAGGAATGTTAATTTTTCCAATTGTCCAATTCATGCATCGTGCCCCCACAGAATGCGCTCCATCGACGCTCTTGGCGAAACCTTCTGTATTCGCCATATACTAGTAGTCTGGTCGCATCTACCTGCCCCATCCCCGGATGGACTCGGGTGAATGTAACCGACCGCATCTGGGTTCCTATGGCCTCGACACTGGTTTTCAATTTTACCATTTATTTGCGTTATTCATGGCCACATACAGGCCAGTCCTGGCTGACGCCCCTACTTACCCCTTCACGAAATCCGTTATACAATGTCATATACAGCTGACATTTATTTCTGCCCTGACGCTGTCCGATTATAATCCATTATATACCGCCATATGCAGGCCAGTCCTACCCGCATTTTTCTGTTATTTCTTTTTAATCGAGGGCTTTTTTCTCCTGTAAGAATAATCCAATCATTTTTAAATTTTCATGTGGAGTTTTTTTTCACCCCTCGCCAATCATTTTTCTTAACGGACTACTAATTCAGCAACTGTGAATTGCACTTTGTACAGAGTTTGCCTACCTCTTCTAAAATTCGCATGTAAATTTATTTTTACTTGCTTTGATGGAACCCCGAGGGGTCTTTAATAAACAATTATTATTATTATTATTATTATTATTATTATTATTATATTACAAATTGATGGCAGAACGGAAACGTCGCTTTGACGATGGAGTTAACCAGAAAGTCTGCAAAACCTACGCGAGAGGGTAAGGGTAGGAAAACTTAATCCCCAACATTAACTATTTTCTTACAGGAGACAAAACGAGAAACATGCAAATCTAAAATTCCGTGGAGTTCTCAGCGCAAGCATTTACATGCGAACTTAGGAAGAAGTCAGTCCAATCGTAGGAATTAAAGTGCGTTAATAATTTGGTCGAGCATGCTGATCGAAAATCGCAGAAAAGGCTATGCTTTGGGGACAACGTTTTGTTAGCCTCGAGTCCCAATGTTGAAACAACTATGTCATGGTCTGAGCCCTCGAGTGGGCCTAGGGATGACACTGACAAAGGCCTGCAGCCTCTACAGAAAATCAGGTCGGGTATGCTTGATCGCCGGGTAGGAAAATCGACAACCAGAGTCCACAGCCCAACATCCACAGCCTGAAGAAAGTCTTCGAACCTCCTGGGGCCGGAAGGCAGAGACCAGCGAAGTCATCCGCAACCAATTGGTACTTAAAACTTAAGTCGGCGGCAGCATGAAATGCCACTGAGGACAACGATCAAAATTCTCATTGGCGTTGGGGGGCGATTGACGCAGCCAAGGATTAAAGACAACTTATTTATGAAAGCATCTTTGAGTCAACATCTGCCTCCAACATCAGAAAAATGCGGGAGATCCAGCGTCAGAAATGTAAGTGTTTGCTTAACGTAGATGCAACTGACCCCATTACGGCTCTCTTGACTATCATTTCGAATGCAGGTACTGCCTAGAATAGAGAGTTCGGAATCAGCCGTGGAAGCTGTCGCTCATATCTCAGTTACTAAAACAATATCTGGGCAATGTATGAACACTGGAGTCTGAAGCAAAGGCATTTTATTCATGTTTGATGGTCAAACATTTACACGATATCAACGACTGGCATAACTGCTCTGTAAATATCTGTATGTTTTTTTCATACGTTTATCTGTGAACAGGGTTTTCCAAGGCTTTGCCCATATCCCTCATATAGACTGCTTTGTACTGGACTGAATTATTAAGCAAGGATTTGGCATTTAGGACAAAAAATTTCAGGGGAAGACTGTCTGTTTCCAAGAAGGGGGGGGGGCTACATCGTTCAGTGGTTGGCTGTCAGCAGTCTAGATACACCTGTCCGGTTCTGCAAAAGTTTTGTGCCATCAAAAGACCCTGACGTGAAAAAGGGGTAGGATTTGGGGGAGGAAATGACGGTCAGGGAAACTGATTACTATTGTTGGCTGACTCATTTACTGCTGGAACTCCACTGGCCGGATACTATAACGCATTGCCGCCGCAGTGAAAGTGAGAAATGGGCGAGTTAACTGATCCAGTATAGATCTTGGCATGAGGAATGCATTGGTAAAACGGCTGTGGAGGAAAAGTGATGAGGGATGTAGGATGCACTGTTTCCATTGGGGCAGGAATTCTATTAAAAATGGAGAATGTCGGCATATTCAGCTTAACCGCTTCAATATGGGGTCGGGAGGGTAGTTGAAAACAAGCTCTGTGTGAGGCGGAGGAGTTTGAGGCAATGACAGGCGATTGTGGAGGAAAAGATTTACTAAAAGAACTGGATTTACCCGGTTTTTGGGTGCCTGAAACAGCACCCGGATTCGTCCTTGAATAAGGTAATTGCTTAGGTCTAATGGGGGTTGCCGGAGGAGTCGATATGGAAGTTATTATACCAGACATGTTGATGCGTTTAAAGATTTCAGCATCAAGATTAGTCGAGTTCCCTACGGAATTTACCATTCCGTGACGTGCAGAGGCCGCAGATGATGATGATGATGAATAAGACCTATTTAAACTGACAATAGGTGTCATTATGTCGGTGTTGGTTTTTGACAATTTCAGTTTGTCCAGTCTTCGCTGAATTGGTGTAAGGTCCGGCGATACTGAGCTGCGACATTTAGGGCAGAATTCTCTAGTTATCCCCCTCCTCAACAAGATAAAGTCGACTTCTATCCAGGAGAAAAGGGTAACTAATATCGCCGCATTACGGCTGAGCGAGCGTAGTTGTTTAGCTTGTGCGGCTCTGAAACTCAAGCCACAAATCTAGAAGGAGACGGTGTGGCGCGGCGTCACTAAATAGGCGCTTCGCAAAACACGGCTATTTTATCAGACTGTATAACAAGGCTGTGAGAAATTATACCTGGCAATAAAATGCGACTTTTAGTTAAGATAAGATACTTTTTTATTAAAGACCCGTCGGGGTCCCAACAAAGCAAGGACTCAAGAAGGACTCAAATAAAAAAAAAAACAAAACTTGATTGCCTAGGAATATTAAAGTCTAGGCAAAGCTTCACTTATCTTTGAAATCGAGCTTCACGCCTTGACTTTGACCTTAAACGCTTTGCTATGCTTATTATTGCGTTCCATAACCTGAAGACTTTTTTCTTGGACTTTTGAGCCACATTTAAGAACTCTTCTCATCACACCTAGGTAAACTAAATGAAGAGTATATAGAGGGAAATAAATTATCATACCTACTTTGCAAAAAAACAAGGGCGAAGTGCTGATGCGGTAACAGTCGTCAGTGGTGGATAAAAAATCCCCGTCCGTCCCGGCACGATGAGGCACGCAGTCGTAAATTACTTTGTCTGCGTACTCACCTCTAACACAACATCCCTCGCAGCCATAAAAGGCATTAGCGTTTTTAATTTGCTTTATAAATGCCCTGGCTGGTGCATCACAAATTGCAGCGGCCAAAGAGAATGCAATTTTTGGTCGAGAACATGGATACGCCGATCCGACCTTGCCAGAGATAATGGCTCGCCAGTCAGCGGTCTGCAAAACAACTGCACATCCGAGGGCCTACTAAGGTTGCAATAAATCCCTGGAACAAATATTCCACTAATAAGTTGTTTCATAATTCTAATTAACATTGGCCGAAATTCGCGTTTAGTTTTCCTACTTATAGGGAGGCCATCAATAGCTAAATAGACAACCACCTGACCGCTTGTAATATGCATGGAAGAGACACGTAACTGATTAGTTAACTGCTGTAAAGTCCTAAATGGACGTAATCACCACTGCCCATTGTCGTTACCGTTGCCGAATTGCCTACCCTACCCACCAGTGTTGGCGCGTCCGAGGGCAGGTTTAACGACAGCCTTGTCATAATCCTCGGAAGACTGGTCGGATGCATTAGAGGTATGTGTGAGCATACTGCCCACGACTTAACTGCATGCCTTACACTGTGCTCCTCTACAGGGACTTCGGTTGGCAGGATTCCTGTACCTTTGTCGGGCCCCGTGTTCAATGATATATCGAGAAAACGCATCTCATCGTCAGAAGAGGAAGATATGGTTACGCTGGATGAGATGAAGGACGAGAAACTACCCAGTAATGATGATATTGAGTCAAACGGAAACATTCATCTCATATTCTCTACGACTCACATTAACCGTCTCCTAACCGAAGCATCAACAGGTCTCCTAAATGTTCTCTTTGACCTTTTCTTCAACATTCTAACAAAAAACAGAAAGTGGTTATAGAACGCGCCGAACAAAGAACACCGTGGATGCAGTAACTATGTGCGCACTGTAATGTGGATGAGCAAAAAGTGGCGTGCCGAGAGATCGCACAAAGCAAGCTCCTCGGCCGATCGATTTGTCAGCAACCATGCGCGCATTCGTTCGCGCTCTTAGCGACACGATAGCCAGGGGCGCTGGGAGCCAATCACTCATCAGCGGAGATTGGATGCCGAGACTCTAGCCTAGAATCAGACTTCTTTGCTATTAAAGAATGGGCTTTCTATGAAAATACTGTAATTGACGTCTATAAGTAACTCCTTAAGATAAGGTGTCTCCCCACCAATGTCAGTGTGCATAGTTGTGACGAACTTTCGACGAGGTAGCAAGACGTTATAAAATGCTTACACATTTCGCTGTCATCAATGTCATAATTACGCTCATGAAAGGAAGGCTCTAAAACAACTCTCTCAGTACACGTACTCGAGGACCTTAATGACCGGCCTGGCGTCATTATTCAAGAACTCGTTGCCTCAGGGTCATTCATCCCTTGCAGCGAACAGTCCCGGACGTTCTGACCTGAAGCCACTCGACCGACTTCCGGTCGGACACAATTGCGTACTGACACCATCGCGGCTACCCATGAGCCACCTGAACGCCCACCCACCAGCAACAATAACCGAAGCCACTGCGACACCACCCCTCGACAAATGTAACACGCATGGACTGGAGACCGCTTGAGCTTGGCCCACGAGTCTAAAAAAGCGGCTACCACCATTATCTCAGGGACTATCAGGCATGACTGGACGCAGTCAACACCTGCCCTGGCTTCGCCAGTGGCCACTGCCGTCTGAGAGGTGAGCTCCGTTTTCTAAGTCAGTTTAAGTCAGTTTATTAAGGGAATGAGGCTTTCGCCCTTGAGCACCCTATTCATGTCGATAAACAGAAATAAAGTCATCAATTACATCAGCAAATGCGAAAAGTTAAGAAGTTAGCGGTAAGTGTGAGCCAGGCGCAAACTGCCGCCGCTAAAACAATCATGATTGTATGTACAGTAGGTTCTCAACAAGTGAGCGTCTAGTCTGCACTTAAAGGATTTAACACTGTCGGAAAGAACGACGGCATCAGGGAGTCCATTCCATGCCCCGGTGACCCTGTGTGAGAAGGCGTTCCGTCGGACGTCCGAATGAGCCCGCTTCCTTTGCAGTTTGAACGGATGACCACGCAGACGGTCAGTCCGGGCCAATTCAAAGAATTCATCAAAATCTAGGGCACACTTTCGGCTTCTGACAATCCTGTAGGTTTGAATGAGATCGCCGCGCAGTTGCCTGTAATTTAGAGGAAACAGATTTAGTTCAGTCAGCCTGGTTTCGTAAGGCAAATGATGGAGATTCTGTATACATTAAACTCCTCATTCTGGCGCCTTCTGTCCTCTCCGTCCAACATAGGATTGAACCTGATGAGTTTAGCCGACGGACTGCACACTGACACCGCTCGGTCACAACAAGTGTTCTAGGTTTTCGAGATAGCTATCAAACGGGAACGAAGAAAACGCATGCCAACATATATCAACAGAAATGTACATTATACTATACCAAGCTTACACAACAAAAGTAACGACTTCGTTTGGCATATTCGAAGCAGGGCATTCAGTCGGGGACTTTCTGCATATCCGAGTGTTCGCCAGTCCCTAAATCTTCGACAACAACTGTTTATCCCTTGTCGTAATAATTCCGTCCATAGCTTGCTGCTGTGAAGGTAGTCACGTCATGCACTACTTTCTGCTGCAACGCGAACCTACAGTGCTAAACTTCTGCTTACTTCATCTAACCTTGGAGATAGCAGGCACGTCTGAGCTTTTCCAACAATTGTTTTAAACGTCTAGAGTCCCAAATCTGCGTGTAGCCCGCGCTTGTCGCATTACAATGTCTAGAAAGAGGGGCCTTTCTCTAGAAGAAAAGCGCCAGAAAATGATGGAGTTTTTCTACGAGAAGGTATTTCCTGATCTAAGTGTGTCAAATTTGCAGTCCGACTTTTTCACACTTAAAGAATTGGAGCGTCTGTGTCAGAAAGAGAAGGGTATACCGTCAATGACGGTAAAAGATGTGCTAATGGGCCTAGTTTACGATTGCATGGTTGACACCGATAAAATTGGCACATCTGTTTATTTTTGGGCATTCCCCAGTAAAGCGGCCCAAAGCGTACCCTGACTTCGCTACTTACGAGACTTATACATAGAGACGGAAAAAGATAGAAGAGCTGCAAAATGATATAGGAAAGGCGACTTCTCGTCTCCATGCGTTAAACGAATGCCTTTCTAAGTCCCGGATCGGAAAAGAGGAGACGGTTTGTCTTTCTACTTCTTTCGTCTTATTTGCAGGCAGAAAGAAACGAAGCACTCGCCTTATTATGCGCCAATAAAGAGTCTCTGGAAAAACTTAACGCGAAACTTGCAACATTGAAGAAGTTCCATCCCAGTCGGTTAAACGAATTAAATGTAAGAACTGAACAAGCTGTTGAGTCTGTAAATCGGTGGACCGGTACGTTTCTTTTCAAATCTGTACGGTGCTCGCAAAGTGTCGGATATCGGCATGCGTTTTGGTCGTTCCGTAGACGTTTTTCGAGGCTCCACTAGCGGAGACCGTACACTTTGTCTGACGATAAGCCGCCCTTTAGAGCATTCAAACTTTTCCTTAAGGGTGAAACTGATTATTCTTCGAACACACGTTGACATTTCGAAGTCCTCGTACAGGATTTATAAGCAGTCCTTACATAAATACAACAGACGGTAGGCTTGCTCATACATAAGCCATGTTTTACTTTCATGTACCAGTACATGTTCCTTCACATTGAATTATTTTCCGGTGCAATCCCACCTGTCCGTCCCCTTTACCTTCGGCCCTCGGTGGCCGTTATAATGAGCACACCTGCGCTTGCTAACTACTGTCGCTTGGTTGACTTGCGGTCCATTTCGTAACCCGTACCGTGATATGCTCTGTTCTTTTGTGTTTGATGATTTATTTTACTTTTTTAGATAATGTTTTCCAGTTAAAATCTTGGCTTCGCGACAAATTTGGCGTCGACGAAGACATTCTTTCGAAGCAATTTTCAATTCCGGAAGATTTCGATTACTTTGAAGTCTGATTTTGTAACCCATTGCTCTGTTTTGTAATTTTAGTACGATATGCTGCAGATGAGAAGGGGTAAAATAAAGAATCTTACAATTTCAAGTGGTTAGCTTTTCCCCAGTATTTATTGCTCGGATTTCCCGTCGCTATACTACGTCTTGCGGCCGTCTAGACCTCGTGGAACCAGCTTAATCAACCTTTGTGGCCTTCTAACATCTGAGAATTGTTTAGCACACAAACGACTGAACCGAGCAGCTGAAAAGTTGTATCGCATGCCTTCTCTGCACAAATGCCTCTTTCGTATTTATGCCAGACTTTAAACCATTACTCTCCTAAGCACGAACAGAATTCCAGAACCGTGCCCGTTCGTTGCATGGATGGTCGCGGCATTCCCCAAATGTATGAGACATTGTTGTGATGGGGTCAAACGCTTACCGAGCAGGAAGTACACCAATTTCAAATGTGCCAATCAGCCGCTTTTTAGGGTCTTTGCGTTATGACCCGGACTGATAATTAGAAATCACGCGAAGCGTACGCGCACTCGACTCTTGTCCTCAATACTAACGCAGCGGAGAAGGAGAACACGACCGGTAACAAAAAGTGTACCAGAAAACCGCAAGTCAAGTCACACAGGAAATGTAACGCGTATTTGTAACATCCTACTGGAGTTCGCCTGCGTTCGTCTCAACGCACTTCGAGAAAATTCTAGACGGGCTGATTGATTACTCACATACACGGATCAAACAGGCTCGAGGGAGCAGCCACTGGCGAGGCGCCGGTATCATGCTGACAGCGCGCTAGAGGGAGCGAACGCGGCCTCCAGTGATTGGCTGGCTCTTGTTTTTGGGATTGTAGCCACTCCCAACACTTTGAGAGCAAGTCCTAGTGACATGATTATTGCTGGGCCGTTTGAATTGTCCGGCTCCCTTACTTCATATAGGGCGCTTGCCGGAACGGCGGAAGGCATTGGTTTCCTCCTATCCCTAATTGTTGATCCTCAAACCTGTTAGTCGAACATCCCGCTACGCTGGCAGCATGGGATGATTTTAGTAGATTCCATGACAAAACCCAATCAACCAAACCTTCCAGATGGTAACGGTCGAAATCAGATTTTGTGGAACGAACGCGCAAGGAAAAGTAGATACTATCCAATATGTCCAGCGAATGCTTTTAGCTGCGACTCTAGGCACTGGATAACCGTCGTCCTTAATGAGATCAACAGCAGATGTGGTAACTAGTAAAAGGAAAGAATACACGGCTACTTTGCCTACAAGGGCCGGACAAAACCGAAGGTGAGGATTTTGATTCGGGAATGGGATGTGCCGCTTTAATTAAGTAGATGCTGACAGTCCTTGCGAGCAATGGAAAGTAGCTTAGAGAGCGATGACTTCGAGAGGGCCTCTATATGACGGCTGTAATGTGTTGCAGGCAAGTTTAAGTCCAACAAACAGGTGACCAGGTTAACAAGCTTCTCCACATCAAATGCAGACTTCTTCTGTTCAGGGATTAGAACGGCTGGCCCCATAGATAGTGTTAAGTTTTGAAGAATCTTCCTCAGGGTGACTAGTTGAAGGTAGTCCATCGGACGAGCGAAGTTCCGTTTGGAAAACGCGCAGGGAGAGGCAATCACAGAAGAAGACTGCAGGTATGTGTCCGTCCTTCTGGACCGAAATGCGGGTAGCGCTGTTCCGCCTGACCTAATTGGGGTGGGGCAAGCGATATGGCACACGTGGAACAGAGGTCCTACGCCACATTAGTCACCAAGTCCTATCTCGTCCTGCCCAGTGGCATGACAATTATCACAGGTGTGAGCTGAGACGCTGAGGCGTATCCTTTGCTAAATTTCATAGTACCAAGTGGACTCCAAAGGTCGCCGCTCGACGGAAGTTTACTCTTCTAGACTGGAAGACAGGTTGTTGTACTTGGTACAGCCGCGATCATGCCTGATCTAGCCGGCCTCGATGATGTCTTGAACTGTACCTCTCCGCGCGTGACGATCCACATAAGCAGGTCTGGACGAATGCATCCACGCCCGAGGTATTTAAAACTACCAATACTAGGGGCCGAATTCTCCTGGTCAGGAATGCAACTTGAAAACACTTTAGCCTTCCCAACGTTTACGGATAAACCGACGGACTTGGCGACCCTGTTCACCCGTGACATCATAGACTGCAGATCACCAGAACTTGAAGCAAGTAAGGTAATTTCATCGATGTAGTCGAGACCAGTCAGTCGGTGTCCGGCTGCAGACTCAACACCGCCGCCATCATGTAGGGTCTTCCCGAATATCCAGTCATTAGGCGTAGCTGAACAGAATGGGCGACAGGACATAACTCTGTCGAACGCCAGACCAAGTACCAAACGGTTAAAAAAGATTGTTGTGGATCAGACTCCTCGCAGTGGTGGAGCGATAATATGCCTTGGTCATGGCGATGGTTTTTTAGCGGTACGCCATCTAGTGCCATCATCTGCCACAGGGACTGACGACGGACGGAATCGGACGCGGCGGTGAAGTCAACAAAGCAAACTACCATCGGTTGCTGGTATGGCGGAATTCGAGAATGCGCCTCAGTGAATACCTGGTCCGAACGTCTACGTCCAGCACAAAATCCGGCTGGGTTGGGCCTCGTCCTTGAGTCACGCGCAGCCTGGCGTCGCCTGAGTAGGGCGATAGCGAAGATCTCCGCAACGCCGGTGTGGCCTACGTCGTGGCAGTTCTCGCATCTTCTCTTATCTCCCTTCTCAAGCATAGGTACAAGGAGGCCTGAGCCCCAGTCAGCAGGAACAACCTAGTCTCTCCACGCCTGTTCAATCACCTCATGGAGCCAGGACGCCAGTGTCGACGCAAAACTTGTAGATTTCAGCGGATATACCGTCCTCTCGGGGTGCTTTGTTGCTGTGCAGCCTTTGCATGGCATCTGCAACTTCTTCAGAAGAGGGATTGCATGACACTGCATAGGTTGGAGGGAAGAAACTCCGTTGCAGAGGTGAGCAAGGGCGCGGTGGGTTGGGTACCGAAGTTGAGATGGTGTTCGGAATGCTCACGCCAGCGCTCGACTTTGCTCGAGCTGTCAGCAATAAGGCCGCCAATCACGTCGCGAACAGAATCACTCAGTGTAGGGGGCTTACCACTAACTTGGCAGATATGTTAGTAGAGTTTTCGAGTGTCACCAACGTTCGAGGCTTGTTCCATGGAGGTCGCAATTTCAACTCAGTATGGCTTCCGGACATCCCTGGCTGACTTTGCTGTCATCCAGAGTTGGCGGACGGAATCTTCGTTGGTGGACCTAGCTTGAGCCGTCTGAGCAGACAGCTGCAGGGCTCTTCAGCTGATCGAGTCACTACAGCGTCGCTGGGTATATCTGAGGATTTTCTCAACTGCCCCATAAACTGACGTGTTCAGTGACAACCACCGGTAACTGCCTTCTCCGTCGGCTCGGGTCGTAAAATATGACCGGATTTCTCTGCTCAGGGTCTCGGCATCGGGGCATCTAGGACGTGGCACTTTTGGTGCGGATGAGAGGTGATCTTTCAGGCGTGTACGAACGAGGAAATGGTCCGGCCCATGGGCGTTACCAGTCTCGGCCGCGCGCATTGATAATCTACCATGAACCCAGCTGCGGAATCTTGAGCTGACTAGAATGTAGTCAATCTGACTGGCTCTATGACAGTCGTTTATGTGCCAGGTTGCTGCAACACTTTATGATGTCATACGGCATGTTAGGGACGTGACCTCCGGGCCAGTAGGGGAGTGGAGGGAGGGGTGGCATCTGAGCAGGACCAAATACTTGGTTGGTCGTTGGGTCAACATCCACCTGTCAATTTTTTCGCCACTGGGGCAGGATAATTAGGAAGGAGAGCCAGACAGTCGTGGTGCAAGCCTTCACCATAACTCAAATGACGCAGAAACCACCGCTGCTTGTGATGGACAAACTGTCGGAATATAGACAACCTAGCGACGTTGATTAAGGCTTAGACGTAAATATTCAGAGGGTGCGCTTTCGCATACGAAATCGAAGCCAACAAGAACTAGTACCCTTTATTGGCAAAAGGAGGGCCAACGCTCATGTGCTCTTGGCCAAGGCACTCACGGGAGATTTGAGTGTGCACCCTGGCGACTTGGCAAGTCAGGGAACCTTGCATATCTGACAGCTCAGAGAGCGCTTGGTTCACGTCTGGACATACTCCTGAGCTTGGCCGAAAACATTTGGCAAATGCCTTCGGGCGACGCAGGTGTAAAAAAGGGTGTATGGGGCGTGATGCACGTTGAGGTCATGTGGGACATGACCGAGCCCGACGACAGATCGACCGTCGATTCCAACGATGTCCACCATGTGCTACACATTAACGTGCCACAGGCACAGTGACTTGCGTGTGAATTAGTTTATAGTGACAGTAGACGTGCGCAGCATCGACCGCACACTCTTCCCCACTCACCACCTGGATCCGGTGTCACGACAGTCAAGAAAACCGGAGGCGGGGAATAGAGGAACTATTGCCGCCACACGGAAACTGTTGCGCACATGCGCGCTGTCCAGCCGAATCTGAGAACTGTTCCGCACTCAAGCCTCTGCCCTTTCTTACACAATAATCATTTTGTTTTCTCGGGCAGGAAATTCCTCAGTAAAATTTAACTGTCCGAGTGCGCGGACTGAAGTTCTCCCCATAGTCGACCAGCCCGGTTAAGTCGTAGTTCACCTGGAACCAGTTGTATAGTATGGCTTGCTTGGGGGATTTTTCTCGAAATCAAACGGGCGCGTCACCATGCACTTTACCTGCACATCAGTTCAAAACCCCCAAAACTGGTCAGGAGGGCAGACGGCACCCACAGCGTCATGACACTATGATGACATAAGACCATTTTATAGGTAACCTAGTTAAGATAAGTGCACAACCAGACCTGAAAATGTTACTCCGACATTGCCTGCGAATACTTACTCATCGGACCGGAGAGCCTCCCAACTGGCCTTCAATGACTGAGGCTCCGTAACCTGCCAGATATGAACGTACCCTGCGGCCCGTAGGTAGATTAACAGTCAAATCCCGTATCCTCAATTGCAGGTGCTTGGATGAATAGCAGCGTGAACAGTCACGAACCCGGATCTAATTGCTGAAGTTAGTCAGCGTCTTTTACAACTAACACTGGTGTCTGTATGCTTCAATGTAGGCATACGGCATCTCCTGAAAAACTTAAGCAGAACATGGAAATATAGTAGGTGCTACAGTTGTGTAGAACCTGATTGTAAAAAAGCGGACAGCCATTGAGGTCCTACTGCATCCCATCCTAGCCGCGAGCTGCGTACATTCGCACGCTTAGAAGGCGTTGATGTACTTTACAGAACGAAATTCCAAGTAGGACCTAAAATGAGCATTGAAGGACAACTATCGTGGTTAGATTTCGATCATTTTATCACGATACAAAATTGGGTGGACAGATAATGCAAACCATAACAGAATAAGCATGATCTGTCCAATGCGAGAAAAGAATGAAATCAGAAAGTGTATCGGATAGGAAATCTGGCTGCATGCGATCCGTGCACTCCTGCAGGTCGTAAATTATCCGGCCAAAGAACCGATGGATGTTATCTGCGTGACCAAGTTAGCACAAAGGGCTCTGAAATTCGGACACTGAAGCAAGATAATAAAAGTAGACAACTGGGTGTTTGGGAAGGGAAAGAGAAGAGGATACGGTGATTAACAACACAGGGCAGGGCCCCGTTCGGGACGCTTGCCCGGCTCCGGTTGTCTGGCGAGGGGATGAGAGAGCGACGGGAACACGCTCATCAAGGCAGAGGGTACAGCTAGTGGAATACATACAAGATTAGTAGATGTCCGGACACATGGACCAATCTTTTCTGGCCTTGCAGTCCCAGTAAGTTCCTTTGAATCTCATCATTCCCTGCTTCGTGTCGTCGTCTACGACGCGTTCAAACCAAATAGGTTCGTAGGCTCGGTCGATAATGTCTGAAAGGAAGGAAACGTCAATCCGTTGAAGTTATGGCAGACGGGTGCTAGTCACAAGGCGTGTGGTACAAACTAGAGCACGCGGGTGTCCAGGGAAGAGCAGACACTACTAACACAATGCCCATCTACAGAAGGCTAATCATTCTTATCGGACACTCAGGTCGACCCAGGTGTCGCTACGGGACGGGCTATGCTGTGACCATGACGGGATTTACTACTAAATGATTCGGCAGAAACTGTATTGCGGATTCGCTGCGTCGGGAATAGTCGCGTTCCAGTTCAGTAAGACCCATTTGAGCACTCAGAACACGTAAACATGAATCAGATGCGAGATCTCGAGTTACAACTAAATATGCCCAAAATTGATTGAAGACAAAACGCGATAGATTTCAAGCGATCTGACGGGGATCGAATTGCAGTCAGCCGTAAAGTTGGGTCTAATGTGACTGAATGTTTCTAGAAACTGCCAGCAGGACGTGAGTCCGCGGTCCGAAATTGGGCCGGAGAGCGTTGTGTCCTCCTGGCTTGGATTAGGATACGGCGGACACAGCATCAGATAGGACAGACGTATAATTACTGCCCCCGTTGCTTTAGCAGCCGTTAGTATGAAAAACGTCCGCATTAAAAGGGCTCACCTTGGAGGTTAGAGGGGATGCCGGATGCTGACTGCACATCGCTCGAGCTTTGGGATGTAGCAGGATCAAGATGACTCAAGTTCTCAAGTGCCATTTGACGCCTTCGTGCTCGTTGTTTCTCTTCCAAACGCACCTTTTCGAGGTTCGCCTCATCCCACCGGCCCTGCTCCATCAAACGCTGATCTGGCCGCAGGCGAGCATCTGTTGGACAGACGTCCTCCGACTCGGCAGGATCATTCAGCTCGATGGCCAACTGGGTGAAGTTGTACATTTTCTCTGCATCCGGTGGGAGCGGACGGGCACGCCAGAGTTGCCTCGCCGGCCCAGTCTCCAAAACTGGCTTTCTTCCGTCTCCGCGGGAGCTGGAGACGACGGGCGCGTACTCAATGTACTCATCCCAAGTACCGTTGATGATGCCACACACGTGGCCTTTGCTGTCACTCACCGCGCCAGTCACCTGTTTAGAAAGTACGAGCTCTGTAAATCGCGGCAAAAACGCGTGCAAGCAATTTTTGGAAGCTGTTTGCTAGAAAGCCAAGCAATTAAAAGGTAACCGAGGCGTCGTGGAGCAAGGCATCAAGTTATCCTTTTCCAGCTCGGTGAAAAAAATGAATACTGATCCGACACACAAACGAAGACCTGTAGCCAGTGATCTGACTTGACGTCAAGGGGGCTTACGACAAATATTGAGTTGGCCTCCGGGTACAAGAGCAGGTATACGTGGTGCACGGCATCATCAGCCGTCAGGAAAGCGGTTCAGATTGACAAAGCCTGGCTGGGTTAAGTCACTTAAACAAAGTTTGTCACGGAGATCATCGAAAAACACACAGAGGACAAATAAGACCGAGGTGGAGGTGTCAGCGTCTGAATTATCACCGGACATCAGCCTAGGGCATTGTAAATTATGACTGCCATGATGCACCCCTACACACGTAGAAACGTTTGCTGTGAACCGTTGCGCAACTTCAAGGAATGAAGTTTGCTTGATAGGGTTTCGATGGTGGCAGATCTACCCCGCCTCCATCGACCTAATAAAGATCTTCGACACTTAACCGAAGTGGACTCCAGAAAATGATGATGAAATATAGATGCTTCAACGGGTTCGCGTCGACGGTTAGGCAGCTCCACGCCGGCATGATGACGCGCACTACAGATAACAGACCGATCTGAGAACAATTTTGTGGCAAATCGGATGAAACAGGACCGTATACTTGGCAAAACGACTGTAAATCTCACATTCTCTGCAGAACTGATGAATACCCATCGATAGGAGTGACTAGGAGTCAGCGCTAATTATCAAACGGACGGGAGGTTATACATCTGTCGTTTGCACACCGCCATGGAAACCTTCAGGAGCGGAGCGAACGCCCATCTCTCCGACAGCGACTGTGACCCCAAGCCAAACTCAAATGCAGCGGAACCGGAAATTCCCGTTTCCAGATACACCAACTGTCGATTGCATAACAATACGGGAACAGATATTACGCATCAACTGGCATCCTACAGTTAAACCATCGCAAAATATGGCGTCCACCGCATGCCCCACAGCACCGTGGACTTGCACGTGAATTAGTTTAGTGAGACAAACTTCCGCAGCACCTATCACACTCATCTACCACACACTTTTCTCTGATGGCAAAAAGATGTCAAAACGACCGGAGGTGGGCACGTGCGCAGCAGTTAACAAAGCTGAACAGCATGCCTACGTGTGCCACACAGGAACTGCTGCCAACTACAAGTACCAAACTACTGTGACATCGGCCCTCATTTCGAACGTGTGGGAGCGTCATGAAGGCTACACCAACAAGGAGCCATTGCAACTTGACTTCTAGTTCACCAGCCAGTCACTATCCGATCCTGTCAACCAACTGGTGGTGGGGTTGAGCGAAGTGGCTGAGGCGGCGTTAAGGCTCAGGTTCAAGGAGTGTCAACACACGCATGTACGACGGTGGTGTTGGGTCTGCGCGGACTCAGCGCTGTTTGATAAACGCTTGTAGTGAGCCGCGGTGATCCCCGTTTTGGTCCGGCGCATCTGTAGGGCAGGCCGCTGCCGAAGTTTAATCACTGGGACCCATTAACGAATGTACGGCATCCTCCATCGCCGTCGAAAATTCCGCCACCGCCACCGTGGACAAAGTCTCATATCAAGAGACCGGGACCATCTGCATTTTTTGAGCTTTCCAATTCACGCAGGAATTCATCTTGAGAGACGGCAGAAGAAGCAGAACAGACGGCAGGCCTAGGCGTCATGAACTAATCAACGACCGGTGCCGCAGTTCTAGAAGTAACTACAGGGCTCCGCATGCCGTAGCAAGATCAGTATGTTGGCTGACTGAGGTCTCGTCACAGACGCAGGCTTCAATCAACTCCCGGCTTTAGCAATCATCTAACCAGCTGCAAAACGGGGCTTGTGACAGTCCGTCGTCAAGCCACACACCTTATGATCGCGTAAGTGCGATCCGAGTTTGCGCTCAGTTTGACTTGTGCAAGTAGATGGGCAGTTTGGGTAGGGGATACGATATACTACATTAAACTGTTCCCTGGGGTTTAACCGGTCCGCAGTCTTCATAACCCGACATCGCATGGCAGTTTTCAACCGGTTTGCAATTATAACGCCTAGCCCCGAAGCACTGCGCCTAACTACCCCTGAAATGACATGACGGAGCATGTCATAGCCTCGGTGGGTTCTCGCTTACGTTTTACAGGACAGAGCACGCAGGCGCCGGCTTACAAAGGTCTTCAAGCAGTAAGTTCACACGCAATGGCTGCGGAGATATAGGGGACTCACGGGAGAAGATTGAAGCCTGGGTCTCTGATGTGAGATCAGTCAACTGACATCGCGCGGCCGCATACTGAGTCCTTCATAGTCATCTCCAGGCCAGCGACACTGGTCATTCAATAGCTTATGCTTCATATGACTGTCGTTTAATCCGTTGTTTTTGTCATCTCTGACGACCGAATCCTGATCGAGTTCGTAAGCTTATAAAAATAAACAAATAGTTCTCGTGTTCGACTAGTCTCCCTCTTACCGGGGCATATACGGTATAAGACCTAACTCATAAAACGTGATGATGGTAGTTGGGACGATCAATTTTACGCACCTGGAGTGTCGCACATTTAACTATTCGTCTAGCTCGTTGCGTAAAATGCTATTTCTACATACAGAATATGCCTATAAATAATTTTACTAACCAGAATGTTTGCAAATATGAGCGGACATTTGCGCTACCTTGTATCCGGGTAGCTTTCTACGCTAACAGCCGTCCTAGATTAACTTTGCACATTTTTGCGTTTTTCTATTGAAGGAGGATAATCTACACCCAAGAGTATTACCAAAAGGAACTTCTAGCACCTGAAAATTGTTTTTCCTCGATGTAAACCAGATGAAGCAGGATGAAAGCAAGGTTATTTTCTAAAAAAACCCAGACAGTTGGTCGATTTTAAAAATTCGGATTTACAAATCTGCGTGACTTCATGCCTTAAAGCGCAGTAATAAGGCCTACAGGCAATGACTTACCGCGAAAAAGCCCTCCACCAAGTTGCTTTGTTAACTTTCGAACATATGGCAATATTGAACAAGGCCTTGTTCAAAATTCTTTCGAAAAAACAATGCTTCAATATGGTAATGTACTTTTTCTATGGCCCAGAAACGGGACGGACAGAAGATGAGCAGTTTTAGGAGTATTTTAGTATCTATATGGTCACCCTGTTGTGCCTTTATAGTCGTCGAGCTGTGCCTTCAAATAAGCAAACATAGCAAAAATGAATCCAATAATAATAGAAGATGCCTTCTCCAAGGTTTTCGGAACATTCGTGAGACCGCACTTGGAATACGGCATACAAGCCTGGAGAGCATGGGCGGTTCACGATCAAAATTGTCACGAAACAGTCCAAAGGAGAGTCACAAAAATGGTTGGGGATCAAAGCTCCTTTCCTTATGCAACCCGCCTAATAAATCTGAACCTCTTCTCCTTGAGTCATAGGCAACTACGCAGGGATCCCTTGCAAGCACTCCGCATTGTGAAGAGATTGGACTGCAGCCTGGTCTTTAATGACTTTTTTGAATTTGCCCCAACGACCAACCTCCGAGGTCACCCGTTAAAACCGTGCATTTAGCAGTCAAGGCTGGATGTGCGGAAGTTCTCCGTCTCTGTTCGGGTGGTCAAACCATGTAATGCTCCCCTCCGCACAGATTTTGTAATGTCACCATCGATAAAAAGCTTTAAAAACAACATTGAAATATTCATTTTCCGAAATGAGCAAGAGCGATGCGAGATCGGACTCATCCCCGCTCTGTCGTACCATTATGAGCCCGTTTGCATTATTTCAGCCCCGATAATTCTTCCTTACACAGCACCCAATTTTACGTTGCAAATACGGCATTCCACGGCTCACGCGTATTTTCCTCAATAAACTGAACTGAACTGAAAAGTGGGTTCTTCCATCTGTAGAGGAGAAATTACCAGTATTTTTAGCGAAAGTGAAAAAGCCGACCAAAGGTTCCAATTTTTATCCTGACTTTACCTTAGAGAAAGGTAAACTACGCAGACATCCGTCAGAAAACTACCTTATTAAAGGGCTTTTTGAAGAGGTAACTTATACGAGAAGGCTTTTCAACTGAGCAAGAGCACATCTGTTGCCGAATTCAGTTATAGACGTTCATTTATCTGGGCGATGAAGTTTCACATTTGGGTGAGTCCACAAATATGAACCAGAAGGTCATTTGCGTTAGGAAGAATGCCCAGGCATTCACTGTTTTGGCAACTGCTTTCACTAAAATATCTTGTTTTGAAGGTTTTGATAAACTCAGCATAGTGCCTACCTTGTCGGTCGGAAACTGAAAATCGTGAAATATTCACCGATACTTCAAGGACGGTCTCAAAGTCAACGTACGCCAGCACAAGAAAAAAACTCAAGACATTTGACAGTAGGAAAACTTTCTTAATATACACAAAATGTAATGTTTACGATTGCACCCGCCAATTCAAATCAAAGTTATTTGTCACTGACTGACTTATCTACATGTGATCTTATGAGAACTTTTATTCCTGTGACGTCCTTATCGGCGAAATCAGGCGAGGTCCTGTCCGCATCTCGAGCATTGCAAAACCAGAAGCATTACAGTAAATTCGCATGAAGGCGCTGTGGAATCCATATCCAAACAGTAAACCATTATCTAACTGCCATACTTGATATTGCACTAATTCTTACAGGAAATTTAAGTGCAGACTTCACTTAGGAATTATTTTCAAACTTTATTTTACTAGCGTTTTATTTACACAGTTATGTGCATGAACAGGCTTTCTGTGTACCCAAAAGTCAGGCTTACTTAGCCAGAAGGATGCTTGACATTTTCTGTTTTTCTAAAAAATTGTTATTTTCAAAATACGCAATACTGCTTTTAATATTATTTATATGTTTCCAACTCGCTTAGAGGCGTTTATTACCAACTTGAAGCCTTGGTCCATTCGCTTGTGCAAGCAAATAGAAGCGTTTCGTAAATTTCGACACGTGTCATGAGTTAGAAAAACTGCTGTACCTGAAACTCGAATAGTCTTCTCTACTCGTGAAAGTCTCCTACATTTAAAGCATCAAAGTCGACAGCAATGAAATTACAGCCCCAACCCTCAGTCCCTGCCACACCTGGGATCGACTTGAATTGTCAAGTCATTCTCAAAACCGAATAGGAAATACGCGCACTTGTAGTTTTGGTGGCGCACCTTTAGGGCGTGGGGACATGGATTATGTACTAGAGTGGAGTGCGAAAATACAGCCATCTTATTCACCTAAGCGGCCCTCGAAAGATGACAACAGTGAAATTTCAAAAACGGACTTCAGACAGTCAAGTACTGGAATCGACTGATGTGTCCAGCATTTTTTCAACGCGGAAGCAAATTTGGTCTCTATAGAGTTGTTAAGTCACAAGGATGTCTGATAAACACCTGACGGAACGGGTCCTTTTCGGCCACGTTGCTACAGGTGCTCTCTGCCAAGGAGGACGGAAGAAACGCTAGGGAGACGTTTTGAAAGCTTAACTCAAATGTGTCGAGATTAACTAAAAGTCACAAGAAGACCTCACAGAGGATCAGCATACATGGAAACTGCAAAAAATGGAACATAAACATTCATAGCCAAGCAAATGCGGTAGAACAGGAAGCGCTAAAAACGCCAAATTGGATTACCGAGGCACAATGATGCCATCGAAGAACACGCCACAAAACTCGACCTCGGGGTAGTTCTTAAGGTCTAGGGACCTTCTGTCAAGAATGAATTGCATTTAATTTTTAAGCTTTTCTAATGCGTACGCAGTTATACAAACAACCGGGCCTTATGCAATACCACAATATAAGTTTAAGCTAGTCGGACGTAGCACATATATATATATATATATATATATATATATTACATAGTTTTGGTTTTCACTTAAAGTTTCTGATTTCCTTGATAACTGAATAATGCTTTTGACTTTTTGTGCTTAAGAGAGCCAGTTATTTACCAATTTTTAACTTGGGAACTGATGAGCGAATTGGGGTCTAGTAGCCTTCATTAGAGTTCCGGCGGGTCGGTGGTCCTCGTGGAGTACGCAGCATTCCGTTGACATTCTTTCGGATTGCTCTGAGAAAGCCACCTCAGCATAAATAATCCCCAACGACTGCTTAGCAAAGAGAGAAAACACTTCGGTATGAAATAAAATCCGCTAACTTCTTTCCAACCAGACGACTTCACCTCGACTGACAGTGCTCTAGGCAGAAGTGCAGATGCACTGTTAAATAGTAATATTTCTTAAGTGCGATTCCCAAACGAAAAAGTCCCAGATGTGTCAGTGGACATATCTGCGAACGTCCAGCTAGTGCAGATAGACACAGCAAGGCCTGATAAAATCTCGAGGCCTTTGCTTCCCTGAAAGCTTTCAAGAAATTTAGGTTTGGCAAGCACAATATCCGCCGCGTTTAGTTATCAAATCCCCTAAACTTGATTAATAAGCTAACGGAGTAAAGAGAACGCCGCGGAAAATTTTGATCATCAATGGTTAACGGAAATTGGTAACACAGGCAACTTACACGGCGTGGAGGTTCACTGGAAAAGTACGAGTAGGGCTTGACGGTCAACCGACATTGGTCGCCAGTAGTATGGTTAGTAACATCAATCACCCCGGAGTTATCGATCCACAGCTTTCCAACGATGATGTTGTGCACAGTGAGTGGAATCTTGTTCCAAGTGAAGTGGTGTCCTGTACGGCGCAGGACGAGGTGACAGGTCCCGATCGGTTCAATCTGCAGGTATTTACCACGGAACTTGGTAGACATGGAGAAATCGAACCAAGTGTACCAAGCATCACTCTCACAGTGGAGCGCAGCGACCGGAGGGTGATGGCTCACCTAGAGGAAAAGCAAACACGTTTAGAAAGAGGTTTTACGTACCAGACAGCTGAGTGTTCAGGATAGTACTAGAGAAAAATTTCGAAGGAAACAGACACTTGTGACGCCTGCAACCAAAATTACAGGCGTAATTGGCCGTCCAGAACATTTCACAAAGATGGTGCGGCAAATATGCGACGGGATGATGGTTCGTTTGACGGGCAAAACGGCAGTATCAGAGCCATTCGCGGTGATCAATGGAGTGAAGTAGGGCTGGGTACTTGCGCTCATTCTGTTTGTCTTCGTGTATTCGGCCAGGCTGGTGGATGCCCACCATGAGGAGCGGTCAAGAACTAAAGTCCCCTACGGGTCGACATCCGGCACGTGCAGGCAACTATATACGGGTCTCGACGGTTAGCGTCCATACACAAATTTTGGACTGACAATCAACATGTAAAAGACAATGAACATGTGGCGCCATCTGGTGGATACAACGAGCCCACGATCGACGTCAATGGGCATCACCTCCAACCTGTGGATAAGCTCGCCTATTTGGGGAGGACAACATCAAAAATCATCATGATCGACGACTAAATCGTCCACCGGATCTCTAAAGCCAACTAAACCTTCGACCGGCTACAGCATCCAGTTCGGAGCAACTGCGGCCGTCACCTGTACATAAAACTGATTGTTTATCGTGCCGTAATTTTGACAACGACCCTGTACGGTACAGAAAAGCTGAAAGTCTACGAAAGCAAAGTTAGGGAACTAACTCACTTTAACTGTCTCCCCATTACAACCACATCTTTGCACCACACATCGGTCCGGCCAGTCGGCTACGACTCCATCGAACTACGAAGGAAAAACCAGTGTCATGGTGTCCAAGACACACGCCTCCAGTTTACACTGTATGAGGACATTCAGTAATCGCGTAAACCTACTTGACCATACGCGCATTCACGAAAATCACTACTAACAAACCACAACCAAGGCCCCGTCACCACATCTCTACCCTATCCGCACACATGCCCCCTGGATACATTGCGAACTACTCAAAATAATGCCTGTACGAAACACTATTTATCACTCCTACGGTCAGTATGCGATTCACCTTACCTGCGCACTCTACAGAAACACGTAGTTACAACCCCAAAACGGGCTATGTCACAGGTGCGTTGGACAAAACTCTCTTCACAGTGGCGCGAGTTTGTAGGGCTGCGTTTTGTCTGAGCACGTCGTCAACTACTGCCTTACATGCGGCACAGCTTAAACGGAGACTCATGCCGAGCCAGCTGATGCACCTAATCTCGGTAAGAGGCTCTGACCAGCCACCAGCGCATGGGCAAGGTGGATACTGGGGAACCCAGTCTTACGGTAGGTCGGTCCACTGTTCACGCTAACAAATTTGACACGCTCAAGTCTATCACGAAGCGCCAAAAGCCGTGGCTGCGATGGCTACTAAGTGACGGGATAAGTCAGTCCTTCTCCGCCCAGTCAGTCAGGCTGCAATGACGTCTTCTTAATGGCATTATCCTCTATGTGAGATCCAGGTCGGCCTTACTGTAGCCTGATGGAGCCGGTGTGAGGACCAGATAACGTGTTGAACGTGTAGACGAACTGTTTAGCTTTGTCAGCCGTGCGTTTGTCCGCGGTTTCGGTCGTCTTGTTCCTGTCTTGCCACCAGGGTAGAAGGGTGAAGACAGGGTGCGGTAGGTGCAGCGCAAGTCCGCTCCACCACGAACAGACTTCCGCACAGGTTACCCCTGCGTCCACCTCGTGGGACAGCGGTAAACCTCATCATCCGCGACGCCCGAGCTACCGGTCGTCAGGTCGTTGTGCAGATTCAAGCGAATGTAGCCGACTTTGAGTCACTTGGATGACCACACCAGTAGCTGCATCCGATCCCATCTTCAATCTGACTCGTTCCTGCCACTAATTCGTAATTAGTGAAGGAACAATGGGAGGCCAATTTTACGCGTCCTTTTCTTACTAGCACTGGCCTAATGCAATTATGAGTCACTACGATGTGGTAGCAGTCTTAGTTCCAAAAGTTACAAACTGGCTAGGTAACCCGACTCTCGAGACTGAGGGTTAGACTGGAACGGCCACCTCGTAATGCGGCCTTATGGCAACCATTTCTGATGCGAGATTCGAGTAGGTGAAGTTTCTTTCATGTTATTTTTGGGAGGGAAGTTAACGCATGGTCAGCCATTGCCCGCAAGGCCACATCCAGCCGTTCTGACTTCGTCTTGCGATCGAAAGATGATGGATGTGGGAAGACAGCAAGGATAATGCTGCTATAAATTGAATTACATGAAGGTCGCCACTGCACGCTCAGGAGTGGTGATCCTCTAACTATAAGCGACGAAGTAATAGGTTGCCGTTTGGAGATGAAACAACGCTTGGCTTCCTGCGCAAATAGCTTTATGAGTGCTGAGGGTGAGGCCTTAGAATATAAGGTCTCACAGGACAGCCACGGAACGGGCGCTGAAGTCAAAACTAAACTCTGCTGCCAAATATGCCACTTGCCAAGAAGATAGGCACAGAACAACAAAGTCCCTAACGACAGACAAAGCGTTATGAGATTGTTTTTTTCATTATCAAAGCGGGTTCGTACACTATTTCTGGCATCAATACTTTGAAAGGGAAGAGATGGTAGGAAAAGGCTATATTCTTTTGGCAACTGCGTGTTTCACGGTAGGTCTCTTTAATGCACCCTAGAGAAATAACGACCAGTCAAAGGAGAGGCGCCCCATTTTTCAAAGAAAAGGACGACTGGCAAATCAAGTGATAGCTATGGGGGCAGAAGGTATCAAGCGACAAACCGGTTCGAAACTTAGTCCAAATGGCATCGAGTCATCGTCGGTAGAGCCCCTGAGTCGACTCCAGGATCGTTAATTTTCGCTTGCCCCGTTTCTTCATCTGGCTCCATGTTTTTAAGTCCTTGATCAAGTTGACAGCCTGTTCTTTGCTAATAGAGGCGAAGAGGTCAGTTCCAGGAAGTAGTCGCTAAGAATGAGATACGATCGCTGGAACAAGAGCTCTATTAGCCTGACGTTTCGGATTCTCACTCGATGCGCGCAGGAATGACAGTCTCCAGGGATAGGAGATTCGTACAATGGAAGTCACTGCTGCCGACTGACTAACTTCGCAGATACAGTGCGTGACCTATCTCATGAAATCTGATAATGAAAACTGATGAGAGAATTTCTGGACGTCTTTAACGTTGCGCATTTTGTTCGCTCATCCACATCCTTCAAGTAAATGCCCTTTTCTTGTGTATAAATTGTGTTTGCGTAATTATATCAAGTAAAAGATCAGTAAAATTTAGCGAAAATGGACGTTGGAATATATTTGTGCAATTCCCTATGTTAATACTTGTCCTAGTCTCCGGTTATGCATCCGGGCGACTTTTTCATTGAAAGAATAATAATTTAACCGCGAGTTTTAATTAAAACATTTGGCTGAACTTGAAAATTTATTTTATGTCCGATGTTAACCGTGGCAATCAACCTGCTAACACAAAGTTCATTTTAAGAAAACCAAAGGTTTTATCGATTCCTAAATGTCAAATTAGCAGATCTGTGCGATTCGGTGCCCTAAAGTGCAGTAATAACGCAGATAGAAATTTCTTCGTTTATATGGGCTGAAATTGTTTAGCGTTTGGAAAATTCTACCTGATGTCACATACATGACTACCGCCGAAAGGTTATTTCCAGTTTTAAACATAAGGAACACTACTTCTCATGTAGTTAAGTTTCTGTGCATACCATATTCAGAGAGAGAACGAGAAAAGCATTAATAGTTTCAGCAAAATATCAGTATTTATATAGGCGCTCTGTCGTGCATTCATAATCGAGGAACGGAGTCTAAAAGCGAGCAAAAACAGGGCAAATAGCCTCAATATATAGAGGAACGCATTTTCTTATGTTTACGGTAGAAAAATATTAGTATTGCTTAGGAATGCGAAAGAAACTGCCACACCGTGCAAAAATGCAAAGTACACCGAGATCCGTCAACGGAGTGCAGTACTAAAGCACTTTTTAAAAAGGTAACTTATTAAGGAAAGTTTTCTCACGGATAAAAGGCATCTTCGTTGCTGACTTTCGTCGAGAACAGTCATTTTTCTCGAAAATAAAGTTTGATGGTTGAATGAGTCTTCACATGTGACCCGAACGACCATCTTCGTGAAAAGGAGCGTCCGAACATTCATTAATTCGGTACATACTTTCAAGAATAATCTTATTTTAAAGTTCTCAACAGACAAGTAATTCAGAATCTGTCTTTATGGACGATAGGGTAAAAACACTGAAAATCATGAAGTATTCAGCAATATGTCGAGGCCGATCTGAAACTCAACGTAATCCAAAACGAACGAAAAGTGCAAATTAATTAAAGGGAAGAAAAGTGCTCTCTATAAACACAAAATAGTAAGTTTACGATCACGCCTGCCAGTTCTATTTAAATTTATTAGGTACCAGCCGGCCTCATGGCATGTCACCTAATGAAAGCATTTGTTCCAGCTTCTCTTGTTGAAGCCCATCTCATTTAACTCAAAAGAGTCAAGGATAACACGAAACCCTGGAAAACTATTTCGGAATCCACACTCGAGATGTGGGCAGTTGACAAACCGTCATATATGAAATCACATTAATTATTAGACGATATTTAGATGTACACTTAATTGAAACACCATTATTAAGAAGTTATTTTATTTCTACTTTCATATTTACTATGTGTTTGGCATGAGAATACATTCTATACATCTAAAAACGAAGTATATTAAATTAGAGTCATTTCTGACGTTTTCGGGATATTGAGCTTTTCAAAATAATTCCGCATTTATAAACAACGCCACACTGCCTTCAATATTTCTTTTTTGTTTTTAATTCTCTTAAACTTGTATTTAATTAACATTGACATTGGACTCATAAAATGGTGTCAGTTTGCCAGTGATCGGCAATCATTCGTACATTTCGACACATTTGATGAGTTAGGCCACTCACTGAAAAAGGTAACACACTTCGACTGAGTGTTCAAACGAAGTAGTAACATATGTCCCTGGGAGACCAGCCAAGGATGCGACTGCATCTGCATGGCAAGACAACGGACGTGGCAGAAAGTGTTGGCATGGAAAACTCTTCTCAAATTTTATGAATGAGCACAGACCAAAAGACAGTGCCGAAAGATAGCACAAATGCAAAGGGGTACCGAATGGGCGTATTTACTTAGCGGGGAAAATCTCACAACGCCTGCAGTCAGTACGAAAGAAATAACTCCTTTTTGGAGCGAAGAATGAGCGCATAAGTTGCTAATCAAGAAGTTAAAATAAGGGATTAATAATGAGCAGATTTGCGGCCGGAATACTTTCCTTGGTATAGGACAAATGTTTTGCGAATTTTCCTTCACTCGAGTAGAGGGCACTAAAACGGTGCTATGATGTTCAGACGCCCGAAGAAATAAAGGTTGGATTTTACTAAATCCCAATACAAGGTTGCCGAGTGATAAAAGGCTGGTCAGTTAGCTGCGGCCTCCAGGCTAATACAGTGTTCATACCCGACTTAGTCTTGTCAACCTTCTAACCCCTTTAAATAACAACATTGTCGTGAAAATGCATCAAATCTGTAAATACTCCATGCACTAGTGGTAAATGGCCTTCTCACAGGTACACATATAGATTAGATCGAGATAAGCATTGCAATCTGGTTGCAGTTTATTAGAACGGACGAGGAGCGTTAAGCAGGTGCTCTACGACCACTGAAATCAGCAAAACTGTCAGTAACGCACTGAAAAATCTCTAAAACTGACCGCAGCCTCATCTAACGAACAAGTAGAAAGAGTATCTGGCTTAGGTAAAAGAAGAGCCAGGTAGAATATCTCAAAGTTGTGAAATATCATCACTGGTCAGAAAATCACGCCAAAGACGACCGAGCGCCGTCCTCGAGCAGACGCGAAGACAGTGTGCCACAACCGGTATCATCTCATTAATTATGACGCCTCGTGTTGAGGAAGCTGGCTGCAGTCTCTCAGTTTTATGGAATTCCGTCATCAACAGCCATATATCTTCCTTCGGACCGGTTTGTGCAGACAATAGTCGGCTGTTGGCAAAGAGGATTGAAGCCCATGAAATGCGACTGCTGAAAGCGAAGTTGTCTCAGGACCGACATACATTGAATGGTTCGCACGAAATATTAACCGAAATTCTGAAATATGCTGTCGATTACGAAGGACTACTTAGGCAGGGGGCGTAATATTAATTATCGTACAGCGTAATCCAAAAATACGTCAGTGAGGCCAGAATGCCAGCCTTTAAATTCTCGAATAATCTTTAACCCGATCTGCAGTTGTACTCACGTTTAGTGTTTCCAATCTACAAGCTGTATACTTTCCGCGTAGGCAAGATCATACGTTTCTGTACGCAACTAGCAATATGCCCAATGGGGCACACGAAATTTTGCAATGGACGTGGACCATGGGCAACACTAATAAACAAACAGATACGATGTTGCATGAATGGAGATTTCACGGTCGTAAAAAAACCTCACAACTGCGGACTTTGTAGACAAAAACACCCTTTTGTTAAGGGTAGGCTTTAAAGAAGACATAATTTGTTGCCAAATGAGTACAGGAAAGAATATTTTGCTTATGTTTTCCGCAGGCCATATTTGAATTTATAAGGGCGCCGAAAATAAATAGGAGAAAACATGCTACTTAAGTAGCCATTTTATGCCGAGTGTGGTTTTTCCATGCAGCCAAAAATAAGATCATTCAAAGCCTGCATTCCGGAGCGGATGACATATCTCGAGATTGCGCCAAGAACGGTAATGTATACTACGCCCCCTGCAAAAGTAATCCCTTCTAGTCAAAAATACATTTCGGAATTTTGGCTAACATTTCATGAGATACGACACCTACTTTAAGAGTCTCGGTTCACATCATTTATCGGCTAGCAGCGGGACGACTGCGACCGGGCTGGAGTAGACGCTGGCTTACTTGTGCAGTAATGCCCAGCAGACCAGAGTATAATTTGAGCATTTTTTTCTCCAGTACGACATACCTGTTCTGCGAGTGAGCGCCAGCCCATATCGTCGGTACGATCGCACTCATAGGTCTCGCCGAGGAGGGGATTGAAAGGTTTGTTCACGCGAATCGCAGTGCAGGCGTAGGAGGAGATAGTGAAGGCGGCCACGTAGGCCAGTTGTTCCAAGGGGTCGCTGCAGGCTGCAGCACGGTCTAGACAGTCGGAGTACTCGAAATTCTCCGTCAAGCGTTGCAACATTGACAAGGGCTCGCTGAAGTTGACCTAACAGCGGCAAGACAGAGTCACCGTAAGGGATTCTTTAGGTGCACAAGACATAAATCGTGATTTTGTTCGAACGCGTAATTTAGGGGGTAGACTGGCCTAACTGCTCGCAGCATGCATAATTTTAGTCAATAAAAGTTAAGGATTTAAGCAGACTTAAAATCTTGTAGATAGTTAGAGTAAGGACTTTACAGGCAGTCGGAAAACTGCTAACGCCGCTCGACGGCGAGATCAGAAACACGCGGGTGAGCCTACTGCGGCGGGGCGGGACAAGCATGGAAACTTGGAAGAAGAGATGCCCACAGCAGGTAAATACAGTCAGTGGCTGATCTCATAAGGTGCTAACTGAAATTCTGAAATGCGCTCCCGATAAGGAAGGGTTAATTAAATGGAATTGTAACCGTGGTGATCTGGCAGCATATTTCAGGCACGCAAGGATGTTGGCCTTCGAATACGGTTCCTCTCGAGTGCCTAAAAACCCTCACTCAGTAAAAAACGATTATTTAAGTAGTAAGCCCTTCCCTGCTGATTTTAGACGACCTTTTCAATACAAATATATTTTGTAGGACAAATGCACAAAATATCCTTATATTTATTTGGTATATTAGAAGAAAGGGGATATTTCGGCTTGTAAAGGTCCCTAATTATAGGATTTCTAAGACCGTGAAATGTCCATTCAAACGGCATCGTATATATCTACTCAGTACTGTTCCTCATTAGGTATACAGCATAGTCCACATCCGCTATAACATTTTCCGAGTCCCATATGGTATCTTCTTAATGGTTTTAAGTAATGTGTTTCCCTTATACGGAAAACATACGGCCTGTAGACGGAAAACCCCAAAACAAATTTAGCTAACATTGCATGAGATCGGTCACTGACTGCATGTCGCATAGAAAACACGACGAATACAAGTTCTTGGAACTAATTCAAAGGGGCTTTTTAATTCCGTATCCCAGCAAAGATGGCCGACATCGAGACACCTAAAAGCCACGTCGGGTGAAGGTAAATACCACACATGGCTGATTATACAGTTGCAATAAACTACAAATGCTATGCGGAAATGAGTGCTTTTTTACAGCAGCAGTCGTATTACCCCTTTGCCTTTTCCTATGACAGGATCTCGGCTTTATACGCGACCAAACTTTCAGCACTTCCCTTGTAGTGTGACGGAACAAAGCAAAACTGAATATATAAGTGTGAAACTGGGTTTCGCACTCGTTGGTTGAGGGTCGACATTGAAAATGGACAACAATCTCTCCCAGCACCCAAAAGTCCTGGGGGATTTCATTATACACTCATAATCTTTGTAAAACATTTAACGGTAACTATTGGTTACATCAATCAGTGAGGCGCAAAAATAGGAAGGGATGTGACAATCGCCTCCCTATATAATAATTTGTTGGAGACAGTAATTTTATCACTTCGATCACCAGGAAGGTCAGGTTGACAGGGCAGTAATTCGTCAGTCTTTAAGGGGTTCTTTTCAATCAGAACCATGGCAAAGTCGTTCGGTGCTAACAGTTGACAAAGCACAGCTTACAGAATGTGGGCCCAGATGGGCTGCGCCAGGTCATGTCGCCTGGGTGCAAGTGGTCGTAAGGCAAGAGACAAAAAAGTCGGGATGAGCGGGTTAAGAAGTTCGATGTGTTTTATAACTTCCTTAACCTGACAGTGGTCCACCGTCGCCTGCAGTCTTGATTTTGCTGCACTGTTCGACTCTGTTAGGCGTGGCTTTTCATGGAGAATAATTAAGCCAGACGGTCTAATAAAAGCCAATGCTGTTGGTAAAACATTGCTTTCCCGGAATTCGCCACCTTTGCCTTATTTGCTGCCGTGATCAAAACACACTGCCGTCCTAGCTGTGCACATGTTCTGGTCCAAATTAATTTCTTGTAGCTGTTTGACGTTTATCAGGCGTTTATCAGGGACGCCTCTCACACCCATTACGACTTAACCGCGTTATTGGCTGGGTATAAAGGCAACTCTATGCGCTTAAGCATGGCTGCCCAGTCATCCTCCCCCTTCTGGCCTGTCATGGTGTTTTTGGTTAAAGTCGTGGTAAATTGCTGTGTGGCCCAAGAGGTGTAAAGTGGAGTGCCAAGGTGCGGGGTCGGCCGCGCCATCCGCCTGCACCCTGGCCCCGGTCTTCTTTATAAGGCCTATGACGTACTGATGATCGGCAACGACCGTGAAACAGGTGTCTGCGGCTGACCTGTTTCACTCTTAGCGAGCTGTCTATGTGTTATATGTGGTATGTGTCCTATGACACAGCGTTCGCTGTTGCCAGTAGCAAGCTGGCGGGCGGACAGAATGGGATCGAGTGAGATCCTAACCACAACGGTGAGCGTCAAACGCCTACTCGACATGCTTCTTGACACTGCTTTGACGCCGGACTTAGATGAGGGAGGACGAGAGGGTGCGGTGGATGCATCGCAAATCCACATTTACCAAAAACTAATTCGCGCGTAAGTCACTGTGCCTGCTTCATCTGGCTGTGGAGCACGCGTGGACATCGTCGGATTGGACGGTCGAACTGTCATGCGCTTTCGACGGTGCAGAATTTGTACCCAGACACTGCTGACCGACAAGCCTTATGGCATTAAGCAATGAAGGCCTGATGAACACAGTGCCTCGAATGAATAATGCATGCAAATCCATTTACTCATTCATCGTTGCAAAAACCGAAGTATTCTTGAGCCACATCACTAAGCAGGGGAGGCACCAACTGCGAGTAAGGGCAGCTAGCTCGAATAAGTGAGCAGACTGCGATGTCTCGGAAACCGTTTATTCCAATGGTCCAAGCTGGGGGCAACCTCCTTGACTGAAACTACGTAATTGGCATGGTACTTACTATTCTCTGAAGATGCTCATGAACCAGCCGCACAATGTTCTTGCGTGTCGGGAACCAGTTCGACCTGTTCTTCTCTACAGATGTAAACACGGAGCCATGGGTGAAACTGGAAGTCTGTAACCACTTTATTTTAAAATGACACCTCAAAATAAGCATAAAGGCATAATCTCAAACCAGACAATACATACTGCCTACAACAACATTGTCAGGGGATCTCAAGCCATCCCGGAAAGACAGTTGAAGTGGTCGGAGGGAACTGCATGCCGGTCAGTTTATTAATTGATTGCTGCGGCCCGCCCTAGATTGCACACTGCCCTCTCATTTAAAGTGACAAGACGAGAATATTAGCTCAAAACTTGACTTAAAACTATCTAGAGACGTCGAAGTTGTTCCCAAAGGTTCGGTATTCGGCTGGAGAAGTGGTTCAACATTACAGGACCCGCCGCCACGGATCGCGATGCATCGTAGAGAATGCACCTCAGACAGTTAGACGAGGCAGTAAAGCAAATGTATCAGTGAAAAAGACGACTGAGTCTATGAGTAATGCCATGGTCAACCGGTAGGGTTTCACCGTTGTCACTGGCGAATTTCGGAAACAGCCCCACACACTTCTAGACTCATAAGCTCGTGCTACGTTCCACATCGTCTGCTGAAGGGTTTGGCGTGACCGTTTTGCAAAAATAGAGCGAGTAGTGCAGTACCGAAGAGCCGTCTCCCTCCTCTTCTATCAAGCATGAAGATCTAATATTAGGCCGCCACGAAATCCACATGGGGTGATATGATATACGGGGTTCTCCGTCAGTTATTTATGATTCAGGACGATTTGCTCGGAAGTCAATTATTTCGAGTTATAGCCTTTCCCGTGTCTATCGAAGCACCCCAAGTATAATGATGCCAACTAAAAGAGGTACAGATTTGCGGTCAACAGATGTCTGCTAGCGCCAAAAGAAACAAACCCACTGCCTGACGTAGAAAAAAATACGACGAATCTATCCACATGCAATGAAGGACCGAAGGCCAAAACGTACATTACAAAAGTGTCCACCATAAGTTCGAACGCAATAATTGCGCTGACCTGTGATAACTTACCGGCATCGCTATCTTTGTCAGTTCCTTGCCAATGCAGTTCTTTAAGATACTCCACAGATTAAGACTGATATTTGGCTTGGGTGGAATGGTAGTTCGACGTTTGATCGGTTTACGAACAGGAACAATCTTTCCACCGTTTGGTGGCGAGACAGGGACATGAACACCAGCGCTATCGCCGACTACTGAAGACTCCGTTGATCTTCAAAGATAAAAATAAGGGGATACAAAGAGTGCGACAAAGATTTTTTGTTGCATGAAGTATATGAGGATTCTAAATAAGACAAACACGTCACACCTAAAAGCGTTAACACTGATAATAATCTATCCTAATAGCAACTACCAGATGCTCTCCCGAATTGCGTAGATGCCACTACCAGCACAATCTCCAGCTCCATCGAGGTGCCTCGGGTAGGGTACGACCCTCTTGCCGATGCTCCAGGGCACTGCAACAATAGAAGTCTCACCCTTCTCGCCCCCTCAAATGCGTTGTAATAACTATTCAATGCCTTACCGTGTTGTTGTTTTGGAAGTGAAATACAGGAACACCTGTTCTGTAGTCATAAGCTGGTGAGAATGCCGTCAGCTCACGTCAACTTCGTGAAGGTGAAAGAGTTATGCTTCGAAAAAAATCACTAGCGACCAGTTTTTGCTCGCAAATCTTGCACTTACAACAGGGACGTCCTCCAATTTACAAGTATAACTGAGCTAACTGAAGCCAGACGACCAAAAATTTGGTGCTTAAAATAACTTCACGTTAAGGGCAAGCAAAGCGGGGGCAACTATCATCACACGGACGCCACCATAAGGAAATTTGAAGATATCGCTCAGGTTCAATAGTTAGCGGTAACTCTCGCGTGTACGCTGATGATACGCAATAGAGCTACCAACAAAGCAAACTAAACTCGAGTGGCCCTTCTTGCCCTCTTTATCGTCGCCAATCTGTCATACTTTAACTACAAGCGAGGTGGACCTATATACCAAACAAACTATCTACTATTGAGCCACGGGGTGTTCAGCAGGGATGTTCGGCCACATGTGACTGGCAAAACGTTTGGCACTAGTTTGACTGACAAGTAGCTACAACGCAACGATACGCTGGCCTAGCTTAATAAACGCCAGCAAATTTGTTATGGTTTAGCATTACAACTCATAATGCCGTAACCGGGAGTTGAATGGGTATTATGGGGCGCGTTAGGTGTTGTTATCTCTTGTTTATTAAACTACACCAAGACGCAGAAAACCTTTTACTGAAGAATTCGTTTCAAATTTGTCTTATGAAAGGAAAGCAGTGGTTTTAAGCAAAATCGGACGTTTCCTAGAATCCGAGTAATTTCCAATGCTGTTGAGCAGTACGGGCCAAGGTCGCTTTATTGTGAGTTTTGTTGCAAAAAAGCATTAATATAACTAAGGAAAGTGACTGCTAAGTCTCCTCTAAAACCGGAAAAGTGGATTTTACGGAAATTCGGAAGAAGCTAGATATGAGAAATTGCATTGCTTCCGCGAAACGAAGAGCGGTCTAGCTTTACAATTATGACTTGCAAACAGGTGGCGCTATTTTCTGTGAAACAGTAATAAGTCTGTCTGAAAGTAATTTATTTTACCGCATTGAAAAGAAAAAGGCGCAAACAAATGTATATAAGGGGAATCAGCCACACGCCGGTAAGATATGAATGGATGAGGGCATTAGCAACCGAAGGGATATTTTGAGAGTCATTGGCAAGCATTTTCGATATTAGTAAAGTCACGGTAGCCTACGAAGGTGATCCAGAAATTTCCAAGAGATGATACGGTGCTGCTCGCAACCTTCATGAACTTTCGGCGGTCCAGGGTCTTGATGGCTGTCGACAACGGCCACTATCAACATTACGGTGTTCACCCACATTCTGAAGAATGTATTCAGTTTCAGTGGCATTTACTGACGCCGAATGAACACCATGATTTTACATTATAATGCTCCTGTTCATCGTTCGCAACCTTTTAGAGGCGACGGTCAGCCTCAGCATGCGGTCTCCAAAATACTTTCAATCTCGCCAGCAGCCCACCGAAAATCTTTCTGTACTAGTCAAAAGGAGCTGGCGCAAGGTAGGGAGGAAAAGCCTGATCCTGTGCTTAGCACTTACACTGACAAAATCACTACAGACCGCTTGGCAGTTCCAATGTCTGCTAGAGTCATTACTGATATACATGCAAACGAACAGTCAACAAGGCAGTGATTCGTGTTATAGTTATTTTTCCCCTATTTCCTCCCTTTGATGCACTCCGCATGTTACACAGCCTTATTAAATGACATTTACTATAATCACTACGGGAAACAGTTGTCGGTAAACAGTTTACTTCAAAGTGAATAAACAATAAATTTCAGGAACAACTTCGCGTGCAAACGTCTGCTTTCGATAAATTCTCTTTAGGCCTGTACATTCATATAGTTATTAAGTGGTGAATAAAAAGATGCGGGCAAGTAGATAATTATGCTGTAGCTCAGGTTTGGGGGGAGAAAGAAACACCAAAATTCCAGTCAGCGTCAAAGAGATCGTGGCATCGGAAAAGGTAGTTATATGCGGGTTGTTGGTTTGGTGGCTTTGGACCATGGAAACTGTGGTATCTGCATGAAGTCCTTCTGTGCGCACAATACCGGCTAGCGTAATCCGCTTGCAGCCGCCTCTGCCGTAGCCAACAGGCACCGTCCAAGTAGTTTTGGATAGTTTGGCAAAACCTTGTAAATCACTCGGAAGGCCTCTGGCATCAACCCAGTGGTTTTTGTCTACCATGTGCGCGAGGATAGAGCTGTTAATGTTCTTTATTTGATCCTTTCCTGAACATGGTGGAAGGAGTTCTCTTATTCTTTTGGACAAATGCCGACTCGTGTGACGAATATATTCTGCCCCACAGGAACAGGCGGAGAAGTAAGTACACATAGAATTAGTCTGGGCTGGTAGTTAGACCTTGCCCCCCCGTAGAGGATGAAACTAGTGGAGAACAATAAATTATAAGCCAAAATGTTTTCTTTCGAAGAGTGGTTGTGCCAATAATGCCGCAAAACTTTTAGGGACTCGTGTGGGCGGATTATATGTTACAGGAATTTTTTGCGGAATTCACGATATTTCATGAGGTACACCATTTACAGTGAGTGTATCTCTCAACCACTGAGCTAAGCAATCGTAAAACCTGACGACAAAGGGGCAAATAAGAGTTTTTGTCAAATTGTCTCCTTACAAAATGAAAGAAACCAACTGAATCAGACGCGGGAATATGAATCCTCTCAGTACTGCAGGTGGGCCTCGCGCTAGATCCCAGGGTGCTTCCTATTCTCGTTCCCCGACTTTAACCCTGGCCCAAACACTTACTCTGACCTTAGCCGTAAATCTCTTAATCCTAAGCTTAATTTTAGTTAATAAACGACAGTCACATTTACAGGGCACAAGAGTTAACGGATGTCAAATTCTTCTGGGTCCACGCCCGATAGTATTGAACCCATCAATTGGTAAAACACTAACTGGGTGGTTTAAACTGGACAAAAAGCATTTCAAAGACGCGGCGGCTACGTTAACGCTACCTTCTTACGCCACTTAAATAGTAGAGAGAGAGACTGCCAAACAAGATGCTACGATGCCTCATATAAGAAAAATTCCCTTTCAAGGTAACAAAAACAAGAACGTTTTAAAGGCAGAATTTTTATGAGGCGTCTACCCTCTTTCAAGGGGGCAAAAGAAGTCGGGGAACCAGTTTCGAGGAATCAGTAGTAAGATCTTATTTCGTAGCCGCAACTGCTGGGGGTTAGGGTTGGGGGTTAAGTGTTGGGATTAGGGTTAGGGGGCTAGGGGTTAGTGTTAAACCCCCTATTACTACCACCGGTCCCGTATGACAGGCAGATGGGACTTGCCTACTGTAGGTGCGGCTACGAAATGGGATCTGACCGAATCAGAGAAGTCCTGATCGAAAAGCGCATTTAGGTAGGAGACAACAACACCGCTAAGCCGAGGCCAATTAGGTCTCGAGTAGCAATTTGACGCGTCAAGACGGTTGAACAAAAATCCGGCTGGACTGACGCGTACCATTTACTTTCTGCTGACAGTGATGAAGTGACTGGCGACAGGAGCGTCCTTTTAAGTGGAATGCTGCAGCCATTTTTAGAATGGATGCTTGTGATGCAGGTGGATGTAGGATGCAACTGTCAGGCTGGCAAAAGCCTTGCTGGACAAATTCGTGTAAATCATGAAATAGATATATTTACGAGAGATCACAGTTGCCGACTTTTAATACGTGTGAGCGATAAGTGAGCAGACTGAATATGGCAGTACGACAGTCTGTCACGATTTTGCCAAGAAAACTAAACAAATCGTGTTCTACTGGGGAAATCGCTGTTAAGTCTTGATAGAAGGGCGGATTCAAAAAAAAAAACACTGCCATCATAATGAGGAAGTTTGGCGATTTAGATAGAGTACAATGCCTACGTGACAGTCCCCATGATTGTTGAAGTAAAAAACTGAGATGTGATGGCATAAAACTTGTGGAAATGACTTACGCGGTCGTGCCCCAACCGTACTTCTGAATGACCCGAGCCTCCATGGCACGGGTGAATTGGCGTCGGCCAGTTTGGGTAGCACCTGCACCTGGCAGCAGTTCATCAAGACTTTCCCTATCCTCATCCAGTGCTTCCGAGTCATCCACGTCCGACTCGTACTCCATGGCGAGGTCAGTGCCGACGAGTACAGAGGAGTCTTCAATGACAGTCTCGGAGGGACCCCCCTCCTCGCCCGTCGAAGTGGCTGTCGCAGCATTAGATGCTTTGTCCGTCGTCGGAGATGCAAAAAGGGGCAAGGTTACGTCGAACTGGGAGCCCGTTTCTTCAGCGTCGAAGAAGTCTTCGTCATCGGAACTGATGATGCCGGTACCCGCTTCGTCTCCACTCATACGACTGGTGCGAGTTTTCAGGGTCAGTGTGCCCCCGCGAGCAGGCTCCCCCTTGACTCCCCCGACCTCCGTCTTGTTGCGCGCGGCCTCTAATCTCTGACTGGAGGAAACGGCGACTGCTTGGCCCGGGATTGCTCCAGGGAAGGCTGGAAGAAAAGGAACGTTTTGCAATAGGATGATCAAAATGTTCTATAGGGATGACTTGCAGGACTTGGCGAATTAGTTGACACAATCTTACAACGACACTTCAATGCGGTCAAGCAATTTGCTGGTCGAATTCTAGATGACGTTGCCCATCCCCTACATTCCGATCTTATGTCTGCCAAGTCTTCCCGCCCGATGCGCCGCAACTTCCGTCTTATACCCTGTCGCACATCGGCTTATCGAGCCTCTGTAGTGCCATTCCTAGCGCGCTATCTTACGTGCGAAGAGACAGAAAGACAGAAGCTCAGACTTTAACTATCCCCATAATAATCGTTTCTTTGACTGTTGAATAATCTCTTAACTTATTTACTACCCACAGTGAATGGAGCCAATTTTTTGCTGAAAATTTTGAACTTACGATTTCAAAATAAAGTGCATTCCTCTCTCTCTCTCTCTCTCTCTTAGCATAATACAGAATATCATCTCAACAACATGACAGAATCGCAAAGTATATGACGAATTCCGGAGTATTTGGTGTCGAGAGCATATGTATGCACACTGTGTCTGAAGAGTTATGCATAACTAGTGCGTTACCATTCACATTAAAGTCGTGAGTAAGGAAGGGGCGCGCCAGCGGTGTCGGACAAGGAGAGCGTAGAACCGTTACCTATTTTTACTAGGTGATGACAAGAACCTAACAATATTACTCTCGAGAGAGGCCTTCTGCCCAATCTATGTGAACTCGACAAGACGCGCACGCTGATTCCCCATGGTCAGGGCAGACAGGAATCCTGCAATACATAGGCACGTCACCCATCATCGCGACACAGTGGGCTGAGGCTCCACGGATTACGTCAACTAGTGTCCCCTAACTGGCTAGCTGGCGGTCCCCAGCCCCGTTCTTTGCTAGTGGCAAAATAGGAGACTGGCAATGCTACCGCTGAAAATGATGCTTATTACGCGACTAGTGGATTTTCTCAAAAGCCTAGTGATGTTGCACCACAGTCAGTGACAGCCACCACGGAGCCCCCATCCCAGAAATGGATGCTATTAAGGTCGGGGGTAAGCGTAGGCGAGCGAAGCTCAAGGCTGCCTTCACGTTTTGAGAGAGTCAAAATCAAAAGACGATAGGCTTCGGCTTCGAAAAGCGATGGTGAGATGCTCGTCAGTCTCGATGCGGTTGTAATTCTAGGTGGCGGTTAAGAGCATGGCTGTCGTTACTTTTCGAGTCCTGAGGCTAGTGGAATAAATTAAAGCGTTCAACTGTTCTTACTTTGAGCAACACATGGCCCATTTGGCGAGCCTGTCTCTAAAACGCCCATCAGCATCTTCATTTGTCAGCTCCAACTATTTTCGAATTGCCGACGGAAGCGGGTTCCAGGAAGCAGCTCAGAAAAGGATGCGATCTCTGGAACAAGAAGTCTGTTCGTCTGAAATCTAGGATTCTCGCCCGAACTCATCATTAGAGACAGTTGCAGATAGGGATAGCGGCACAGGAAGTGCAACATCCACAGGACGCAGTCGCCATGAGACCACATGCCCACTATAACAGCTTCCGTGTCGATCGCTGGGACTCCTATTTGATGCGATAATTGTTCGTTAGTCCGCATCCGAGTCGGTAATTGCCGTTATTCCATCACCTTTGTGGATTATTAGCGTAATAATAACTCGGCCATTTGGCTCGCTGTCGTAGACTGTTGGTCGTCCGCGCCCTCCCCGCGTAGCCAATTATTCTACCTACGTAAAGTCATGGTGCAAAATATGGAGATGGGCCGCCACCACGCTCATTAATTGACTGAGGCTGGAGAATTACGAAGACCACTATTTTTAAATCAAGTAATCTCATCTATGCACTCTTTTTGTTTTGGATGAACCACCCAGTCAAATTTCCGATAGAAGCGAATAGGTGGGTACAAGGAAACAGTTCAGAAGAAGAATATGCAATCGCTGGAAAAAGAAGTTTATTGGCATGACGTTTCGGATTATCTCACGAACTCATCATTGGAAACAGTCGCAGACAGTGAGTTTGAAAATCTAAAACTTCAGGCCAATAAAACTTGTTCCAGTGAACACATTTACCCTATCATCCGATCAGAATTCGTTTTGCATTCGCGACCCCTCTTAGAACGCTTTTACATAATTAGTGCAAAGTCCCCATTAAAAATAAAAATTCTGACCGGCATCGCCAGAATTATCAGCTGACCGGAGTGCGTGCGATACCCAGTGGGAAGTGTTTACTGTACATGGTCCGATATCGTACGAGACGCCTTGTCATGAACGGTGGCTATACTGCTGTGTCCACACCTGGCACCCAGGACTTATCTGCGGCTGCACAGAGCGGTGCTTAGCGCTGCGGTCACACATACAGTGAGTGACCGATCTCATGAAATGTTGGCTGAAATTCTGAAATGCGTTCTCGATTAGGAAGGATTACTTAAGCGCGGTTGTAATACGGATTATCTTGTGGCATAATCCTATAATATTTCGGACTCGACAGGATGTCAGCTTTTGAATACACTGTTTTTCAATCTCCTGTAGAAACCGTACTCGGTAAAAAATGACTACTTAAGCAGCATGCATTTTTTACGTTGATTTTCGACGATCTTGCAAATTCAAATATATCTTGTAGAAACCATAAACAAAATATGCTTTTTTCAGTCAATTAATAAAGAATCACGTCTTCTTTATATTTTATACTCAAGGAAGGAGTATAATTAGGTTTTAAAAGGTTTTCTAATTGTCGAATAATTTGGAGCCTGATCATTTATTGCATTAGCACCAAGTGATTTCAGTGTACAAGGTGCATGCGTCCCGCGTAAAGAAAATCACATATTTTTCTCTGCCTTTAAAAAGATATCATACGGGGTCCATACAATTTTGCAACAGATGCGGACTATGTTGTACATTTCATGAGGAGCTGTGGTAAACGGCCAGGTACGATGCTATGTGAATGGACATTGCGAGGTCTTAAAAAATCTCATGGTTAAAATCTTTTTAAAACCTAATTATACTCCTTCCTTGAGTATAAAGACGTGATTCCCTAGTAATTGACTGAAAGAAAGCATATTTCGTTTATGGTTTTTATAAGGTATATTTGAATTTGCGAGACCATCGAAAGTCAATGGGAAAATGCATGCTACTTAAGTAGTCATTTTTTTACTGAGTACGGTTTCTACAGGAGATTAAAAAGCAGTGTATTCAAAAGCTGACATCCTGCCGAGTCTGAAATATTATACAAATTATGCCACAAGATATGCAATATCATAAGCACGCTTAAGTAATCCTTCCTAATCGAAAACGCATTTCAGAATTTCAGCCAACATTTCATGAGATCGGTCACTCAGTGTATCTAACCGTTTTGACCGGCAGGCTGGGCCAGATAAGGGCAGGCAACGTGTCCTCATCGCGGTGGAGCTGCGCGTGGTCTTATTCAGCCAGCAGTGATACAAGAACCGTTTTGTGACACGCGTAGACGTTTTATTCCAAGTCAACCGATGCGCACTATCTCACCGCTGGCCGTCCTAACACAATCTTGCAATTAAATCCCTATGAGAGCGGAAAGAGTTACATGGACGTTGCGCAGATAAATTTCACTCGCCAATCACACAGAACACGAGCCGCTCCACCCGCAATCATCAAAGTCTTGTGGAGCGTAACATATGATCCCTTAGGCGGCCCAGGGTAATTTGGATCGTTTTTTTCGCTCAACAAAATTGTAGATTATGGCGGAATTTGGCTTACCTCCTATCAAGGGAAGCAACTGGAAAGAATTCCCTAGAAAATATTGGTTACTGCATCGTCTGCAAAACGACATTAGCTTGCAAACTTTCAGAACACCGCTCGAGCACCACATACACAATCAATAACTGTTCCCGCAACATCCCCCTCTGAGTGACTTTCTTCGTCATTCTAAGATATCACAGCTAGACTCCGCTTGCCCGTAGTAACTGCTTCCTACTGAGCAGCAACAACAACAGTTTAACCGTCCGAAACCCTCAGCGCCCTTAACATCAAAATGCCTTCCCGTAAGGTCCAAACGCAATCTGATGACGATAGCTATTATATAGATTACGACGGGCGAACTACCATATCGGAGACGACTAAGCAGGGACGACGTCTAGACGATCGTATGCGCCTGCGTGCGCCATTGAGTATCCAGTAAAAGGCTCTCTAAAAAGCAATGGCTTGCTCGGGGTAAAAGAGCTGTACCAAACAGCGGGATTTGTCCGTAAAATTGCAATACGCGCAGGAGTAAATCGCCTTATGTTCAACAGAACAATAGGCGCCCATGCGCGTGATCATTTTAAATGGACTAGCATCCAAACGTAGCCTCGCGCGAACACACAAAAGAGGGCGACGGTAACAAGGGGTAAAAAGGTTAAGTTTTACGAAGATACGTCAGCAAAAGCAAGCTCTGGCCCAAAAAATTGTCGTTTCCAGACGACAGGCTGTAATATTAAAAAATTAGCATGCAAAATGCAGCTGTGTCGAGAATTTCATTAAAAGGCGCTTAAATAAGACGGTATGTTATGAAATCATGCTTCGCCAGCCTCTCAGTTTCACTCGAATCGCGACAAGCCCACTCTGGCCTATTAACATACGCTAGGTAGCACAGGTCGTTGACGGCTAACGCATTGCATACCATGTCAATCTCATAAGTTTGAGGTCGAGTCCCTCCTCCCTGCGCGCGACCAGTTGACTTGGATAAACGACATGCTACACGGGGTGCAGAATGAGCAAAAGGAAACTAAGTTCTTTACGGGGACCAGCCGGAAGACGCGAATTTAATCACATTTGGGTCAAGTTACCCGCCCAACCTACTGCAACGTCTGGAATCCACCAAATATGATACAGTGCGTTGACTGCCCCGGCAGGATTTCCTGAGTAATTCACCTAGAATCCACCAGATGACTACCAGACTTACGTAATTCATAGATGTGAGTAAACTCGCGTCGTCCGGCAAGGCCTCGTAGATCAAGTGGTTAGAGCGTTGGCTGTACTAAAGCCTTCCCCTTACTATGTGGGTTCGAATCCCACCGAGGCGCCGAGTTTTTCACAGTTGGGTCAATATGAAGTTCTTTACTGCCTAGGCAGGCGGCGCGATATAATAAACAAGATTCCTTAGTAGGCGTACTTTAATGAGTTTCTTTGGGTAGCGAAAAACATAGTTGGTTGGAAATGTGAAAGGAAACCACTGAGGAGTACCAAAAAAACTAACCGCAAAGTCCCCTGGACTGGATCAAAGAGCGCTTCGCTACAACTTAAGCGAACTGCGCCTAATTGTGAAGAATCAAGCGAAAGTAAAGAGGGCTGTTTGATAGCTGGTAAACACGGCGCCAACGTCATGAGTGGCCTGTTGTAAAGTTACAGTTACCGGTACGTGGAAAGATGGCGGCAACGAGTCGACAAGAAAACGTACATTTGACCTCAGTGAACTAATTTCCTGGGTAGGCCAGTGTGCGGGGAGAAAATCGGAGGTCAAAATCTCCCTCAAATAGATTTCGCAAAACAGTTTGGTAACTAGTACGCGACCGGCACTAGTTTACATTCCTTCGGACGGTCTCACCATTTTCCTTAGAAATACGATAAGGTGAACATAGGTCATGAAACATATGGAAATAATCCTGTTGAACATGGTTTTATGCGGACGGCGACCTCCGAATTTGATAAATACCATAAAATGAATTAAATAGGATTAGGGAGACTGCAAAGCCCTGTCTATTTCTTGCAACCCTGAGTAAATAATACATTCTTCGTTATCCATTTCTCTTCTTTGAGGTAAGAATGTGTGAGAGATGCGCCCTCGATGGTAGGATATTCATCAGGTGCACTTAATGGTTACATGATCAACAGCATTACCCGTTTCGTATAATCTCAGGCTGACAACTCCAATTACTGCGCACAATGCCATCGGGCTAAGAATAAGACTAGCTCCATAGGCATTAAGGGACGACAGTTAGCCCATCGCAGGCGATGATGGACACCGCTGCCTCACGCAGGGAACGCAAGAGCAATTTGTGCCCAAAGCTGTCTATGGCGGAGCAGACTTGAGCTACACCTATGGCCCTTTCCCCTCACTAACCCTGCTACGATGGCAAGACAAAGTCAGTACGGCCGGAGGTGAACACGGACGCAGTGATTGACAAGGCTTAATAGCCCATCTGCACATTCAGCACACGACCTAAACGTAACGCCAGTTTTACTAGCCTACAATAAGAGCATAAAATGCAATAAAGGTGCATTGCCGCCTAACCCTCTGGGTTGAGGACGACCGAGTCATTCTGTCAGTGGGCAGTCAGCCAAGCCGCGACACTTGGCATTTCGTGAAAGAGTTAAGCGCTGACTTTCCGGAAGTCTGGACTCCCCAGTATGCTTCTTGCTTTCTTTCTCTTCCCTTGCTTACAGGCTAATGTCTGGTCGGTCTTTTGACCGACTAGTGATGAGATTGGGCGAAACAGATGATGGGGGTGTGAGAGCCTTCGTCTAAGGCGCGCCAGGTGACGCCTTCGCAGTTGGTATACTAGCATGTACAAGGTGCGATCACATCAGATAGATAAGTCGTTTGATTAGTAATGGGGACACCTCACGTTTTAACGTACAAGCGACAATCATAAATGTCCTTGGAGGACACACAGAAAACGCTGGCCCAAATGCTGGTATCGGTTACAGAAGAAGCAAATAAAAGTTAAAATAAGCTGCAGTGAAAAAACACAGAGGAGCGTCGTCCCTCAATGCCATTTCCTCTTTCGGTATGGTACCG
>CACRXP010000488.1:278551-292626 GCA_902702965.1 Spirometra erinaceieuropaei
CGCGGCCTCTAATCTCTGACTGGAGGAAACGGCGACTGCTTGGCCCGGGATTGCTCCAGGGAAGGCTGGAAGAAAAGGAACGTTTTGCAATAGGATGATCAAAATGTTCTATAGGGATGACTTGCAGGACTTGGCGAATTAGCATAATACAGAATATCATCTCAACAACATGAGAGAATCGAAAAGTATATGACGAATTCCGGAGTATTTTGTGTCGAGAGCATATGTATGCGCACTGTGTCTGAAAAGTTATGCACAACCAGTGCGTTACCATTCACATTAAAGTCGTGAGTAAGGAAGGGGCGCGCCAGCGGTGTCGGATAAGGAGAGCGTAGAACCGTTACCTGTTTTTACTAGGTGATGACAAGAACCTAACAATATTACTCTCGAGAGAGGCCTTCTGCCCAATCTAAGTGAACTCGACAGGACGCGCACGCTGATTCCACATGGTCAGGGCAGACAGGAATCCTGCAATACATAGGCACGTCACCCATCATCGCGACACAGTGGGCTGGGGCTCCACGGATTACGGCAACTAGTTTCCCCTAACTGGCTAGATGGCGGTCCTCAGCCCCGTTCTTTGCCAGTGCAAAATAGGACACTGACAACTGTCCCGCTGAAAATGATGCTTATTACGTGACTAGTGAATTTTCTCAAAAGCCTAGTGATGTTGCACTACAGTCAGTGAAAACCACCACGGGGCCCCCATCCCAGCGATGGATGCTACTAGAGTCGGGGGTAAGCGTCGGCGAGCGAAGCTCAAGTCTGTCTTCAAGTTTTGAGAGAGCCAAAATCAAAAGACGATAGGCTTCGGCTTCGAAAAGCGCTGGTGAGAGGCTTGTCGGTCTCGATGCGGTTCTAATTCTGGGTGGCGGTTAAGAACATGGCTGTCGTTACTTTTCGAGTCCTGATGCTAGTGGAATAAATTAAAGCGTTCAACTGTTCTTACTTTGAGCAACACATGGCCCATTTGGCGAGCCTGTCTCTAAAACACCCATCAGCATCTTCATTTGTCAGCTCCAATTATTTTCGAATTGCCGACGGAAGCGGGTTCCAGGAAGCAGTTCAGAAAAGGATGCGATCTCTGGAACAAGAAGTCTATTCATCTGTCTCATAATCAGAGACAGTTGCAGATAGGGATAGCGGCACAGGAAGTGCAACATTTACAGGACGCAGTCGCCATGAGACCACATGCCCACTATAACAGCTTCCGTGTCGATCGCTGGGACTCCTATTTGATGCGATAATTGTTCGTTTGTCCGCATCCGAGTCGGTAATTGCCGTTATTCCATCACCTTTGCGGATTATTGGCGTTATAATAACTCGGCCATTTGGCTCGCTGTCGTAGACTGTTGGTCGTCCGCGCCCTCCCCGCGTAGCCAATTATTCTGCCTACGTAAAGTCATGGTGCAAAATATGGAGATGGGCCGCCACCACGCTCATCAATTGACTGAGGCTGGAGAATTACGAAGACCACTATTTTTAAATCAAGTAATCTCATCAATGCGCTATTTTTGTTTTGGACGAACCATCCAGTCAAATTTCCGATAGAAGCGAATAGGTGGGTACCAGGAAACAGTTCAGAGGAAGAATATGCAATCGCTGGAAAAAGAAGTTTATTGGCATGACGTTTCGGATTATCTCACGAACTCATCATTGGAAACAGTCGCAGATGGTGAGTTTGAGAATCCGAAACTTCAGGCCAATAAAACTTGTTCCAGTGAACACATTTACCCTATCATCCGATCAGAATTCGTTTTGAATTCGCGACCCCTCTTAGAACGCTTTTACATAAGTAGTGCAAAGTCCCCATTAAAAATAAAAATTCTGACCGGCATCGCCAGAATTATCAGCTGATCGGAGTGCGTGCGATACCCAGTGGGAAGTGTTCACTGTGCATGGTCCGATATCGTACCAGACGCCTTGTCATGAGCGGTGGCTATACTGCTGTGTCCACACCTGGCACCCAGGACTTATCTGCGGCTGCACAGAGCGGTGCTTAGCGCTGCGGTCACACATACAGTGAGTGACCGATCCCATGAAATTTTGGCTGAAATTCTGAAATGCGTTCTCGATTAGGAAGGATTACTTAAGCGCGGTTGTAATACGGATTATCTTGTGGCATAATCCTATAATATTTCGGACTCGACAGGATGTCAGCTTTTGAATACACTGCTTTTCAATCTCCTGTTGAAATCGTACACGGTAAAAAATGACTACTTAAGCAGCATGCATTTTTCACGTTGATTTTCGACGATCTTGCAAATTCAAATATATCTTATAGAAACCATAAACAAAATATGCTTTTTCCAGTCAATTAATAAAGAATCACGTCTTCTTTATATTTTATACTCAAGGAAGGAGTACAATTAGGTTTTAAAAAGTTTTCTAATTGTCGAATAATTTGGAGCCTGATCATTTATTGCATTAGCACCAAGTGATTTCAGTGTACAAGGTGACTGCGTCCCGCGTAAAGAAAACCACATATTTTTCTCTGCCTTTAAAAAGATATCATACAGGGTCCATAAAATTTTGCAACAGATGTGGACTATGTTGTACATTTCATGAGGAGCTGTGGTAAACGGCCAGGTACGATGCTATGTGAATGGACATTGCGAGGTCTTAAAAAATCTCATGGTTAGAATCTTTTTAAAACCTAATTATACTCCTTCCTTGAGTATAAAATATAAAGACATGATTCCCTAGTAATTGACTGAAAGAAAACATATTTCGTTTATGGTTTTTATAAGGTATATTTGAATTTGCGAGACCATCGAAAATCAATGGGAAAATGCATGCTACCTAAGTAGGCACTTTTGTACCGAGTATGGTTTCTGCAGAAGATTAAAAAGCAGTGTATTCAAAAGCTGACATCCTGCTGAGTCTGAAATATTATAGAAATTATGCCACAAGATATGCAATAGTATAAGCACGCTTAAGTAATCCTTCCTAATCGAAAACGCATTTCAGAATTTCAGCCAACATTTCATGAGATCGGTCACTCAGTGTATCTAACCGTTTTGACCGGCAGGCTAGGCCAGATAAGGGCAGGCAACGTGTCCCCCTCGCGGTGGAGCTGCGCGTAGTCTTATTCGGCCAGCAGTGATACAAGAACCGTTTTATGGCACGCGTAGACGTTTTATTCCAAGTCAACCGATGCGCAGTATCTCACCGCTGGCCGTCCTAACACAATCTTGCAATTAAATCCCTATGAGAGCGGAAAGAGTTACATGGACGTTGCGCAGATAAATTTCACTCGCCAATCACACAAAACACGAGCCGCTCCACCCGCAATCATAAAAGTCTTGTGGAGCGTAACATATGATCCCTTAGGTGGCCCAGGGTAATTGGGATCGTTTTTTTCGCTCAACAAAATCGTAGATTATGGCGGAATTTGGCTTACCTCATATCAAGGGAAGCAACTGGAAAGAATTCCCTAGAAAATATTGGTTACTGCATCGTCTGCAAAACGACATTAGCTTGCAAACTTTCAGAACACCGCTCGAGCACCAGATACACAATCAATAACTGTTCCCGCAACATCCCCCTCTGAGTGACTTTCTTCGTCATTCTAAGATATCACAGCTAGACGCCGCTTGCCCGTAGTAACTGCTTCCTACTGAGCAGCAACAACAACAGTTTAACCGTCCGACACCCTCAACGCCCTTGACATCAGAAAGCCTTCCCGTCAGGTGCAAACGCAATTTGATGACGGCGGCTATTATATAGATTACGACGGGCGAACTACCATATCGGAGACGACTAAGCAGGGACGACGTCTAGACGATCGTATGCGCCTGCGTGCGCCATTGACTCTAACTTGAGTATCCAGTATCTCTAAAAAGCAATGGCTTGCTCAGGGTAAAAGAGCTGTACCAAACAGCGGGATTTGTCCGTAAAATTGCAATACGCGCAGGAGTAAATCGCCTTATGTTCAACAGAACAATAGGCGCCCATGCGCGTGATCCTTTTAAATGGACTAACATCCAGACGTAGCCTCGCGCGAACACACAAAAGAGGGCGACGGTAACAAGGGGTAAAAAGGTTAAGTTTTACGAAGATACGTCAGCGAAAGCAAGCTCTGGCCCAAAAATTGTCGTTTCCAGACAACAGGCTGTAATATTAAAAAATTAGCATGCAAAATGCAGCTGTGTCGAGAATTTCATTAAAGGCGCTTAAATAAGACGGTATGTTATGAAATAATGCTTCGCCGGCCTCTCAGCTTCACTCGAATCGCGAAAATCCCACTCTGGCCTGTTAACGTACGCTAGGTAGCAGAGGTCGCTGACGGCTAACGAATTGCATACCATGCCAATCTCATAAGTTTGAGGTCGAGTTCCTACTCCCTGCGCGCGATCAGTTGACTTGGATGTACGACATGCTACACGGGGTGCAGAATGAGCAGAAGGAAACTAAGTTCTTTACGCGGCCCGCCGGACGACGCGAGCTTAATCAAATTTGGGTCAAGTTACCCGCCCAACCTACTGCAACGTCTGGAATCCACCAAATCTGATACAGTACGTTGACTGCCCCGGCATGATTTCCTAAGTAATTCACCTACAATCCACCAGAAGAATACCAGACTTATGTAATTCATAGATGTGATTAAACTCGCGTCGTCCGTCGAGGCCTCGTAGATCAAGTGGTTAGAGCGTTGGCTGTACTAAAGCCTTCCCCTTACTGCGTGGGTTCGAATCCCACCGAGGCGCCGAGTTTTTCACAGTTGGGTCAATATGAAGTTCTTTACTGCCTAGGCAGGCGGCGCAATATCACAAACAAGAGATTCCTTAGTAGGCGTACTTTAATGAGTTTCTTTGGGTAGCGGAAAACCATGGTTGGTTGGAAATGCGAAAGGAAACCACTGAGGAGTACCAAAAAACTAACTTCAAAATCCCCTGGACTGGATCAAAGTGCGCTTCACTACAAATTAAGCGAGCTGCGCCTAATTGTGAAGAATCAAGCGAAAGTAAAGAGGGCTGTTTGATAGCTGGTAAGCACGGCGCCAACGTCATGAGTGGCGTGTTGTAAAGTTACAGTTAGCGGTACGTGGAAAGGTGGCGGCAACGAGTCGACAAGAAAACGTACATTTGACCTCAGTGAAGTGATTGCCTGGGTAGGCCAGTGTGCGGGGAGAAAGAAAATCGGAAGTCAAAATCTCCCTCAAATAAATTTCGCAAAACAGTTTGGTAACTAATACGCGACCGGCACTAGTTTACATTCCCTCAGACGGTCTCACCACTTTCCTTAGAAATACGATAAGGTAAACATGGCTCATGAAACATATGAAAATAATCCTGTTGAACATGGTTTTATGCGGACGGCGACCTCCGAATTTGATAAATACCATAAAAGGAATTAGAGAGGATTAGGGAGATTGCAAAACCCTGCCTATTTCTTGCAACCCTTAGTAAATAATACATTCTTCGTTATCCATTTTTCTTCTTTGAGGTAAGAATGTGTGGGAGATGCGCCCTCGATGGTAGGATATTCATCAGGTGCACTTAATGGTTAATTATCAACGACATTATCCGTTTCGTATAATCTCAGGCTGACGACTCCAATGACTGCGCATAATGCCATCGGGTTAAGAATAAGACTAGCTCTATAGAGAATAAGGGACGACAGTTAGCCCATCGCAGGCGATGATGGACACCGCTGCCTCACGCAGGGAGCGCAAGAGCAATTTGTGCCCAAAGCTGTCTATGGCGGAGCAGACTTGAGCTACACCTATGGCCCTTTCCCCTCACTAACCCTGCTACGATGGCAAGACAAAGTCAGTACGGCCGGAGGTGGACACGGACGCAGTGATTGACAAGGCTTAATAGCCCATCTGCACATTCAGCACACGACCTAAACGTAACGCCAGTTTTACTAGCCTACAATAAGAGCATAAAATGCAATAAAGGTGCATTGCCGCCTAACCCTCTGGGTTGAGAACGACCGAGTCATTCTGTCAGTGGGCAGTCAGCCAAGTCGCGACACTTGGCATTTCGTGAAAGAGTTAAGCGCTGACTTGCCGGAAGTCTGGACTCCCCAGTATGCTTCTTGCTTTCTTTCTCTTCCCTAGCTTACAGGCTAATGTCTGGTCGGTCTTTTGACCGACTAGTGATGAGATTGGGCGAAACAGATGATGGGGTGTGAGAGCCTTCGTCTAAGGCGCGCCAGGTGACGCCCTCGCAGTTGGTATACTAGCATGTACAAGGTACGATCACATCAGATAGATAAGTCGTTTGATTAGTAATGGGTACACCTCACGTTTTAACGTACAAGCGACAATCATAAATGTCCTTGGAGGACACTCAGAAAACGCTGGCCCAAATGCTGGTATCGGTTACAGAAGAAGCAAATAAAAGTTAAAATAAGCTGCAGTGAAAAAACACAGAGGAGCGTCGTCCCTCAATGCCATTTCCTCTTTCGGTATGGTACCGGAAAATCTGATTCCCACCACCATTGGTAAGTTATTTCTGCAATAGATAGATACCAGTGGGTAAGACCAATTAAGATGAGGGTCTTATGAGAAGGCAGCTAATAGGCTGGAATATCACAAATTGAAACCTTTTGCGGCAGAAATGAGTGAGTAGTTGACTTTAGAGTCTTAGACCAGATAATAGGAGATTTCCAGGTCAAACTTACAAAATTTTCCATAGGTCGACCTCAATGCTAGACAACATTTGCAATTATCCATCGCTACATCATTAAGATATCAAGGTATATGTAGTTAAAAGATGTGACCGAGACTCTAACATACATCTGAGGATAATAACCAGTAGTTCCGTCGTCTGTGGCAATACATGACATCGAATTCTATACAGGAGAAGTGTTTTAAACACAGAGCACATCGTGTCTTAGCGCGTTCCAGAAGTCTTCTACTCACGCAAAAACCGTTTCTATGTCAGCTCATCAACAAAAAGGTTTAAAATTTTGGGCGGAAATGAACGTCAGCTTTTATTCGGGCAATAATCTACATTGCCAACTGTCCCCAGCTTACATCGGCGCATTAGTACGCAGTACTCCAGTAGTGGACATTAGCGGAAACGAGGACGAATTATCAAAACTGCCGCCGCCAACTTGGACATGGTTTTTCGTTCCGCGCTAATCACATGCGGCAAGACGTCCAGAATTACGTTATTCTCAAAAATGCAGAAGCGCTTTCTTCTTTGAAAAATCAACTTGATAAACACGTGGACATCTGTACCTTAGAAAGCGGTAAGAATGTCAATAGACCATATTTTGCTTCACGAATGGAGACACGCTTAAAGTTCAGACGTATCCGAGTACTTTGTAAACTAACGGAAAAATCCCACTAACCAGCAGACATTTAAGACTTTCAGCATATGGCAAGATGCTTTTGTGCAGCCTAGCTTCTGCTAATACACTAATTAGAAACGGGGCGGGCACCACATTAACCCCTTATGAAATATAATAGCATTTATATGGTAACTCTGTAACGCATTGATAATCACTGAGCGCAGCTCAAAACTTCGAAATTTCATTCTATCATGAACGGGGCCTTCGTTGTGGGAATGCTGTTTCCTCGGCGATTAGGTAGCATGTTTTCTTGAGTCTATAAAATACGACCTAACCCGTCACCTGTACATAAAATAATGTCGGCGGACTCACTACATAGGGGAAAATTTTTAAGGTCTGTATTATCTTGACGGCTTTAATACATATTGACCAAAAAACACCTAAGATAATTGAGCAAACTGAAAAACAAAGTATTCGCCGACATTTCAAGACTCATTGAATCTCAGCGACGTTCATCGTCACACAAAAAAGGGAGGACACAAAAAATTGTACGAGAGGAAAAATCGATAAATTCACAGAAAATGGTTTGATTGTCACTGCATCTTCTAATTATAATACATGCGAGGTTGTGAAAATTCTTATTGCTGTGACTTAACCAGGAGCGAAATAAAGTATCGCCAAAATGCAAAATTTTGCATGGTTTCTTAGCCACATTATTTTGAAAAACATGATGAAAACATCAAACAACTGCCTAGCTGTCGTACTATAAATCAGTAATTTATGAAGGGAATTTGTATCGAATTTCTTCTACAAGTGTTTTACATGACTTCATTCATGCAGCTGCCCGCAGGAATATTCGTCAGTGTAGGTGTGCAGGTACCTCTACAGCCCTGATTAAAATAGTAGTTGCTTCGCTCTGCCACACACCCGCAACTACTTCGCGAGGTAGGCTTAATAATATTAGGGAATACCACGTGTGTCTTCAAATATGGTAGACTTGACTCCTGACCCACCCTTCACCCATCTTGCCAGTCCAGAAGTTACGACAAGGGGAAAGCCTTCAGGACTCCTAAGACGTCATCACCACCATACAAACGCAAGGGAACTAGGTAACTATATGACAACTACGGATGAATTTCCCGCCACAACATCGCAGGCAAAATCTATTCCTGTGTCTCGCTGAATCGATTGAGCCTTCGTCTCGGGCGAGGACATCTCAATGGAAGTCAATGTAGCTCTCGAGGAGACAGTGAAACCATTGATGCAGCTTTCGCTGCCCTTCAACTACAAGACAAATGCCGCTTTTTAATTTCCGCAGAAATGATCTGCGAAGTTGGAGAAGATCTGTTTATTCAAGATCTATAGACTCATGCCGAGAATTTTATGCATGAATATTTGGGCCAAAGTCCATCAGCCATAGCGGGTAACCGCGTAATATTAACTGTCGACAGATAGCTAGTAGTGCACTTTAGGGTAAGGTGATACCATGCTAACAGCACAGGTACTAGCCAAAACGAGAACCAGACTCAGCCCCATCCTCAGACTTGGCAAAGGCCTTCAATACAATGCTAAAACGAGCGTCGGTACGAAATACACTCGTGACGTGGGAATGTCGCATGGACGGTAAACTTGGCTGCCTCTACATGACACCTAAATCCCGCGTAGCCAGTTAGAAAACAAGTTAACATGGCACGCTATGGTGAGTGACGAGAAGACATTTTTATCATTTTAAGGGATTATGCTAACTCCGGTTCGCGTATCCACCAATGCGAAGGCTAAAGAGAGAGGCAAGACGGATAAGACTGTATGATTTAGGATGCAGCTTTCGGTCAATTTTGACGATAATGGAGTGCGCTGAACGTTGTGTTAAAGTCTGATGAATAGTCCTTCAAGAAACCTTACTCCCCTCCCCCCTCCCCCCCACACCAGTACGGCAGAGGCTCGGGATAGCAGGAACCCCGAGGATGGCGTTGGCCTGCCGGCCTTACTGCCAGCTATTCCGCGCGTCAACTGATTCTGGATAATTGAGCGACATTAAGCGAAAGGTCGTTACGAAATGAACAGGCTCCCGGGACTGACGAATATACCGTCGCCGACCATGCAGCAGTAATACCCTCAGACTTGGGTGGAAACCAATCTGGAAAATCGATAACCCGCAAAAACGTCACAGGTCATGGTGGTATCGTGACGTGGAAAATGTTGTCAGTAATTCAATGTCTTAAATCGTTGATGGCTAGCATAATCAATGAAGGAGTGTTCACCTTCGAACCTCGAAGCTTTAGAAAGCTGTACCTCCACCAGGTTGCTGTCCGGAGATTCATGGCTTTACCGAGTTTTCAGGATATCTAACGGCAGGGCGAGAGTACCAAAGCCAGGAACAAAAGCTCTATGACTATTTATTAGAAGCAAAAGTCAGCATGATTACATGATTACGGCCCAAAGTCGAAAAAAATGTCAAGGCTTCAGAAGGGCAAAAGGTTATTTATGAGATGGCAGATAGATACGGACCTAGCAAAAAAAACTACGCACCTGGTACAGCAGAACTGATTTTAATCCTGACGATTACCGAGCGTACGTTATGCTCTATAAATTGTAACGATTCGTTCATGTGTTGGACGGATGGACGTACTGCTTTGCCAACACCAAAACACACAAAAAGCGAACACACAATATAGACGATTCCAGTTCAAATACAACGTTTGAGCAAAGTAAGAACGCATTTTAACCAGGAGACATCAAATCACCGATGTATTCGAGTCAGCAGATTAACGAATTAGAGCGCTGACTGGGGCAGGTGAGGGGCTTCTCGTGATGTCTACGAGAGCGTACTCACTATACACACGCACACATAAATCCGACACACAACGTCGCTAGCGGCCAAAACACTTGAGGTGAGACAAAAAGTGCATACAGACTGGATTTAACGAGGACTACATACACCTATGATGTGCATATCCTCATCAATCAGCGTTGTAGTCCGACCTGAAAGGTGACTCGCGGATGTACAGTAGATGACCTAGCCCGCGAAGTGTCGTAGTCGGCATTTAAGGGGTAAGAACTGCAATCATTTGGTGTGGTTATATCTGTTTATTGAACTGATTTGAGGCGCAAGGGTCTTCTACTAAAAAAGAATGCATTTCTACTCTGGAAGGGTTATATTGTGCTCCTAGGACCTACTACACGATGAGCGTTTGAGACAGATGAGACAGGGCAACTGAAATTTGAAGATCATCGTAATGGATATAGTATATGAAAGTTATGCGACGTCCAGGACAGCAGCCAGAGCACTGATATTAGGACTATTCAGCCAGCGACAATATCTTTATGTGGTTGACAATTCGGTCAGGTCCTGGAGGACATAACATCACATGGTCAGGGCAAGCAGTGGACATCCCCGCTTGCGTCGTCGAACCGTAAAGTATTGCCGGAAAAGAAAGGTAGATTTAAAATGCGTAGCAGCACTAGTGTTCAACGGGCGGAGACGTACAACTCATAAGGTATTGAGAGAGTGGCAGACGTACTGAAATTACCGCATGAATTTTTCTGGCGAACTTGGGTCTCCAGTTGGCGCAGTTGCTTGGCCAAGTCCTCGACCAACTGTTCGAGACGGCCTCGGCGATCGGCCTGTGCAGTGAAGCAGCGATGCCAGCGCTTGGATTGAATTCGAGCGTACGCCAGAAAGTCAGCGCACGACTGGCGAGGGAAAGTTGGCAGACAACGGTCAGTCATGTAAATAAAGACAGCAACAGAATACAAGCCAGAAACGCAGAAGGCTTACATTCACCATGGCCATACTTGCCACTCTGTACACTGCAATTCGATCCTTGACGTTAGCAAAATTTTCGATAACCTCCGATGGTTCAGTGGCGGCTTCTAATTCGCTAACAGACTTTTGTAGGTCGTCAGACTTGCGCTTAAGAGTGTCCTGGTAGTGCTGAAGGTCGCTAATTCTTGCGTCAAATTGGGAAAGAGCTTGTTCGATAAGGCGGGGTCCATCTTCCAGGGCAAGCCTTGACAGATGCCAGTCGGATTCACTTTCATCCTCCTCAGTCCACCCGTCAGAATCTTCATCTAAGAACATCGATAAGATAGGAACTATGGTTACATGGCAATTTCTTTGAAAAAAGGTGTTACGAGTGCTACTCGCGGTAACCCGTCGATCACAAACGAGTAAGAGGTGGGTTCAGTAGCGAATTGCGTGTGCATTTGTTAACAGTGAGGCAGACTTGCGCCACACATGGCTTACTCGCTGTTATTAAACCCTTGTCCCACACACCACAGAGGTGCTGAACCGAAACGGGGCGCCGAGTCTGCGCGAGACTATAACTACTGGCGTACATGGGAGAATGCTAGTGACACACCTAGACGTAGCCCCCATACTGTGTCAGACGCAGCGTCCAGTCAAATAACCAGCTGGTTGACAGGCTCACAGAGTCGACCGGTGAATTCAATAGGGAAGAGAGCGCGGTGAACACCGGTGAATCCATCCGTATGGCACACCGGCACATTCCTCGCTATAATACATCTGAAACGCTGTCGTGGCTTGGAAGCCTGACAACTGGAGAGATTACCCGGTCCTCCTCTACACTGGAAGTCAGGCTGCAACGGCTTCTCTTTAGTGTGACTTTTATGTCACTCTCGTGCATGTGGGATGCAAGCCCCCTTTTTGTAGACTGGTTCGTTTTGTGAGGACCAGACCATGTTTGACACGCGTGCATGGACTGCTTAGCCTTGTCAACCACTGCGTCCGCGCCCACCTCCGGTCGTTCTGACTGTCTTGCCATCGAAACAAAGCGAGTAAGGAAGTGTGTGGTAGATATAGCAAAAGTCTGTTCCACTACAGATTAGTCCAAATCATCGTCCTGCGATCACTGCCTGGGATACAAGAATACGTCGTCATTTGCGACGGTCAAACTGGCGTTATCACATCCACTGCATTATGGTGACGAGAGCAAATCAAAACAGCCGGAGGCAGACGTGGATGCAATGGCCATAGATAGCCAAGCCCGAACTCCACACATGCTATGCATCTTGGTTAGCACGGAGAGGAGGGTACCGCAAAGGCCATAGTAGGAAGGAGCCATTGCGACCTGACACTCAGCAGTGCGTAGAAACGTCTTATCCGGCCAGAAGGCAATGCTCCGAGCCACAACTGTAAGCGGGGTGCGCCCGCCTGACTATAGCGAGGGACAAAAGCGGTTGATACAAGCCGGATCAACCCCGCCCTCTCTTCCTTCTTCCAGGTCCAAATAGCCAGCCAGAGTCAAATCGATTGGTGGCGAGATTGCGCACACTGGCTGACGTGGAGTAAAGTCGTTGTCCAACGCGCGTCGCACACAGAGGGGTTAAGACTGCCAGTAAATGCGACAAAATACACCCCCCCCCCCAAGGCCTAGAAAGCTATGTGGTCAAGCATTAATGGCGAATTGCTGGAGTAAACCGATAGAATTTCCCAGATACCAGTTGACTTTTTGTGACTTTAGTCATCTATTGTTCGTAAACTGTCCGGAACGTTTAAAGTGGCAAACCTCGTGACGGCTTTACTTAGTGCTACTAAGTAGGACGTTTATATGAAACGATATCGCTCTCCCTCCCAACCTGGACCGACAACTGACTAAATAAGATGATTTCCCGTACCGGCATACGACACGACGGCACTTACTTGTATTTGCGGATGTTTTTGCCATACAAATATATGTTAGAGTAGTTTGGCTTATAGCACACAAAAGACTGTCAAGCAGTTGGTTAGCCATTAATGCGCATTAACCTTTTATGGTTGCAAAATTCTGACCTGAGATTAAGAAAAAAACGACCCGGCCTTCAGCGATGAACATTGTAATTCAATCAATTACTGCACGTTCATTTTGCATCACTAAAATCCAACACAAGGTAGATACGCCCACACAAATGGGCACCTCGTATAAGAAAATAAGTCTAAAAATCTTAACGCAACAGGGGTATACCCGTTCGATGGGCGGCAGAAGAATTTGAACCCACCTCCCCTGCGTCAGTGTTGATTAGTGTCGCATTATACCGCGCCTGTGTCTGGAGGACCACAGGATCACCCCGAAAATACAGGGCCTGCTTGTTAGCCTAACTACTGGCTATCCGGCACGTCAGCTGATTGTGGATAGTTGAGCAACAAGTAGCGAACGGTTGCTGCGAAAAGAGCAGGGTCTCAGGTCTAACGAGTAGGCGGTCGCGGACCATACGGCAGTAACATCTTCAGTCTGTATGAACAGCGATCTGATAAATCAGCAACCTGAAAAGTGATCCTAAGCCATGGTGGCATTATGATCTAGAAAATGCCGACTATCATCTAACAGGTTTTAACCCGCCACTATCGGGTACGAGTAAGAAAACTCGAGCAACTATATCAGAGCAGAATTGTGTGGGGCATTAAGCAAAATAGGGAGGCAGAGACAACGCCAGTGGAAGTCCCCACTAACTTTCTAGCTGCGGTGACAACGAACAGATGAACGATAAACTTACTTAAAGGCGTTATCGGTTTACTTTAAAAGTAGAGCCGGAGTTTTGTGACAACCATTGATTTAATGGCATTGTCAAAGTGTGAAAAACCCTTATTTCTTATCTAGAATCCTTTCCACAAAGTACTTTCTAACGCGCGGCCTGCTCACGCCATCGGTTCTTTATACAGTAATAAGGGCAGTGCGTAGCCAAGGCTTGACAAGAAATCGATCCGGAAAATACGTTAAACACTAGCGAGGGTAAAGAAGGTTGGACAAAGGTCCACTGTACTGTTCGAATTTTCAAATTACTTATCTAGCATGGCCGTGATCATGCCTAATCGCCATAGCCTCCAATAC
>CACRXP010000488.1:292877-332659 GCA_902702965.1 Spirometra erinaceieuropaei
CTCAGCATTACAACCCCGCCCACATAATCCTTTCGAAGCGACATTACATTCCGTTTTCTATGTGCCCAAGTAAAAGTGTTTAAACACGTGAACGCGATTTCAGTCGGCGACCGCATTGGCGACCGATAGCCTCAAATAATTTTTACAGATATAGATGTTCACTATTCAACAACAGGTCTGCAGTTAGCTATAAAAAATAACGATTTGTACAATATTCTGACTATGTAAAGACTTGTTCCAATCGACTGAATCATTGCAAACAAGCGTTAAGAGGGTCGGCTTCATGGGACTGGCCACGGGGAACGGGGAAAGACGCCTACTGAAGACAAACGGGAGGCACCGTAAACGGCAAAACGTGCTAATGCTTTAAGAAATTTTAACGTCAGAACTACTATACCTAGTATTTAAAAAGGACCCAATGGCAAACGCAACAACTATTTTTAGAAGTTCTCAGGTCATCCTAAAAAATGAAACGGAATTTATGTGTCGTGCATTTGCATTGATTAAAAGGTCATGACAGAGGCTAGTGAAGAATAAGGAAATACTGAAAGCGCAACAGAGCATGCTTCTGATAAAACTTTTGTCAAAGGAAGCAGAATATGTGCATAATACAGAAAAACGTACGCAGCTGTTTCTATACTTCTAAATAAAATACGAGGCCAGTCCGGACTAAGGTGACAACTGGGAGAGCGCACGAGGGAAATACCATGCTTAAGGTGCCAGAAAATATACGGCACAAAGAAGATTCAAACCGTTTGCCTACATTATTCGGTGTTCACGAATAATAACACCAGAGCTACAGGACATACAAACGTACAGCAGGCTACGGGTTAAACGCATCTTAAATATTTTCGACGTTTCAAGTCTATCGTATTCTGTCCAATGAGTCTAAAAAACTAAGATCAATTAAGTCCTAGTCACCATTCGTTGAGAGATATATACAGTCAATCACCGAGACGCTGGATATAAAATAAAAGCGGTGAATAAGTTAGAGCACTGTGCCTTATTCGAGAAAGCATAAACGATCGCTCTGCTTTTGCCATGACAAATAAACAAGAATTCTACCTTGAACACCGTTATTTTGATACGAGGAGAAAGCAACTAAGTCTGTTGTAAGCAGCCGCCTCATTTAATGGAAGCGAGTGCAAGGTCTTGGAGCTTACCAACATATCAAAAATACCTAATTTGCGACAGCCAGTTTGGAAACCGTCATGCATCAAACACACTCATACGCATGTAAACGCATATATATTATTGAATAAGATGAATATATATATATATATATATATATATTGAAGCCAAATGAGCGATCATATTACCATTTTTGCCCAAGGCAAGCGCCTTCGCCTTTCCGATGGTTAAGGCAGCAACCCACTTTTTTTGCTCAATTTCATTCGAGGCTTTGAGGTGGAAGGTCTGCGTGCTGCTATTTGATATAACGAAAGTAGTTGATCCGGTGGAAACGATTTTTGCATTTGCCAAGTTGATAGTCCCTCGGCAAGTATGGGACACCTCGGCCTGACTTCTAGATCAAAAAATAAAAAGGAACTACGAAAACCTGTAATAGGACAAAAGCTCATTTTGCAGAACGAACCAGCGCTTTTGATAACCCTTTAGATAATTAGTCCACTTGTATAAATAACCTTTCAGGGAATTCGTGGCACTAAGATCAATCATTTTCGCTACGTCCGAGAAATCTCGACAAGCAATTGGGTGGTGCCAAAGTTTGTTGAACGCGGCGGGGTTAGACAACAACGCTTCAATGCCCTGCGGTGTCAAGCGAAATTAAGGAAAAACCCTCTATTCCAGAACTCGGACCGTAACCCGCAGATTCCCGGACGGTGCATCGACCTCTGGCCAGGCTTCGCGTATGCAGAGCTATTTTAAATCTAAAATAAATTCCCCAAAAGGTCCTCAATTTTCAGTTAATACGTAGGATTTATTAAGTTACAAAAAGGTCTCAAAATTACTGGAGCATTTTGTGAGAAATCATAGTAAAAACGGTTTAACAGATTGTGGAAGGACGACTGCGTCAGTATGTCTGCTCCAAGTTCCGACGACTCCCTGCGAGAAGGTATTCCGTCGGACGTCTGTATGGACCAACTTCCTCTGCAGTTTAACGGGATAACCCCGAAGATGGCCCGTTCCAGCCAATTCGAAGAAGTCGTCAAAATCTAGTACACACTCGTGGCCTCCGACAAACCGATAGCTTTGAATGAGGTAGCCGCGCAGTTGCCTGTAATTGTTAAAAGACTGATTAAGCCCAGCTAGTTGAAGGTAAGCCCTCTTGAACCACGGACGCCAGACCTGGGCGGCATACCCCAGGTGATGCCGAACGAATGCCTCATAGGTTTTCCCGAACAGCTCCTTCTCGATCTGCTCAAGTCCTTTTTTTAGCACAGATAACATATGTATCGCATGTCTAACTGCCTTAAAACATTGTGGCAATACTTTCAGCGAGCAGGTCGTTAGGACACCGAGGCTGCCAACGAAGGAGCTATCGGAAGGAATCACCCTTCTCGCCGGTGCTTCTCAGGATCACACAATTACCAACATCAAAATTTAGGAGTCAAAGAGCTAACTTTCTGCTAATTCGGCCGAAACACTTAAAGTGCGTGCTTGGCTCTCCACAGTTTAACATCAACAGCAAACATGATGACGCTGAGACGCAGGTCGTTGGCGTGATCGTTGGCGTAGACTTGGTAGTGCGACGGCCCAAGACTGAGCCCTGGGGTACTTCGCTTAGATCGGTGGTAGAGGTTGACTTTGAGCTACCAACACTAACATTTAGCTCTCTCCCTGTAAGGGTATATTCGATGCATATCATCAACTTTCTTTCTTTTCTGATTTCAGATAGTTTATTAATCAGGAATTCGTTTGGGAGGCTGTCGAACGCCTTCTTGGAATCCATGTAGATGGCGTCGTCAATACCATCCTCGTTCAGTGCGTGAATCTACTATTCATTGGAGATCAATAAAGTGGAAAGACAGGAGCGTTTCTGCCCGAGGACGTTATGAAGTTCTGAGAGTAAGTTCTTCTCCTCTAGAAACCTCATTGTTGCTTACTTAAGTATGGTTTTCATTATTTTGCAGCAAAGGCTGTCGTGACTGACGGACTACAATTGTTGACATTAGTTTGAGCTCCCGGATAGGTATCTACCGTCTTTCATTCGGATGGCGGCCTTCTAAGTTTGAATTACAAATGGAAGATATCTGATAGCGGTTTGGAGGGTTCGTTTGTCGATTCTTTCAAGACTGTGACCGATATATTGTCCGACCGCGAAGACTTTGCTTCTTTGAGGTTTTGTAGCTCTCTTTCCACGACAGATGTCGGGGGGAGTATGGATTCAGCACTGCACCGGCGGTCCCAACATCATTTCTGACATTATGTTTCTGAGACTCAGTTTCCAAGTGAATACCGGGGCAAAATACCGCCCCAAGTGTACGGCTTACTCGCCGTCTTCAATGATTTCTACACTGTTAGGGCTCTATTATGCTATCCGTATTTCTTGACGTTTTATTACCCGCATTCTGTCAATTAATTCATTAGGCGGTTCATACTTAAGCGTTTTACTCTTCGTGCTAAGGTTGGAGTTAGGGCAAGTGTCAAGGTTAGGGTTGCTGTTAGGTTTAGGGGTATAGTATGTTTAGATTTAAAGGTGCGTTGGGTTGTTTACAAAGTTTGGGGAGAGCTTATGGGTTAGCCTGAGGTTCAGGACTGAGTTTTGGCATGGTGAGTTTCGGCTTTTCGTACGAGTTAAATTCAGGCCCAAGGAATGAGTTCCGGTTTAGGTCTATTGTTCCTGTTTTGGCTTCAGTTCAGTTCAGTTTTATTGAGGGAAATTTAGGTCATCACCTTTGAACTCCCTTGTTGTTTACAAGCAACTGCAAAATCTCAGAAACTGGAAAAGGTGTCATAAAGGTTACAAATAATCGGAAAAGCGTCAGCTCTGTACGGACAAACAAACTGTCTCGAATGTTAGTGGTACGAGCGGTTGTACAGCGGTCGCTTCGAATGCAGAGAAATAAATAATATACCCGGTGACAAAAGTTGCGTAGGTGCATGTCAGTAGGCGTAGGCAGTGGGTTGGAGACAATAAGAAATTCAATTTAAATGTTACTGAAATATAGCAAGTAGCATTATGACAATGATATTCGTCAACGTTACAGATGTCGGGTGGTAATTTAGTGGACATCACTACACAAATCTTGCCTCCTCTTAAAAACGTCGACGGAAGCAGATAAACGACATTCACAGGCAGGGCGTTCCAGGCTTCTAGCACTCTGTTAGAGAAGAAGAACTTCCGTGCGTCAAGCCTGGCCCCTGTCACACGTACTTTGAATGGATGACCCCGTAGGTTTCTGGTGGTTGTTAACTCGAAGAAGTCCCCCGGTACGAGGCTGCAGTCCTGACCACGTATGATACGGAAGGCTTGTATCATGTCACCCCGTTACTGCCTGTAACTCAAGGGAAAGAGATCAAGGCTAGCTAACTGCGTTGCATATGGTAGTGAACCCTGTCCTGCCACAAGTTTCCTTGCACGCCTTTGAACCCTTTCAAGGATGCTGAGGTCCTTCGCGGTCCAGGGTCTCCAAGCTTGGATAGCAAATTCTAGTTGCGCCTTTCGAATTCGGTTTGAAATTTCGACCTCCGAGGGATTTGCTTTTTCCGGGATTGCCCGCGTGACAAGGTAGACGACTGACATTGCAGACTTGGCTATCTTCGTGCAGTGCAGCGAAGGTTTGAGCGAGGTCCTAATCCATACTCCCATGTCCTTCTGCGAGTCCACTTCTTGCAGTAGGCCGTATGGTTCGGAGAGCGAGCTCTGACGACTCGTAGAATATTGCACTTTTTCTCACTGAACGGCAGAAGCCAGTCCTTTGACCACTGGTGGAGTCGGTTTAGGTTCCCCTGCAAATGCTTTTCGTCGTCGGCAGTTCGAACGACGCTCCAGAGCTTAATATCATCCGCAAACATGGTGACACCACAATTCAGTTCACTCACGCAATCGTTGACGTAAATAATGAACAGAGTAGGACCAAAAACTGAATCTTGGGGAACACCGCTTTCAACGGCAACCTTCGTCGACTGCTGGTCACCGACATGGACAGTTTGAGAACGGTCTAATAGGAAGCTTTGCATCCATTTTAAGAGGTTACCCCTGACGCCTGCTCGGCTCAGTTTGTGCAAGAGTAGCTGATGTGGGACATTATCAAATGGCTTTTTAAAGTCGATATAGACTACATGCAACGCACTGCCTTCATCAACCGACCGAGTCCAACGTTCCAAACAGTTGAGCAAGTTAGTCACGTAAGACCTGTCACTACGAACTCCATGCTACGCATCAGATAATAAATTATGCTGCTCTAGGAAGTGCATTAGCTTTCGCTTGATTATTTTTTCCATGAGTTTGCAGCAGATGGAGAAGAGGCTAACTAGCCTGTAACTGTTTGCAGAGGCCTTGCTGCCTCCTTTATACAGTGGTGTGATCCGCACAGAGTTCCAGTCGGCGGGCAAGCAACCGGCTTCGAACGAGGCTTGAAAAAGCATGGGAAATGGTTTGACTAGTTCGACAGTGAGCTCTTTCAGTAACTTAGGCGGTTTGTTATCTGGACCTGGTGATTTCGACTCATTCAGCGTCATTAGCTCTTTGCGAACCGTCGCTTCATCAAAAGATACAGAATCAATTTTTGGACCCTCATCGAAGTCGTAGACGGGAGGAGTAAATGCACTCTCACTAGTAAAGATTGATTTGAAAAATTGTGAAAAGTGTTCAGATTTTCTCGTTCCTCACTAATCTCTACGTCTCCGCTTGTCTTCAGTAGGGGGATTGGATCTCCATTTTGTGTGCTGCTTCTTATATAGTTGTAGAATAATTTCGGATTTTCCACTGCACCATTCAATAAGTCTTTCTCAAAATTTTGCGGTGTCCTGAGGGTAAGTCGCCTGACTAAGTTTCCCTGTGTTTTGTATGCGTTCATGGATGCATGATTCCCATCAGTAAGAGATTTCTGCCGCAATCTCCGCTTTTTATTTACTTCTTTTTTATCGCCTGGGTCAGCCACCGGGGTCGATTGCTTTGCACCTCCCGTGAAAGTAGGCAGTGGTTTGTCAGGAGAACATGCAATAATTCACTAATCCATTTCCAATCCTCCGCTTTATTTCCGGAGAACGCTGATTGCCAGTCTGTATTGTTGATTGCGGCCTTCATTTGATTGAAGTCCCCATGCCAACTATTTCTTCTAATTTGGTTGGGCTGATCAGGCACGGAAAATATAGAAAAGTGCCGGTGAAATACGGCGTGGCCGCTTCGACCTAGGAGAGGCAGACATTGCACCTCATCTATGCTGTCCACCGATTTCGGGAGCACCAGGTCCAAGGAGTTTGACTGCTGCCCCTCACGCTCCCTCGTGGGAAATATGACGTGCTGAGTGAGAAATGATCTGAATGTCATTTCCAAGAGGCGTAGGTCGAAAGCTAGTTCTAGGCCGCGCGCATAGAGTGAACTCCAGCCAGTGAGCTGTGCATTAAAGTCGCCCATGCTCAGGACGTCAGGCCGGAGAGGAAATCATCCTGGCTCCTCTAACAGACGAGCGTGAGCCTCGCACTCCCTCCTCGGTGGTCGATAGACGGTCAGAACTTCAAGGCTATGTGATCCTGGCACCCTTATAGTGAGTCTGATAGTCTCGATGCTGCATGCAAACTGTTCTGTTTTTTATGACACAAGCAGGCCGTGTTTTACGTATTTGACGACTCCTCCTTGACGCTCTCTTCTGTCTCTTCGAAACAACTGAAATCCTGGTAGCATTAATTCGCAGCCATCCACGTTTTCAGACAGCCAGGTTTCTGTAAAAGGGACAACATCAGGGGAAAGGTCACAGATGTGGATCTTCAGTTCGTCTAACGTAAACAATATACTACGCACCTTGGTGTAAAAAATGTTAGTGTCAGAGTTTTGGGGCGTTTGATTATGGTGCCGCTTGACATCCCATTTAAGGAACCTATTATGCCCTCATCCGGATCGGTTCGGTCCAACGGATTAGGGGAGAGCGTTGCACGATCTGGTCGTTGTAGATCACGAGATCAGTCTTGCCATTCTGCAACCTTGTTCTCAGTTCCAGAACTAATTGTCGACGCTTAATTCTCTCTGACGGTGTGTAGTCCGGCTGAAAAAACACCGCGGTTGGTGTCTTTGATTTGGAATCGTCTTAAGAGAATAATTCCTACTTATTCTTGGTTGGCTAACACAATATTGATTGGTCGGGGACGTGAATGCTCTGATTTGTCGATTGAGCGCTTTCCAAGCCTAAAGGCCTTGAGAACCGAAACCTCCTCATTGAGGCGCAGAAGTTCGTTGAAAAGGCACTGGAACAGTTGCAGGTCTGCCGAGACCCGCTCTTTGGAGGCACTAGCTGTGGATTCGGGAAGTCCCTGAATGACCAGGCATTGCCCTCTGACCGGCGACTCTCTCGAGAACACAGTGGTTTCGTGCTCCAACAAAGACAGTATGTGATTGCCATGATCTGACGATGATATAAGCCGCAGTCGATTAAGATCCTCATTCGTCTCTGTTTTGTTTGCATTTTCATCAAAATCAGAAGTTTTTTTTCCGATAGATTGAGGTTTTAGGACCCATGCCATTTTCCGTGATGTGCGACACGGTCGCCGACGTCCCTGGTTCCGGTTCTTTGGAGGCCTTCCTCGGAATCTGCTGTCCACGTCTTTCGACCTTTTCACTGCTTGATTTCTTTTATTCCTCCGGTTTTTTTTTGTTGTTTCGCTGGTTGTTGTCGTCTTGTATTTCATGTGCTTGTGCTGGGTCTGCCGTGACAGCTGCAGGAGGTGTTGATGGCGTGTATTTTGTGCGGCGTCTTTTGGTCCTACTTCTAGTTATTCGTCCAGCAGGTACATTCGCATCGTCAACTGTGTCTAGTCCACATTGTAGAAGAGTTTCTATCTTTTCAATCTCTTCCGCAAGACGGCTGATTTTGCCGACCAATATCTGGCGTCCGCTGCAGAATCGACCGGTATACGGCACGCATTTATTATCAAGTGAACTTTGCAACAGTGCTCTACGCGGTGCTACGTTGGCCGAGGGGTTAGCGCGTGCGACTGAAATGCCGATGGTCGGTGGATCGACTCCGTCGTGTAACATATTACTTTGGGAGGCTGCGCAAATCTTCATTATGCAGTGGATTATGAAAAACGAAAAAATCTGCAGGAATAACAAACTTTTTTCCAAGGCACAACTGTAGACAATGTCTATGGCTATGCTGGATACGTCGAAAATTTCACGGGAACGCTTTTTTCAATTAAATCTATGTTTGGTACAGTGAGACAACTCGAGTTGTCTGAACTTAAGCAGCACAGCAAACAGTGTAGAAATATCGACTCAACCTTTTCATTGTGTTGCTCCAAACTTCGGCGAGCAGTTGGAGACGGTATTTTGGATGGGTAGGCCTGGCTGATAAGCCGAGATTTCCGAAAGAAAGACCGTTTTTGGAGAAGTTTGTTCTGATCGAACGATAAGAGTATCGATGGAGCTAGCTGGAGGATCGTAGTCAGAAACGCGTTTTATAATCCACTTTTTGATGAAGGACGGTCGTTTTCAGTAAAGAGACTCGATTGAAAAACGTCCTTCTTGCAACTCAAAATTCAAACCGCGCGGGTGATGGATTAATGTCCTCTTGAGGAGCGTGTTTGAGGACATTTCTTCTACGGTTAGTAATGCCTTCTATTCTGCGTTATTTTTGAAATTGTACTTAGTTAAATTTAGTGCCCGTAAGCATTTCATATTTTTCCCGTAAATACCAACACAGGGAATGCTATGTTGCTTTGGAACCAGCCAGTCATCATGATGGCGGCAGAAACATTATATTGGCAAGCCCAAGGCAAACCGAACGAAGTACTTTCGAATGTTGCAAACTCAAATTCTTTTACACCAATGCTCAGAGTCTGTTTTCCAAGCTTGACTAACTGAGAATACACGTAGCCGATACTCCTCCCGATGTAATAGCAATAACAGAAACGTGGCTGTCAAAGAACGTAGGTGATTGCGAAGTAGCATTAACAGGACACCAAGTGTTTAGGAGAGATAGGAGAGGCCACCGGGGTGGAGGAGTTGCCATGTATGTCAAGAGCAACTTAACACTGTGTGAGATGACCGACAAGATTTCCGACGACACAGAGGAAATTTGGCTAACTATAAAGGCACGGGGGCCTCAGTCCCTCGAAGTCATAACTATCTACCTGACGTTGTTCTCATGGGGGATTTTAATGCACCCTGCATTCAACGGTGCGATATGCATGCGAAGTGCTCGAAGAATGCCTTTGATTACCATCTACTAAAGACAACCCTAGAAGCTCTTCTCACGCAACGTGTCCTATCTCCAACTAGAGCACGTGGAGGGCAACAGGCTAGTTGTCTGGACCTCATCTTCACTTAAGATCCTGACGATATGGACGAGGTGAACTACCTACCCCATCCCCCCTCGGTCGAAGTGATCATGCAGCACTTTTATGTGAGTACGAGCTGTACTCCGAGCCGTATATAAGAGACGATACGAGGCCGAATATATGGGAAGGAAAATTTTGCCAAATGAGAGCTGAGGCATCACAAATAGACTGGGATGTTCTCTTCTCCGGAAACATTAACGAGGACTGGAATTTATCCAAGGATCGATTGCTGAATCCAATAAAGAGCCACTGTCCCGTATCAAAGCCTAGAACATCCAACCGCCCTCAATGGCTAACACGAGAACACAAAAAAGAGATCAACAAGAAAGGAAGGTTGTGGAAGAAATTTCGCGAAAACAACAAAATTGCAGGGTTTACAGAATATAAAGTTCAAAGAAATAAGGTGAAAAGCCTGGTTTTCAAGAGGCCATGGGATTTCAAAAGTAATTTGCTCCATCGAGCCGTTGAAATTCCGAAATTGCTCTTCAGCTATTTACGGAAGAGCGCACGCAACAGGACTCCAATTCCTGTCATGAGGAGTGATGGCGGTTCGGAGATATCAGACAGTACAAATAAAGCTGAACATTTTCTCAATTTTTTCAATCCGTTTTCACAAGAGAAGCAGACTTTATTCCAACTAGTTCAGAGAAAATGGGAGATTCCACCATCGAAGATATCGTGTTTTGAGAAGAAGCGATTTTGGAAGAACTAAAAAGCTTGAAGGAATGTAAATTTCCCGGTCCGGACGAGATCCCAGCAAAGGTGATTTCGAGCTTGTCCGAGAGCTGGCCAAACCAATATACTTTCTGTGCCAGGAATAGTTTGATGCTGGAATCCTTCCCACAGACTGAAAGACGGCCCACATTACACCCCTTTACAAAAGCGGTAGTCGTGCTCTTGCAACGAACTACAGACCCGTCAGTCTGACATCAATCTGCTGCAAAGTGATGGAGAAAATCATCAAAAAGGAGTTGATGACTTATCTGGGAACCCACAACCTCTTGTCCAATGCACAATATGGTTGCCGTAGGGGAAGATCATGTGTAACGAAATTGCTATATATAATGCAATGTTGGACAGGAGCACTGGACGCAAAATACACTGTGCACGTGGCCTATATTGATTTCCGGAAGGCGTTCGACAGTGTCCCGCACCAGCGTCTCCTGCACAAGTTGAGAATAATGGGCATCGGCGGCAAACTTCTCAAATGGATCCAGAACTTCCTCGTCGGCCGCTCCCAAATTGTCTGCGTAGAGATACAGGAATCAAGGCGCACATTCATAGAGAGTGGAGTCCCACAAGGCTCGGTGCTCGGACCAACCCTCTTTCTCTTGTTCATGAATGATTGTGTAGAGGGGTTGGACCGTGATAGTGCCATGTTTGCGGATGACATAAAAATCTGGAAAGTCATCCAGAATGCTGCCGAGGAGACAAACTTCTAAGAAAATCTTTGCCGATTCGACGAGTGGTACCGCAGATGGCTCTTGTCCTTCAATTTGAACAAAAGTTCCATACTGCGCCTCGGAAATCAGACCCATAGTACGCGGCAATACCATCTGAACGGAATGCCACTCAGCGAAGCAAAAACGCAGAAAAATCTCGGAGTCTGGGTTGCAGGCAGCCTAAAGCCTTCTACACAACGTTGTAAGGCGGCCAAGGCCGCAACTTCAATGCTATGTGCCATCAAGCGGACATTCGCAGTTTTCGATGAAGACTGCTTCTCAAGAGTCTTCGGCACGTTTGTAAGGCCGCACCTCGAATATGCAATTCAGGCCGGGAGACCGTGGACGCATCAGTATTACAATCTGCTCGAAAGGATGCAAAGGCGAGCAACAAAATTAATAACAGTTCAGAGTGCACTGTCATACGAGATCCGTCTAAGCAGCCTTAATCTCTATCCTCTGATTTACAGGCGGATTCGCGGAAACTTGATACAAACTTTCCGTATTGTGCGTGGCTTAGACTGCGCCCTTCGGTACGATGACTTTTTCCAACTCGCCACAACAACTAACCTCCGGGGACATCCCTTCAAGCTACGCTTGCCCCAGGTTTGGCTGAATGTAAGAAAATATTTCTTCTCCAGTCGTGTCGTGGAACCGTGGAATAACCTGCCCGAGACGGTTGTCATGTCTCAATCTGTGTCGACATTTAAATGTCGGCTTGACAGACATATGCTGCAGCAACAAGCGGACTATGTGACTTTTTAGCCATGAGACCAGTGACATATGTAACTCAATGTCTGCATTCACTTAATGCTGTAATTTTTTCACATTTTGATTATTTATCGATTTTTTATGTACAAATAGGGAGTTCAAAGGCGTAAGCCTATTTCCCTCCAATACACTGACTGACAACCTAATTCCTCTTCTTAAAATACGGTCACCGATTTAGGAGCCTTTCGTTTAGCTATTAATCCACCATCTAGATAACATTTTTTAAATAAGTATTTTCGTCGAATTTCTCATTCTTTTCGCCTTCTTACCTCATCATAGGAGTTTCTGGCACTTTTATTCAGTTATTTATTTATCTTGCGAATTTAACACCCTCTTTCCACGGCGTTATCGTCACTACCACGTTCCAATTGGTTAACGTCACATTCGTTTCAGTTTACATGACATTGACCGTCCACTTACATCCCTTGTGCAGCGCCGGAGGCCGTCAAGGGCAGCACACACCAAAGTAGAGAAGCGCTGGAAAGAGACCCAGGCGAACGTTCATCTGAATAGGGTTGCTGGTAAGTCACGATAACCATCCGCACATAAGACAAGCAGGAACGTCAAGTAGGCGAGAAGGTATAGTGGACAAAGATGGAAATTTTAAATATGTAAAATAATAGTTAATAGTACAGGCAGAACTAAGTGCAACTGTGGAGTAACCTGTCTGGATGGAGAGGTGATACCGACATGCCAGCTAATTAATCGGTGGGGAACGCAGCGCTGGGGCCAATTACATGGTAGGACCGAGTGAGGTGCAAACTTAGAGAGAGTAAAGGCGAAACGAGCGTCACGGTACGTTGCGGGGAAAGGGATCAGCGGAAGTGACAGGAAGAGACACCGGCCATCTTCACCAGCGCGCGGTTACGCCGTCTCCATTCTAGGTAGGCGCGTCAAAAGTGTTTCCCCATTCAAACCGCTCTATCTGGGTTGTGGGGCGTTACACTTGGGGGTGGAATTCGACTTTCCTAGGTAACCTTACCCTACCTTCAAACTGTGCGGTCAATGCATTGCCATTTTGGCATACGTTCAAAACAAACGGCCATATTTTTAGGCGATGACTTACCAATATAATCACTAGACCACTTCTTTCGTCTTCTCCTTCTGCTCCACCCACGAAAGCCCTAATACCACAGTTCTCGCATTATACGCGCTTTCCCTATGTATTTTGAGACCCGAACAGCGTTATTAGGCCTTGAAAAAATTATCCAGAACAACCCCCACCTTCAGCAAACAGTCCAAATTCACAGACGTTATTTCGTTTTTCATCACGAGGAAATCTGCCTTCCATGTATTTGGTTGGCCGTCAATTCCGTTCTGCTGATGTGAGTGGAACGAATATGGTCAATCCTACCGAGAGGTGCAAGGGAATACACTCGTAAGTGATAGCGAAGTCTTTCGTAAAAATTAGGTCCAAGCAAATAACTCTCAGTCCTCTGAATCTCGATGGTATCTTCACCTGTCCTGACAGAGAGAGGTAAGATATCGATTCCATTAGCCTGCATTTAGAACACTGTCAACTGCCAGACTTTCAGTTTAATGCAGCTGCGTGGGAATCTCCAACAATACGACCCTCTTGGTGTCTGGCTACCTCTTTGACCAAATAGGGGAGCGACTCGTCAGCCGCACTCGGAAGACTTGTTGGACTGTAAACCGTCATAAACTCTAGGCTTTGACATTACTCTTCCCTATTTTTACCCTCACGGACTCCATTTCAAGAGACAGGGTGTGGGCTCCTTTGGCTGCCGAAATTTCCGTTATTCCATATACAATTTCTCCCCCGCCCAGTGTGTCTTGACGGTCTCTGCAAAAGAGCTGGCATCCTTGTAACGGATTTTCGGTATCCGCGATTTCGCCTTTGGGCCGCGCCGTTTGAATTCGACTGGAATTTACTCGTCTTCCCAAGTTTTGACATTTCGATCACCCGTTTCCACCCAGAGTTACGCCTTGTCGAAATAAATCGAATAATCAGTTTAGAAGTGCAAGTAATCTCCGCTTTCACGGATCCCATTGCCGGCGATATCTTCATCCTTCACCGTGGCTCTCAGGAATCCACAATCCGGAGTTTAACAAAGCCTTCAGTCGGTTTATTTCAGATTCCTACTAATACCGGCTCCATCGTGCTTCCGAAGCTAATTTTCCGTCGACGAAGTGCTCGATAACCGGCAGAAATCGAAGACTAGTTAGAACCTGCCTGCGAAGGCTGAGTCGTTCCCTAGTAGCAATAGATATCGAGTAGATATACGTGAATAGCGATTTATCGAGATATCACGTAATTGGCCACCTCGCTCATGCAGTCTGACATTTCATTGGCTGCCGTTCTTTAGTCGTCTATCGATTGCGCGCACACGCGGCCGCGCCATTATTTCGCGTGAGCGACGTGGCACGCGTGAGTTGACAGTCCTTGCACTTACTTGCCATTACTGATTTATATCTCTTGTTTGCTACTCTTCCACGTTAACAATGTTTAGGCAGGGATCCCGGAGAACACGATTACGTCGTATTAACAAGTATGGAAACGAGACTTTCCAGTAAGTGATGGAAAATAACACCATTATATATAATGGTATACCTTTTTAGGAGCCACAGGAGAATGCCGATGACTTTCGAAACCAAGTACTGGACAATGGCTTCCGAAAGCAATTGGTATGCTACCCTATTTGTAACTCCCTCTTGCGTTAGACCTCCTACCTCACATGCCTTGGTGGGCACAATGTAGATGACTTCGTCAAACGAATGTTCAAGCAGGATGTTCAACGAGTGATGGACCATCATCCATGCAAGATGCTTCTATGTAATAAACCTTTTTAAATTATTTTTTAATCCACTAAACTTTTTCCCTTCTAACACGTCTTCAAAATAGTTCTTTTTGGCCGATCTAGTCACTTCGGTTGCAATAGCCACGTGAATTTGCCCGTTCAACGCGTTATAAAGTGGACAACAGCAGGCCTAGTAAGCCGGGTTTGGGATGACTAAGGAGAACAGACGATAATAAAATTAGGTATGGGTATAAGAACAAGTAACGGCAGCTTGCGCATGGCCTGACGTGCCCCTATCGCCGCTTTCGGAGTATCTCGAAAAACAGATATCTACTCGATATCTGGATCGCGGACAAAATCGATATCTAATAGATATAAGTATCTCGAAAAATAGATATCTAATAGATATCTCCTCGATATAGTTTGCTACTAGGGGTTCTTTGCTCCCAATTGCCATTTTATACTGAATTCCGTTTGGACAAAAGCTTAGCTTTGTGCTCAGTAAAGTAGCCACTTAGCAATTGAAGTCGCCCATTATAAATTAATGCAACCTCAAAGATATCTTGCCAGCATGGGGAATGCAAATGTCCACGACCCTACTATGTGTGACAAGAGTACGCCGCACCCGGGATTCGAACCACGAACCACTCGTGCAGGGACCGACGCCCTTGACCACTCGGCCACGCCGGGACGGCCTTATGGTCTCAAAAAATATATATACACGAAAAAGCGACCTATCACTTATTTGTAAACCGTTTTCTATTTCCTGTGATAAAAACTTGCCGGAAATACTCAACTCGCTCTCAGGTGGACGTGATGGGCCACCGACCACTAACCCTGAAGAACGCAGTTCACTGATGATATCAGCCACAAATAAGCTAGATACTGACATGTCGACACGCTGTGATGGATGTCGAGAACTCACCACCAGAGTTTTGAAACTAGAAGTAGACGTCGACCTCCTCACTGAAATAATAGCGTCACTTCTTAAGTATAACAAAATTAAACCCCCTGAGCAAGATATAAAAGACATGAAAAACACCAATGAGCCGGACCACATGGACCTCAAGAAACCGGTAAAAGGTAATAGTCGTCGCGTTCAGCGAAACAAGAGGCAACGCACGAAGTCACTAGACAAGTCTTCGGACTCAACCGAACTGGAGGGCAATAAAAATACGACAGACAGAGATGAAACTGGCGCTCGCATTTCCATAAATTTGACAAATCTGGATCATGCAGAGTCCGTCTGCACCAAAACAAAACAACGATCGACAACCCCAAAAAACCTGTAGAAAGTAATCGTATGGACTTACGTACGCCAACAGAGAGCGCTAGCAGCTTGTCCTTCTCATGTCTATCAGGCTATAATGCAAAAAGTCAGGTGAGGCAGCCAAATAAAGACGCTACAGCATATATCACGGACGCGAGCAACTTAGCAACTGATCTGCCACCAAAGCCGTCCCAGAGTCTGAGACTCAATCTACCGCCAGCAAAAGAGGGCACGATAAAACCACCGGTTTTTTCCCCGACAGATCTCGTTGTGTGGTAGTGCAAGGAGTTCCTGAAGCACCTGATAATACCCCGAAAGAGAGGGTGAAACACGATCTGCAGACATTCGAAAACCTACTCAATGACACGCAAGAACCCGGTGAGGTCGTCGAAATCCAAAAGATCTTCCGTTTGGGACCTTTAGTAAGAAACAACGCAGACAAAGTGCGGCCGAGACCACTGAAAGTCGTATTGGGAAACGAACAGCAAGCAAATCTCATCTTGTCGCGAAAGTCCAGGCTCCGAAATAACCATCGTGGAGTGTTTTTTTCAGCCGGACTATCACCCAATCGAACGAATAAAAATGAGAACGCTGGTAGCGGAACTGAGAAAACGTCAGAGCGAGGGCGAAGTGAATCTGAAAATAGCAAACAATCAAATTGTAAAAATCGAGCGTTCCTTCTTGTGGAATCATCCGGTAACGTTGACGGTAAAAGCACCGGCGCTCGGTTCAGACAAACTTCAGTAAATTCACAATCGACTATTGGACATGTTACGCCATGTGAAATAAGCAGTAATAACTATCAGTCAAAAGCACCAGCAAACAATTTCCAGAGATCGAAACAGCCGAATAACATAAAAATGATGTACACAAGTGTACAGACTTTATTCAACAAATTGGATGAAATAAAACTCACTGCGGCCCATTTCCAACCCGACTTGATAGCTTTAACAGAAACATGGTTAAATGCGCAGATAGAAGATGCGGAAGTTATGCTAGATGGCTTCCAGATTCTCCGAATGGATAGAAACGAACGAAGGGTTGGGGCGATTGCGTTATTTATACGAGATGGCATCGACTACGTCAGGGTTGAGTCTTCCTTATTTCGGCACACTGATTGTGAAATACTCAGTTGTTACTGGAAGGTGCCAAACCATCCAAGCCTCCATATGGCCCTGGTTTACAGACCGTCAAGCCAGCGAACGGATGCGGACGATGCAATTATCATCGAGATAAAAGAAATTTTTCGAAGCAAACACATAATGCTACTTGGTAACTTCAACTGTCCAGACATAAAGTGGGATTTGATGTATTGCACGCGATCAGAAAACTCCTTCGAACAGAAATTTATGCAACAGATTACAACTGAGTTCCTTACCCAACATGTTAAAATGAACACTCGATTCAGGGATGGACAGCAGTCCAGTTGTTTGGACCTCATCATCACCAGGGATGATAGTCGCATTCTCGGATTGGAATCGCACCCGCCCCTTGGCCGAAGTGACCACTGCGTTCTTGTTTGGGAGTATAGTAATTTTTCAGTACCCGATATTCGAGCTGCTGAGGAAAGAAACGTATGGAAGGGGGATTATACCCGAATGAAAAACCTGCTACATAAGGTGAACTGGAATGCAGCACAAGGACCTGACCCAGAAAGCGATTGGTTCTTCTTCAAGAACATAATGCAGCACTTGATAGAGAGCTGTTGTCCACTGAAGAGGAAGCCGCGCACATCCCGACCAGAGTGGGTGACGTCAGAAATAAAGAAGAACCTTAAATTGAAAAGGAGACTTTGGAAAAAGTACGACAGTTGTCAGCAACCAGAGCATTTCGCTGACTTCAAAAAACAGAGGAATGTATGTCGGAATCTGTTGAGGAGGAAACAGGCACAATTTGAGTCAAAACTATTAAAAAATATCCCGCAAAATTCAAAAAATTCTTTGGATACGTGAATAAAGCAAAACGTAACCGGGACTGCATTCCCTGCCTAAAAGATCGCCAGGGAAATACGTTGTCTGAAAACTCAGATAAGGCGAATCTGTTATCCGACTTTTTCACGTCTGTGTATACTGAGGAGCCGGCTTTTGATGAAAGACTTTACCCCCCAAATGTCAAATCAAACAGTAAAATTAGCACGGTGGACTTCACAACAGATACGGTAAGGAAAACTTTGAGGCAACTACAGCCCACTAAATCCCCAGGTCCGGACGGCGTGTTCGCAAAAGTTCTGAATGAACTCTCAGACCAACTGGCCTCTCCGTTATCCAAGATCTTCAAAACTTCGATGGAGACCGGGGCTTTGCCTACCGACTGGAAGAAAGCAAATATAAGCCCCATTTATAAAGGTGGCGAAAGAACAGCCCCAAATAGTTTCAGACCAGTGAGTCTCACTAGCATCTGTTGCAAGTTGATGGAAAGAGTAATAAAAGCGGAGCTGATGCGGCACCTCGAAGAACACAACTTACTCAGTCTACATCAGCATGGATTTCGAAGCGGTCGATCTTGTCTCACCAACCTCCTGGTATCCATGGAGAGCCGGACGAAATCAATTGACATGGGCTTATCAGTCGACGCCGTGTACATCGACTTCAAAAAGGCTTTTGACAGTGTTCCACACAGACGGCTTATATGTAAACTACGTCAAGTGGGTGTGAATGGAAATCTTTTGAAATGGCTAGCCGATTTTCTTACGGGCAGATCTCAGCGTGTGTGTATCGGAAACGCTAAATCGGAATGGGCATCCGTGCACAGTGGCGTTCCGCAGGAAAGCGTTCTGGGTCCAATTCTGTTCCTTATATATGTGAACGACTGCCTGGACTGTCTGAACTGCGAGCGAGTAATGTTTGCCGACGACCTCAAATTGTGGAAATCAATAGAGAAGCCGGAAGATTCCGTACAATTACAAGATAATTTAAATCGCTTGCAAAAATGGTGTGATGAGTGGCGTCTTAACCTCAATCGTAACAAATGCCAACTTATCCGATTACGTTCGAGTAACAGGAGGCCGTTGAGATTTGAATCTCAGTACTTTATAGGAGGTCACCAACTCGAATCAGTCAACGAGTTAAGAGACCTCGGTGTGTGGATGACGTCAACTCTCAAACCATCGTCCCACTGCGCCAAGGTATCAAAGAAAGCTAGAGGTATTCTAGGCGCGATTAGAAGATCCTTTGTCAATTTTGATGAAGAACTTTTCGGCCGAGTATTTGGCGCATACGTTCGACCAATGTTGGAATACTGTGTCCAGGCATGGTGTCCCTGGACGAAAAAAGATTACATCCTACTGGAGAACGTACAACGTAGAACGACCAGGCTAGTCGGCGGATTATGTGGCTTGCCTTATGAGAGACGGCTGGAGAAGCTAAAAATATTTCCTCTCTCTTATAGACAGTATAAAGGGGATATGATCATGGCCTTCAGGATCGTCCGAGGGCTAGACTGTGCCCTTCAGTTTGACGACTTCTTTGAACTGGCGCGGATGACAAATCTCTGAGGGCACCCATACAAACTGAAGACGAAGCACGCCAGACTCGATTTGCGGACCAAATTCTTCTCTCACCGGCTGGTTGAGGGATGGAACAAATTGCCGAACTCCGTTGTCTTAGCGGAAAACGTCGAGACATTCAAAAAAAGACTAGATAAACTTATGCTTGATGGTCAAACATTTACATGATATCAATGACTGGCATAATTGCTATGTAAATATCTGCATCTTTTTTTTCATTCGTCTATCTGTCAATAGGGTTTTCCAAGGCTCTGCCTCTATCCTTCATATAAACTGAATTATGGCAAGGACATCAGAATTTGATTTTGAAACCAACGGATCAATTTCCCCGATATTTGAAACAAGACATTAGAAAATCCCCATTTGGCCTGCGTAACTCCCGCATAAATGCGCCTGCGCATCTCGCATGTATGTACGAATGCGTTTGAAAGATTACAGGCAGAGCCCTTGACGACCATATAAATGTACAATGATTTCGCATATTCGCACTCAAAATAAAGCTTCAAACATTTCAAATATGATTGCTTCATAATATAACATCAATAATCAGAAGTCGCTTCTATTCGCTTTCCTCCAGACATATGAATTGTGCCGGTCGCCACCATTTCACTTGGTAGGGAGGTTAATGGTGGGATAACCCCTTGGCTAAATCAAAACCTCCTACGGTCTAGCCGTGTGCGTTCGCTCTTGACTTTGTAGGAATGGCCGCGTACATGGTTTGTAGGGGCTTACTCAAATAAGTCCTGCAGTCTCATCCTCTCCTGGAACGGCAAATGCTTTTGGTCATTTCTGTTGCTCTGCGTTGCACCTGCTCGAGTAGGTCAATGTCCTTCATCATAAGTACTGAAGACGCTGGCATTCCATATTCCAGGTGAGACCCTACAAAAACATCGAAACGTCTTTCGAAGTTTTCGGGAAGGAATATGTCAAGTACGCGTGCGACCCCGTGCAAAGTACCAGTTGCTTTCCGGTCCAACTTCTTACAGAGTCTTGATGACATTCGATTTGTAATCGTCCACACACCCATGTCTGTGGGTTTTTCAGCATCTCCTTTTCGTCTCCTGGCTATTCGGCCGGTGTTTGGGTGTTGGACCATGCATTCGACACGATAAACTTTGAAAGCTCTCTGTTTGACCAAGCCCTCGGCGTGTCCACAATCGATCACAACTTCCGTGCGTCAGCAACGCATTTGACTCCACTCCACATTTTAATGTCGTTCTCGAACATGAGTCTCGCAATCCAGTCCGATGGTGCAATCAGTTATATAGATCAGCAAGAGTAGTGGGCCTAAAACAGGATAGCACATTTCCTGCTTTCAGTGTAGTTAAATTTATTTTTTCCCTATCAAAACGTCTTTGTCTTTTCGGATGTTCCGAGACACTTTTTGTACTTCGGGACCCCATCTTACCACCTTTTTTCACACCAGGCACTGACTGCCATTCGCGCCGAGCTCCATAAACACCTGGTCGTCAGTCTATGAGGCTGTATGAAAATATCATAGAGTTTCACTGAATGAAGTTTCTTTTCCGGTCACTTATTTATTCTGCCTCAACGTCCTCGATTAAAGCGCATGCGTGACTAAATGGCTTAACCAATTTTGTGATCAGAGACCACTGTAGTAACTGCGCTATGAGAACACGGTCAGTCAGGCATAATGACTCCAGTTGTTACCAAGGCCACCTGGTCGCCTCTCCTCTCGCGCTGTCAGACTGGAAAAAATATCCGCATGCTACTGTTGCTCCTTAACTTTCGAAGTGACCCCCTGTACGGACATGACAACTCCGGCGAATACAGCAAATTTTCGGACGACCGTATGCTTTTGCTCACGACAGACGTGTTTGTTTAAAGCAAATTTTACAACCTCAAATTCGGGACTCTTTTAAAAATTGCTCGTGCGATGATGTGTTTCTGGCAAAAGTAAATACTTAGTGCTAGAATACAAATAAAATATTCGAAGTCTAATTAAATCATGTGAGTTTGATATGATTTTAACCATTGCATAGAAAATGTCCGTTTGAACGTAAAATATTTTTTGGCTCTTGGACATCCTACTACATTTGTTTTTCGTTGAAAAAGTTCAACTTTTTCGAAAACAAACGAATATCTCCAGTGTCTGACATAGAACATGAAATAAGCTTATGTTCAAATAGAGTCTCTTTAAGCGAATTCTGGTTTAGCTTGGCCTACCATATGGCAGTTTATCGTGGTACTGATAGGACCCCGTTGCTCCATATTAGCGCCTAACTGGATGACTCTAATATCACATCGGTTGACTGCTATCCTTCGCGTTGGGTTGGGTTGGTCTGGAATATGCAGGGTAAATACTCTTGTGGACACATACGCACCTGTATACAGATGTAGGAAGATCCCTAGTGTAGGGAAATCCCAACAACATATTTCTCTGTGATTTCCATAAAAATAACAGATCCAGTCGGTCTTGTTTTTGCTTGTTTTTATACTTCATGTCAGATCCGATATGCAATTTGTCTTTGTCTAATATTTGCCTACTACACTAGTGCATTTAAATGTAATAATTATTTCTAAAATACATGAGTACACCCATAAAAAAAGTATCAAAGGCTGAGTCGACTAACTATTCAATATTTATTTTGACGACGATAATTAACTTTCGTACAGACAATTGCTATTCGAAAGCCAAGTACAAATGCAAGCAGTGCTATTTCCGAAGACCAAAATCTATTCTATACGACTGCTTTGGGGGTGATCTACAGTACGTTACTTCGGTTAATAATGCAAGCACTATATGGGCCTCAGACCCTCATTTACGACAAAAAAGATCTACAACTACTCTCTAGTGGCATCAGTCGTGTTAATATTCGTATACTTACAGGCATAACAGCAAACAGCTGTTTTCTTACTAGTATACTATAAACGGATGTAAATTGGTCATTCGGGTGAAATCTGTCAAACCAGACTTGGAAGGCGGTTCCAAATGATCTGTTCATACAACATGAAGGTCATTGGATTCTTAAACCAGCCAGGTCTTAGTCCGACCTAATAATTTGCCACTAACTAGATAACCGGATAGGATAACCTCGGATAGAGGAAAACAACACATTTTATGTTATACGACGTCTACGGGACGTATGAATCAACAATTGCCGATCCTCACTTATGAAAACTGCTTTCTGTTCAAAGAGGATGTATAGTGGACTGATGCAAACCTCTCAAAATATTAGTTATTTACACCCAATTAACCTGATATCGTTTTCTGTTTAAAGATTCCCCAAGAATTTCTTCATCAGACAATTGTGCACCGAGTGGAAACGAAAATGGATTTATAAGAAACCTAAGTATGCTACGCCTAGCTGAGAAAAAATATGCGGTTTCATGTAGCAGAAATACAGTTTTGGCATGTCAACTTCATTTTCGGTAAGTCAGTTATTACCCTAAATTGTATTCTCCTATTCCCATTGCTATATATCTTTGAACGGGTAACTGATATAACTTAGGGTCTAGTCCCTATGAAATGTCACGATTTCTTTGCGACACTGTAAATGGAAAGAATGAAAACCAGGTCAAAGACGCTGGAATGATTAAATGGAGTATTCGTTCTTAAGATTTGCACGAGAGTTGCAACTATAAATATGAATATTATTAGATAAAACGTGAAAGCGCTATAGGCGCTGCAGCATTATAAAATGCAACGTCCAAAACGAGGAGCCTGTGCGTTTCTGGACAATTTAAACGAGGATTAATAGGGCAAAAATCTTTCAAACCATAAAATCTCTTGACTGAAGATAGGTTGACATGGATGTATCAGAATGGACAGAGCAATTTAAAATTTACAAATGTAACATTTTTATTTATGTGGGTTGCTAACTTTTCAACCAAGAACCCTTATTGCAGAGCGAGCGAGTTTCGCTGCTTTTCTTGGGCCGTTTCCATCTTATTACTCCAATATCGCGCACATGTGCATTCTTAGTAACTCTTAAGTGCGACTTCGGTCTTCCTCTGATGCATTGCGCTTTTTCTCTAAACATCTCGGAGCAGCGTATGTATCTTAGCGTCATTATTTATGTTTTTTTGGATTTGGACTTATTTACACTTGTGTGTACGTTTCCATTCTATCATGCTAGGTATGAGCGGTTCAAAACGGAAGAAACTATGTTTTATGCTGTTTGTTTTTAGAGATGCGTACACTGGCGGGGCTCCGTTTTATTTGTTTCAAAACTCACGCATTTAAAGTATCAAATACGTCCATACACATAAGTAAAATTTTGTTCTAGAAATAGATTACTTGTGCGTCGCCATGATTTCAGTGAGACTGCAACTAAGCGTGTCTTTACCCGTTTGACATTTCGGTAATACGATGCCTTTTCTCTCATCTAGAAGCGTATAAGGGAGAAATACTGACATAAGACTGAAAATTAATTTTGAATTACACACAGAAATTTTTACGCGAGTATAAGGGATCAAACACTGCCATAGCCTGGTGTCGTTTACTGTTTGAGTGGTCTAAATATTCTCTAGAACACGAACGCGGTTCCTAATAAAGTGGCCAGGATGTGGCCAGGTCATTTAAGATAAATCTCTTGCTAACTTCAGATATTTTGTGCGCGCAAATGCACTCAGATTTTGGCGTTATACGCTGTGGAGATAACTGAATTTCAGCCTCCTTCTTTCTACTGAAATGTAGTGTGGTAGTCTACAATTACCAGTACAACAGATCTTAGGCGAGTGCCAGAGTCTTACTTAAAGTTATCAGCGGGACCGGACTGCAGAGGATTTGACTGATGGGATGTGGTTCGTTCCTAAAATATCGCCGTTCTATCGGGTTAACTGCTAAGCGAACCATTTAAAACTTCTAGGAATAAATAAAAATGTGATGTAGATCTAAAACAGTTTTTTATTCCAGGTCGTAAAACTTTTACGAACGGATCATTTAGCTTCAGTGTATTGCTTTTTTAGGCCTAAACCTTCTGTATAATTGCGCGCGCACAAGCACCAGAAGAACTGACTGTGTTACATGACTATTTATTGCCATGACTGCGTACTTATATCCTTGACTCAGAGCATAATTTCAACTCGGCAGTTGCAGGAAAAAACTGTTTAGAGCCCGAGCAAGACAAGGCGGAGATCGATTGAGAATTGGGGCACTGACGAGTTCTCGGTCAACAGGCGTTCTCATCCTGCGTGTGCACTTAATTGCCAAATCAATGATCGCAAACTAGTTTAATTACCTCATAAGTGCCACTTTTAACTGCTCTGATTTCTGTCTATGAGGTCGCGCGTGCGTTCTCAGGCGGGGAAAAATGAACAAATGAAATTGCAAACATTTGCTCGAACAGCTCATTAATATATGTTGTGATACACCCAGGTCATTTTCAGGCGTTTGTTTTATTTTTCCTGATAACTTGATATTTCACCGAAATGATGGCAAGATGAAGTTCGTGAATAAAGTGAAGTCGATTTTTTTCCGCTAGAATTTTATGTGAAAAGCGGTACTTCGATTGTCACAGTAGCAAATGTAAATGTCTCTGGCCAACGTATTTTGCCCAAGTATCCACATGCTCCTGAGTTTGTACGTCAATTCGTTAGATCTACTTTTAAGGTAGCAAATACAAAATTGTTTCAAGTTTAAGATGGCGAAGAAAGGTTAAATTGGCGTCTAGGTGATATAGGCATAAGAAACAAAAAGTTGGCTAGAAGATTCCTCTGATTGCAAAGGATTATACCCCGCGAAACCCCTTTTGAACCCCAATGCACAGTTAGTTAACTTTACTCCTGATTGCATCCATAAATAGCAGGCAAAAACAAGTGAAATGAGTGATTTTTAATGTTCGAGTTGTCTTTTACGCGAAGTGTCGGAATCAGCAGTCCTAAAGATGGAACTCTTATGCCGTGTTTGCATACAGATTTATGGAAATATGGATTTAGCTGCTAGCCAGCCTGGCATTTAGCTAGTTTACGCATAAGTGATTCCTTTGCATCAGGGGGATTAGATGGTGTACGTGCTCCAATGAAAAAGTAAATAGCGCGTGTAAATACCACAAAAACGTGATTTGTCTTGTTAATGCGACTAAGTGGTTTCTTGTCACTCACGTATACTCGTTTCACTTAGTACTCGATCGGAAAGATAAATACAGACAACAAACTGTCGTATCTCGGACGTTTGGGAACATTTTACATGCAGTTATGGAGTGCAAAAGTGAAATTTTGGTTGGATACGGCAAATGTGCCCTGATATTCATGCACAATCCATGGTAAACTATCTCTGACCATTGTGGATCATTTAAGGGGGTCATTAGTCTCCAACTCCGGTACATCCCATGCACGAATGCTTGTAAATATTTCGTAACACAAGCATTGATTGGCAGATAAAACCGGCGGATAGGCTCTCCCCTAATTAGCTGCGAGTTCCAGGACAGAATCAGCACGCCCAATACTCAGCATACTTTTTATGAGTGCACGTAAATAATCGAGGGATCTATATTTGCATTGTGATGAAAGCACACTTCAATTCGCATGGAGAATTGGTCATCTTAGTGCTTCAGCCCAGTTATAGAAGTTACCAAGTTACGTTTTGCTCTCCACTGACGTGTTTTTTATTTAAAGCAGATGCATCAGGGCTTCAACTCCCTACTTTACTTCTTGACATAACAGCGTGCCAAAAGTCGTTTTTGGGGAGTTGGTGGTCATCAATATGCTGTTGGAAACAGAATCTTACCATGGACTTGGAAAATTAATCCCGCAGATTTTTAAAGAACATTTAATCTCGTTTCAGTGAACTATGTAGAGCACAAGAGACAGCAGTTTAAAATCTTTGGACTTTGTCCGATAAACAGGCTGAAAGCTGATTTTATTCTGATGACAGCGCAGTCGAAATCAAAAAGCCTTGAAAACTCATAAGCAAAACCAACGCGGCCCTAACTGCTTATTAATAAACTCTAAGAGAATGCACTCATGTAAAGATACTTGCACAAATACGTCGTTAGTCGTATATCCTATTCCAACTTCTATTTAGGCAAATTATTTAGTCTCCTAAGTGACGCCATTTTATGAAGAGTTCAGGCTGTGCAGCCAGACGGGAAATTGAGAGTTTTTTCGTCGAGAACATTCTAGAAAGGCACAAAAGAGCTTTCTGGTCATTGAAACAACCTTCTCCACGTTTTGAAAATGACCAAGCCAGACACTGGTTAAAAGTTAACTTTAACTCCCTGCCAGAAAGAAGCACTCTTAAGGACGCAACTATTACCACCGCTTACGTTTAGAGCAAACAATGGTAACCACAAAAAATCCCAGTCAGCAATTTGTTTAGCGCTTTAGAAGAGCCTTCAAATTTCTTGGCCATTACCTCAAGTAAATACCGTCAGACAGGTTGAACTTTCTAAAGTACGAAGATATGAGTGTTGACAGGATTTAGCTTACCTGTCAAAAAGTTTTATCTACAATGACACTAATCTTTAAAGAGGTTCGATATTTAAAAATGCTGGTTCGTCATCACCCCTTTACTAATAATTACCAGTTTCTATAAACGCTTTCTCGATCTATGTGACAGTCGCTACTTTTGATGCAAGTGCTGCTTCTCCAAAACTACACAGAGGATGACACAGATGGGCATGCATTCTGTTTGAATTTCGACAGATCTATAAAAAGAGTCCAGGGGTCTTGACGATGACATTTAAAAAGTAGTGTGGCGGGGAATCAAAGACGGGGAATGGCCTGCACTACATATGGTAACTCTTTGGATATTCCCGAATCTCCTTTTGCGAATGAAAGTTATGCCACTTTTCTCGAGTTTTGCTCGATGTTGACTCGCACCGATTTAAGACGAGAACGCTTGCCTCCGAAAATAACCGTCATGAAGGCAACGCGCGCGGCAGTTACATGCGTTGGAATTCCAATGAAAAGCATCGGCCGTTTCTAATTTGGAAATTAAAGTTCGGACGACTACCGCGTCTTATCGATAGTTAGTTTGAGATGCTGCCGGGGTAAAATAAAATTTAATAAGTTTGCTCAAAAGAGTCCAGAAATACGTATAAGCACAAAAATACTTTCTATCCCAAGACCTGTTGACAATTCTTGTCTCATGCCCTTCGGCAAAGCACTTGATGGTAGCTTTTACACCTCTGAATTTTTAAGATACAGTTGGTAAGGGGCCCATCGACAAGAGCGTTCCTTCTTATATGCGAACAGTTTAAATCACGACCAAGTACAGGTGTCAAATGTCAGGTTGCGTATATCAAATAAGTGAATTTATTAAAAGAACGCGACAGGGAGTGGAGCAGGCTAGTACATTAATTCGACCAATTGAAATTCATCTGAATACCGAAGAGCAGGAAATAAACCTGTCATCTTCTGTGAGGAGAACTGATGAGAGCTAAAAGTGACTGCTATCGATGTAGGATTAGTGAGCTGCCCCAATGTGTGTAAAGAGGGATGAGCGTTATCGCTTCGTTAGATGCGAATTCATATTTGTTAAATGGACTGTGTGAACGAAATTTTGGGCCTCGTACGCACACAATGCAATAATAAAGTCCCTATGTTTTGCCCAAATATTCCTCACCGTATTTTAGGCCACTTACTCCACACAGTAGTAGGGCCGTCACCGTCTACATGGGGTGGTTTTGGTCACAACAAACTTTTTAGTAATGAGGCCGTGATCGCGGTTGACGTATGCAAAAGGGAACAACTCTGTCGACCAGGATTGTGCGGGAGCAAAAACTTGGAGAACGATTTCGATTGTCATTCATGGAAGACCGACGCGTCTCATACGTGGCCTGCTCTCTAGGAGAGGCAGTTATTATCTACATGTGCCATCTTCACCCACCCTGCTTTTCTTGCCGTCTCCCGTCCCGAACTCGCTGACTCTCACGATTCCAGACTGCGTGAGATCCTTAATAATAGCAGAAGGTTTCCGCTGCATGCACCCTCTAGGTCTGTTTATGCCTTCTCCCGATTTCCCCTTCTTGACAAAAACAATTACTGAGACGAATGTTTCCACTCAGTGCCTGATCTTCCGTTGACTGAGTTTTTTTGTCATGGTGCAAAACCATGCAGACTGCAGGCGATTGAACTAAAGAGTTGTTTTAGGGGTCTTTCAACAGTCACATGTCTTTTCTTGAGCTCATCAACCTGGTTCGCCGCTTCTGAAGCATCAAAGTCAGGATCTTGTGCAACTCGAGCGAACTGAGTCTCCAGCCATGCTTAGGTTTAATTTCCAACCGTCAATACTTAAACACTGTATTTTTTGACCAGCTTCTGGAAAGTATCCAGGGTAAACGCAAACACGGTGCGGCTTTGAACACAACTCACTTCTGCAATTCCGAAGACGGATTAATAGCGCTTATTTCTTAAATAATGGTATTCACTCAAATAAGCCGAATAATAGAATTTAAAAAATGTCGGTAAGGGCAATGAGAAAGCTGTGCACGCACTCCTGCACACGAGGAGAATTCACGAAATTTCCTGAGGAAGCCATCTGTCTCAAATTGAGAGGGCCTAGGTGGCTAGCCGCCTAGTTTCTGAAAACCAGGCTCACCATTCGAATGCAGATGTCATATACAGATTAGGCTCTTCAGTTTTTCGCTAAGTGATACGCTTTAAAGGCCTCGTTACAACGGCCGAAAGTAACGTGTTTTCGACTGTACGCAGTGTAAAAGTGCTTTAGAGAGACAGGCCAGCCAGTAAAGGTTACGACGCATGAGCCCCGACCGACTGTGCGAACTTCGAACTCAAAGTTCCGCGTGCCGGCTTATATCTCTCCTTCTGGGGAGGGTGTTATAACTCAGTACGGTCCACGTAAGAACCCAAGTTGATGACCACACGCTGGCAGCGACTGTTAAATCAACACTATTCTAGTCTGTTTTGATCCTACCATTAAAAACTCGGCGACATCTACAGGATTCGAATCCACGACAGCAAGGAAAAAGCTTAAGCACAACCAACGCGGTAGCTACCTGAGCTATCAGGCCCCACATGAGCCGTGACTGCATCACATTTGGATCAAGTCGCCCACCTAGTCTACAGTACGCTGACTGCCCATGCAGGATTTCCCAATTAATAAATCTGATGCTCACCAGTTGATTGCCAGGCTCGCGTGGCTAATAGGCATTTCGGAAAATTTTATAAAATTACTTGAACTCCACTGTGAGAACCCTAATTATTCTGTAAACCGTCAGGGGCTACCGAAATGGCTGCAGAGGAGGCGAATCTTGTGCCACTGAGTTTTTATTACTTTATTTTTCTGAAATCGCCGGCATGCTGAGAGTCATTCCGGAGGGTCAGACATATAACAGAACATTAGTGACGCTGATAACATTCGTCACGTGTTGGTAGCCTCGAGCACGTGCCTTAAGTTAGTGTGAAAATACAGAATTTATTGGGCGTGTTTTGTCAGTAAAAACAGTGTAAATTATCAGTTTTCCAGTTGCTCTAGGTTACTGTTAAATCCTGCACAAATCAAAATATTCCGATATGTGCAACATTTTATAAAGTTTGTAAAGCCTTCGAACGAGTCATGGAGATCTACAAACCCCACCACTACTTTTAAAAAGTAAAGTGCAAGGAATTGCAAAAAAACACCAACATATCTCGATAAAAGCGTCGTTTGACAAAAAGTTCCGTAAGAGGCTTAATGAAGTTTCATCGAAGGCTTGAAGAATGTGGGGACTCATGGAAATAAATGCATACGAGGGGAAAATAGACAAATTAGCGCAGTGCATATGTGTCGGAAGACACGTATAGCCGACCATAACAACAATTAATCTGGTAAGATGCAATGTCAGACTGCCAGTTTTATCTCTCAGACAATTTCTTTTAACAGATAATTTCGTTTTCACTCAGCCAAAAGGGACTTCCTTGTATTCTGACATAAATGTTTTGAAGTAGAGAAGACGACTTATTTTGGTTTTAAAATCACTCGTATTCCAACAATAACACTCGTCTTAAGGCCTCCTACTGAACATTCTGTCATTCTAACGCCACGAACGTTATGCAAAATGTGACTGAAAGGCATAACTCTAGGGCATGAGCTCGTATTGCTTTAAAATCAATTGCACGAACAGTGTTCAAAGTCGCTCTTCAGGAACGAGTGAGCAAAAATCATTGAATCACACCTACTTCAGACGAAATGTCAGAGCTTAACTGATAGGGCTCCGTCATGAGAATCCTTAAGGGGTAGAGAAGTCAAGTTCGCGGAACGTATCATACCGCTCATGGAAGCCATTAAAGATGAAGAAATAAGGAATTCAAACAAATAAAAAACAACGAAAATTAATAACAGGAGACAACAAATAAAGTAAGCGATTCTTTAAGATCACTGTAGTAAAGTTTGTGTGTAATCATATTGGGATACTTGACCCCCACGTACACTCGGTCAAGACTTGGCACTTTCAGATTTTCAATCAACAGACGCGCAAATGCACAAGCTTGATGACTGACCTTTCAGTGGTGTACTGTTTGTAATCCTGTAAAGTACACAGGGCCATAAAATGGCGTTTTAGCAAAAAACTGCTCATTTTTTCTACTCATGCATATATTACATATTATGAGAAATAGCAAGTTGAGTTGCAGTATGCTCCAAGGCGAATGCGGCATTAATCAAAATCATGTTAGCTGTTTTAAATCGGAAAACGCAAACTAAGATACTTTTCACTGCTGAGAGTTACGTCAAATTAATTCACACGGCTGACATATTACTGTCTAAATAGAAATTTCAGATTGATGCTAATTTGCAGAACAAACAACATTTGATTTATATATTTCATTTAGCACCATACCGGGCTTCGATTGCGGGAGGTTGAGAATTAATGTATATTCTATATTTATTTCAAATAATAAGCTGGCCTACCATGGTGGTTTACGTCATGTAACGTAAATTACTTGTATAGATGCTTGAATGTGCTTGAAGCGAGATACTAATGTGCTTGTTGTTTCTGCCGACAACGCATGCCTCCCACCTTAAAACTTCCGCGACTATGTATGCAAACTTAAACAGCAAGATAATTTCTCAGGTGGCCTTAGGAAAGATAGTTGCGAATTACTCGGGTAGGCTTATGCAGACGTGAGAAGGCGCACACACCCGTACTCCAAAAAGATTTGCCGATTTTCATACTGGGCAACATGCGGTGTCATTATCCTGATTTTGACAGCATGCGGCCAGCAATACACCTCTGAACTTGATAATTTAGGTTTGAAACTTCGTCACAGATTTCTTTTAGCAATCAGGGTAATTCCATTGTTCTCCAATCCTTAGCAGTGTGAGTAACTTGTGAATAGCAGGCTGGCGACGTCTCAAGGTCTCTTATTGACATTTTCGAAGAGAACACAATAATAAGATAGTACATAACATGAATAACATTTTCTGTGCAAAAGGGAACAAAAAAGTTAGGTTATTGTAAACGGGTAGTTGCTATTGCGCCGGTTATCACGGCAACATTACTTAGGAAGACATAGACTCTTCTTTCATTCAAGTGTTACGGGTCTTCCGGACAACTTTAAGCCCAATTAATTTAGAAACACTACTGGTTTTCTTAAAGTCTAAAAACAATTAATAAGCATGCTATAGGATACCTTTGTCTCAATGATTTGTGTATAATTTAAATGCCGATCCGCACTGTCTGGTCACTAGCATGAATGTGTCCCTTCAAACTCAAAGATGATTACAGGATAAGATTATGCAAATGATGCCTTTGGTTTTCTTATGCACCTTGACGGTGTGTGTACTCCTTAATTATGCTCCTCTTTTTAAGCAAATCAGGGAAGCAGACCACTTGGGAATCATTTTGTAATAAACTCTGTCTGAGGGAAAATGGACGATATGCGGCAGATGACTTAGGAAACTGTCATCTTAGTAAACCATCGTTGCTTGCCAGAGCCATGCTAGTAGGTCGTCTAACATTTGGCATTTCAGGAGTATTTGACTTGAGCTCCCGGAAAATATCTTGGTATCATAAAACTGTTGCCACTGTCAAAGTTAATAACGATGGGAGAGATTTGCGCTAACGATGAACGAGCTAACTTGTCGCAAGTGGTGACGAAAGCTATCCGTCAAGATCGTTACCAGTGTAAAATAATTAGAATTTTTGCGTGAATGGGAATTGTCGAAACTTAAAAATGACGTTTAGACTTGAGAGTCGAGAACATTTTTATACCCAAAGTTATGTATGGGATACGGACATGAATTAGGACGACAATGCTGATGAGTTCACATCTGGTGGAAATTTGACTGAATTTCCCATAGCCTCGAGTGAAGATTTGTATCCCAGGAGTGAACTTAGATGAAGAGGAAGGGAATTTTCTTTCAAGCATTCCACATCCATTCTTTTAACCATCTCCAGGGAGATAAACGTCTTGCCAGTTGCTCTCCGTATATGTCGATTTGGTCCAACTCGGTTATTGACCCACCGTTATCAGAGGTAACTAAGTACAGATGGGTCGTCTAGCCGACAGGTAAGTGAATATGCGAATAGCGGGCCCCTGCAACTTCAGTCCAGACCTTCCACTTTTTGAATGGTCGCGTCCGGCGATATCTAAGCAGCAGGCCCACCCACAATTTGTTGGTTGCGTTAGCACAATTCTAGGTTAATTCCCTCCACGGTGAGGTTGGTGGGTGTGAAAACTGAGACATGAATGGTAGACCTCCCTGTAGCCGGCAAACCGTTTTGGAGCTCCTCGCAGTCCATACGGTCTGCATTTGGAGTGGGCCCGTGAGAAGGCACTTGGACAGCGATCTCAGCCGTAGTTAACTGTATTTCAGTACTGCTTCTGCTCTAACCTCAGTTTATCGTTGTTGCAGGTGGGAACGAAATAGCCGATGTCCTGGTCGGAGCACCACCTGACGACATTCAGACAGCCACGACCTCTGCAGTTCCCAGACTGTTTTGAAACGGCGTCTCTCAGTTACCTGTCATTAATTTCTACTGTATCAAGTGACTTGTGAAACGTAGTCGTAGTATCTCACCATCGCTCTGTGTTCCTACAGCAGTTTCCTCATTTTGCAATATATTGGACGATAGAGCTTGAGAAATTTATGCATATTTTCCTGAAAACTGAACTTGTCTTCTCCCCCGCATTTTACGTGTCTCTATGAAAGGATACATTCAGAAATACGACCATAAAATAGTCAATCAACGCCGTTGACCACTGCTGTTGCTACAGCCAACATTGTTACTGTCAATACAGGGGCCAGAAATATATAGTGCTTACGCCTGTAATGCTTTTATCAGCACACGGGTAAGGTATTATACAAATGACTCCATTAAAGAGCATTTTGACATGTCTTACGCCGCATGAGAGTCTCTGTTTTTAAAAATATCGGATCCATCTCAAAATGCATTAGACTATCCGCTGGCAGAAGTCTTATGATTTTTTCCATTCTACCACAAAAATTGGTGGATTTGGAAATGGTGTATGAGACGATGTAAGAATTAATATTATGAAAACATCCAGCTGCAGGACATAGTTCGCAGGGAAAGACTCCAACTTCATGTAAACGATGATGGAGTTGGACCGTGGATCTGCAGTTTAGTCAAAGTTGGGACGTATACTGTAGTCATTTAAGTTGTGAAGCATGCTTAGCTGCACAATGTGATACACTTGTCTAGTTCACTTTGTAATATCAGTCTAAAATACACATTATGGAATTTAAGATTGTATCGAAGAATATGAAGATTTTTAACGATATCTGATAATATATGTGACGCATTTGACTCATAATCGCACGGTGAAACAGATGCAATAAACATTTTTGCGACACTAGAAATTCGAACGAGCACACAACCAGTAGGTGGTAGTAAAATAAAACTAGATACCTTGTCAAACGTCTACTGAAATCAGAGGAAACTCAGTGTCTCTTGTAACAAAAGTATGACTATACGAAGACGGCCTGTGAGCAATCACCACCTTGAACTGCTTCTAAAATAAATCCTTTGTTTTAAAACTCCGTCTGACTTAAGCGGGAGCCAAAATCAATTTCGACTGTTTTCCTCTGCGCAGCCAGTGAAATGAGCACTCTACTGGGCCAGCACCAACAAGTTTGATTAGCAAGAATGGTAGTGCTGACAACTGTGGGACACCATATGGTGATAAGTAGCGACAAACAGTGTGTTATATATGCTCTTTCATTATCATACGGCCTCTCTAATACCACATTATTGAGGGCACTAAGTTGTTTGTCCTGAATCGCTTGATTATCCAGGCACCTTACTAAGCAGTACTGTGTGAAGCAGACAATCAGCGGTATTCTACGTAGACTTTGGTGAATTTTCCAAAATAAGGCTTCCCTCATATTCTAACTATTTAGCTAAGGCTGCAATTTCAAATCTACTTGAATCCTTTTCAGTTTGGTTCCATCTTGTCAAAAGTATAAACATCAGCGATCAGAATAAGATTCGTTGGTCTTCATCAGTATTTCGCTTTTTCTCTCTTTTAAGTTATCTCCGCGGAGAGTCTATGGCAAGATGGAACATGGGATGAGACCTGGGACAACTGGTGGCATTATAAGGAGGGAGCCATTGGCGGTGAGTGACTGAGCCATAACAGTTTGATTCAGCGGTCACAATTAATGGGCAGAGCACGGGGTTTACAACTAACAACAGAAATCATTGTGATTTTATAGGTCAGAATAATCAAAAAACACCAAAACGCATTTTCTAATCAATACTTATTGACCTACTTGAAACTGTTACGGCTTGGAGTATTAGGAAAATAGTCACTTTAATATTCTATGAAACCATAGATTCCACAGAAGCTAGATTTGCCACACATTCGCTCTGCATTACTTGACCATAAAACAGTCGAACAAAATGTTCGCATACATCTGTTTTACAGCAATCAGTTTCTGCACGAAAATCGTTTATGTCTTTATGTAAACCCACCAGAAGTCAATATACCTTTAAACATTGCGTAGATGATTTGAAATGCATGCGGCTACTGAAACCTGTAAGGTGCTTGCGGTGGTTTGGGTTGAAATTTAAAATGAATTTGCTAATAAGAACTATTGTACACTTCAAGATATTTGCTGATATTGATCCTTTTGAAGTCTTCTGCCATTTTCAAACTTAACCTTCTGGAGGCCTCGCAAGTCGAAGTAACTCTTTACATATGACCGAAAGCTAAGCAATATAAAATAGAAAATAAAATTGGATGCTTACTTCTGTGGCGACCAGAAGAATAATGAATTGTGACGACGCAAACTACAACAGAAGGCGTATTTAATCTTTAACATGTTCATTTTTGGCATCAAAAGTCTTACAGTTAATTACGGTTTTGGGGACGTTTTCGCGGTCCTCGCCAGCACTTTTCTACTTTTAGAAAAAATATAAATTTTAGACGTCCCTAAATTGTGTATGATAACATCAATCTAGGATATGCCGAATGTAACCAGCAACTGTTTTCTGATTTTTGCTGTCTTCATTTCGTACTCTGATTTTCCATTGAAATCTGAGTGCCTAACATTTCATGTCATCAATCTCATCCAATAATGCTGACGTTGCTTTTGCTGTAACCCCGGTACTTACGAAGACGCCCTACGGAATTATCTTTTTTTGAACAGATTCTAGATAAGAGAGTTTTAGATACAATAAAAGGTTAATGGAAATTTCTGTCTATAAGTTCCGGATATTAGAGTTTTATGGTTCGAAATTGCCAGCTTTTTGACGTCTTGTCAGTGCTGATACCAACAAAAATGGGAATAAAACTGTAATGCGGCGTCACTCTTAAAGTGACAATAACTGTAGTCAAGAAAGCTTGAAGCCCTCTTCATGCACTGCATTCTCCGACGAATGTTATACAAACTGCCAAACTTATATTCGTAAAACGCATATTATACTACGTGGGAGTGGCGTACATACGGGCATTTGTACGTGGCAATGAAAGGCCTGCGTTTCGTTTCGGTTTGCATCTTCGACGTCACACACATGGTGGGATAAAGATGACCATTCGGTGATTGGGTAGTATTCTCATCAAATATAGAAAATACTAAAATGACCACTTCTGTCTTATTTTCTACCGCCTATCTACCACAGTGCAACCCCATTCAGAGGTCGAAAGGACATTTTTATAGACAAATTTGTTTTCAAATGCAAGCATTTTTGTCGCTTAATATCACGTCTCAATTACAAAAATCACCAGGGCCTTTCAAGAGCAAATTGTAAAGAAAATGTTTTGTGCATTGGTTGGTGCGCCGCATTACTCATCGACTTGAAAAAAAAGGCACAGATGGTGGCCGATATGAGTTATGGGAGAATCGGCGAGGCTAGTGGCACTTAAACGCAATCTTTGCGGCATTTCTTACCCTTCTCCACCCTGCGTCCGATCATCCCAGGCCACCTTCATTATAGCCTGAGTTCTGGGCAGTTTTTAACCAAAACGCTTGGTAGCCGTATATAGAATTTACAAGTTCAGTATTAAATCCATTGTTCGTTGAAAATCTCTGATAATCTGGCGGACTTTGTGGTCAATAATTTATTTTGGAAATTCCCTGGATCCTCTCATCATGAAAATCACTACTTTATTAAGTAGGTTTTAGACTTGGACTCATGAATCGATCGATAACGCAGTGTTTTGAGATCGCTGGTAAAGAAAAACCGGTTAGATGGTAGTTGGTAGCCCTCCCGGTACCGAAAACTCCCGGCTACCTGACTTACGGGACCGGTGGTAATAGGGGCTATACGGGTGGGGCAAATGAGTGGAGGCGTAAATGGCGCTTGTAGGGAATGCCTGGAATTGACGATCCTGATAAAGTGGAAACCCAATTTAAATAAGGTGAAAAATGCGAGGAAGATGAACACTTCGGGTCTGCCTGACGTATGAGACGCTTTGCTGTTGTAGTCTGAACCCAAGAGGTAGTAAGTGCGCGATGCGGTAGGTGAAGTGAGCCCAGCTCAAACCCAGCAATGCCGAAGCGCCCGGGGGGGTGCCGTTGTGCCTTAAACTGGAAGTGCAGGAAAGGATCGCTAACTGGCCATGGGTGTTTACAAGGCGTCACAGTTTTCAGCCAAACCCCTGCGACCAAATACAACCGGGCAGTTCGTAAAGGCGGGGGGTGGAGGGCAACACTCTGTCAATATGACTGATGCAGTGGATGGAGTATCGGTAGACACCCTAACTGAGCGTCGGTTGTCCTTACGTACACGATCGCACCGGACTCTACTGGAGGTCTGGAGTAAAAAGATCCAAAGTTACAGGCAAACCGACGAAACGGAGACCCGCGCCAATCCGCCTAGGATAGTACCTATGCAATTAATCTGATACAGGTAATACTGTGCGCACATGCAACTAGAAGCATAATGGGAAGCATGATGAATCATAATCCGTTTAGGATAAATCTTTCGCCTTTTACTAAAGATTTCCGTGTGGGGGTGCAATACAATGAGTCTATATAGACAGTCTTGCAGCGCCTCCTTCTCGGGGCAGTTAATGTGAAGAAGAAAGTCATCCTGACAGGGCCTCTGTGCGTGCACCCCCAGACATAATGAGAACGTAATCACAGAGCTTGAAATCGAGGCAGCAAGTACAATTGTAGAATCAGTGGGCAGGGCCACCAACTACCATCCTGCCGAAAAACCATTTAAGTATACAGCAGCCTGGTTTTTTCTCCCGAAACATAGCTTTTAGTTTTTATGCGTACAATCTACACTTCCGGTCGCCAACGAAAGAAGGATTGGATGAAATGGCTATATTCTGTTCACTAATATGCACTTTTGTACTCTCGGAAACATCAGCCAATTTACCCCAAAATTAAGGTTTGCCAAAAAATATTCCTTGTCGTAATGTCGTTGACAGCTAAATTCCCCATGCTTAATTGAATGTTGTCCCTTTGACCTGACGCGCTTCTAAACTATCATGGCGTGCTAAAAGCCGTGACTTGGGGGGCTGTCAACTGACAGGATAACGCTGTCCTCCTTTCAAAACGGAGAGCCGTGCTGCGATGGCTCCGTTTTAATGTGGTCTTTATGGCACTCTGACACGCGGATGTGAGTGTTAAGACACCTCACTTTGTGAGTATTCCAGTAGATAGCCCACATAGCCTCTATAGCACTGTCACCTTATTGGGACCCCAGTCGTCTCATTCCCGTTTATGTGAACACCCGGTGCATCTTGCGGAGACCAGGCGTGTGTGGCACACACAGATGGATTTTTAATATTTTCGAAGACCGTGCCAGATTCCGCCTCTGGTCTTACTGACTCTCTTTTAACACAGGCCGTAAAGGGTGGAGGAGGAGGAGAAGAGACCGCGGTAGATGCAGCGCAAGCTTACTATCAAGATGAACTAGCTCACTTGCAAAGCCCCATCCCTGCATCCATCCTGCTGTGGGAGCACTGTAGACACCATCGTTCACGATGTACGAACTGTCATAACATTTCGAGCATTTTGGTGAAATAGTATTATAGTTGCTATTAGGAGCTAGTTTCAGAAAGTATAATCAACGCATTATTTAAGCGCGGAAGTAATTATGTTATCGGAAACAACAGCAGGATAGCGAGCCTACGGCTAAGTATTGAGGGACGTTGGACGTCTAGCCAACAGTTTTCAGGATTGAGCTCCAAGTGCTCCGCACATCGGATTTAGGCATGGCTAGCTGACGACGGCTAATAAGCCAGGAATTATCATTACAGTCTCTCTTGTCTTTGTCGGTAATGCCATTTCGTATAGAAATCCATTTTTGCACCAAGTGGCCTAGGGTATGAGCTTGCGGTTGAAATTAGGGACCAAGAACTTGAAAATAAAACAAGTGTCTACTTATATTTCAGTGCGGCAAGCAAAGTAAAGCGATATTTTGTGGTCCAAAGGTATGCTGCAGAAAAACACAGCCATTCTAATCAATTAATTAAGTATATTATCTAGGGTGGGAGGACAGTTGATCAATCTAATTATTAGTAAGAAACATCTTCGCCCTGTTGTGCCGTTGAGCTCAGTATAGAGCCCTTGTAGGCAGTCGCATGCCATCAAGTAATCACAGCAAAAAAGTATGACCGAAGATAAGAAAGATTAGGACAACCATATCCGGCTTATTAGACCTCATCGACTAACCATAACCCAGCCCATGCTCGAATAGTCTTGGATTCGAACTTGCACTCAGTTGTTGCCAGGTCTGAGACCTTAACATTTCTTCGCGTCAGCGTAGGCGACCGAAAGCGCTATATTCTCTTACTAGTGCTCCTGTGCCATGTAACTGTAACAATAGGACGCTCGGAATAGAAGGCCGCTAGGTAGACGGACACCTTATAGTCTCGGCTTTGACTAAGCCAACCACATTGCCCGGTGAAGGTATGTTTCCGAGGAAAAGCACGTAGTCGTCCTATTTTAGTATTTGTGTCTGACATGCAGCGATGAGAACACAACGTGACTGCTTGGTGGTTTCAAAATGAAAGCAGTCCCTCAAGCGCAAGACGTTAAGGGTGGCCATTTCGTTTGTTTACTGCAGTTCAGTTTTATTGAGTAGTAGTGAGTGAGATAGACTGCAGCTTAAAGATTGGGCGCGGAACGCTCTAGCGGCTCTGGAAATACCGCCTATAAAGCCGCGAGGGTTACCAGAAAATAACTATGGGAGCTTTTGTAGATACGATCAAAGGCATCCAGCCCTCCAGTTGGGAAGTGTGATCTCTGCACT
>CACRXP010000488.1:358788-405536 GCA_902702965.1 Spirometra erinaceieuropaei
ATATTTGTACTACTAAAGAAATCGCCCTTAACATCTTGAATTGTGACTCTATGGAAAATCTTCAAACTATAGCTGCCTGCTTTAGCCCTATTATGCACTAGTCCATCTTAGCGACGATAATAAGCTTATTTAGCCGACCTCTATGACCAGGTGCTACAGGGGACTGACCTCACCGTGGTTCGCGATCGCCTGGAACCTTTGAATACAGACTGAAAGATAAAACCATTGTTTTCTGTCAACTATCGTTTCTTATTTAGTTAGCATCTTCTCAATGTACCTTAAATTTGCTGAAGCAAGCTTTGAATAATGCTTGACGACTGTCTGTGAATCTCAGCCTATCTGAACTATGTAGCGAAATTAACCAAACTCGCCAAGTTCGAAGTTAAAGACCATTGGTTGAGATCCGGTAAATCCTTTCAATGGTAAACGCGCAGCAGGACTTAGTCAGCTACCAGTTATGCAGACGCATATCTACTGGCCTAGGTCCTCTCAAACGCAATTTAACGCTTGGGAAACGGCATAAAAATTAAAAAGGAAAGTAGAACTGAAGCTACGACATGAAAGCATCGAGCGTTAAGTTTGCAGTGCCCTAAATTCTGAGAGTCATGCAACCCAGTAATCTACGTGACAGTTACTGCGACTATCGTGACCCCGGTTTCATGACAGACAGCCGTTCAATCGGTCTCCTTAAGGCTGTGAATAGTTGTGACAGCTGTCGGAGAAATAAGGCCCTGCACAAGTAACTATTAAAAGGCGGAGTTCAACACGATGGCTCCACGTCTGAGGACAAGTTTCTGCTTATGTTTACCTCTTTTTTCATTTCTATGCCAATCTTTTGTAATGTATTCAAAATTATAGTTGATGAATAATCTAATTAATCAACTCAGATTGTTCAATTACGAATCAACTAAGTATTTTTCCACATGAAAAGAAAAACCTACTTTCAATTGGCGTCTTGAGCGCAAGTCCAGAGGAGTTATTATAAAAAACCGTCATTTTCTAAATATTGCCAAACGCTTTGTCCTGTTTACTTGTGCAATAGTCTAATGGTTATATTTTCAGTAAATGCTATTTATAGGGTTGTCGTGTTTGCACGATTATGACGAAATACAGAAGTCCTTTCGTTTTTCGACTGCATGGAGCATTTACTTGACTAGAAACGATTTAGTGCAGATGAAACTTATTAATGCGCGGTTGATCCTACTCCTCGGACATACACACACATATATGTACAAATGTACATACAGAGGCACGGTTGCTTGCCTACAGCCCGGTTGTCGATGATGCGGTCAGACGTTCCGTCCGAACATCACAAATGCAATTATACACGCGTGGTCTGCTGGTGTGTCCAACCATGTCGCATTGCGCCAACTGAAATGTCGGCACAGCCCTAACACATCTAAAGATTTTTAAGTGTTACCGATTACTCAGGACACTTAGCTCATAGGGCCCGACAGACAGACACGACAAAATGTCCTATTAATTCAACCAAAGCCATCGTTAGGCGTCTCATCTAAATTATTCTTCATATCATGGTTGGGATTTTCACTCTTCGCATAACGGTGGTTTCCCACACTCCCACTGATACCGTTCTCCACCAATTCAGCGTTTTAAATAGTTATCGGGGCGGGTATTGCTTTACAGTAAGGGGGCTATAGGATGTTGTGAGGAGTGCTACGAAAAATGGAAACCGAGTTACAGGCAAGGATATGCAAGTAAGGTTTAGAAGTCGACTGCGATTGGAAGCCAATACAACCAATCATGACAAGGGCAGTGTAGAAATCGACGAAAATAGAGCGACATGTGCTCAGTTGCTAATTTCTTTCTCAATAAACCGCCATATTATCGCTCTGGTGCCAATCGAGTACTGAAGAATTGTTCGCTAGAAGACTAAAACGCAAGAAAGTTAAGGCCAAGTGAAAAACCTCGTTTTGGTAAACAGCTTTTCTGAGAAAAGACACCAGTTTGGACAATCGAACTAAAACGAATTGAACAACAGTATGCACTCAAACTTGACGCTTTGTACTGATTGCTTAGGCCCGGATCATTCGTCTGTAACGATTAACTTTTGAAACATCAAACTCGAAAAGGCTTGCAGTCCTGTTTATTTTTTCGAAATATTTCGGTCGGTAACGGGGAAATAAGACTTATTACAGCGCGAAGCAGTTCTGTAAAGTATGCACGTATATGACATGTCTTTGGTGGTATTTGCTTGCGTTGCAATCATATGCTGTTATTTATATCGTTTGCTTGCCTCGACTTGAAAAAATTATATATTTTTTTTTAGACATTCGACCACCAAGATATGTCTTTAGGAAACGTTGTTACTTTAAGCAGCAAATGGAGTAAAGTACAGCTCGGTCTGCACAGGTTTCATAAAACGACATAACAAAACACTAAAACAGACCTCTAGTATGGTATATTAAAATTCTCAAAAACTATCCCGTTTCTGAGGCTAGATGCTGCATTAAAACACGAATTCGGCGAACCAACGGAGTTTTCCAACCTCTAAATCTACTAAGGCGAGTGAATCTCACCTCAAGTTTATAAATGTACTCAAATTGTCTGTATGTAGTGGCGCCGGAAAAAAATATTTATTGGCTAACGGACAATACTTTGAGTTGCTTGATACGAGGAGAAAGACCGTAACAGTGATATGGTATTCAAATCACTAGCGACGTTTCGGTGACAGTGATGGGTTGTTTTTCCCTTTCGACTAATATGCTCACGTCAATTCCCGGTCGTCTTGATTTGACTTGTCACTAGAATGAGGTGAATATGCAGGAGGAGGAGGAGGAGGTAAGGCAGATTTATACGCATGTCAACGCTGCATCTAGTGGTGGTCATCGTCGCTTACGATGGGCGAACGATTAAACACTCGCATAATACACTGATTTGCTGGCTTCTCGAAGCAAACAAGCTTGGACTGGATGGTAAGGGTCACGAACAGATAAGCGTCCACTAACTCAAACTTAGGCAAACTATGATTGCAGGGGAGTGACAACAGGAACATGCGTAAGGTGGTGCATGACTGTTTCGCACTTTCCTGCTTTCAGTCAGCCAGTCCTAACGATGTCCATCGCCCAGGAAGCCCAGACACGCGCACACATACAGCGCAGACGATCCACAAACGAGGTCTCTCAGAACGGCAATTGGTGCTTCATCGAAGAGAGGTTAATCTGTACCTCATCAGCTGGCACTATCTGTTGCTACATAAGAGCTGTTTATTTCCACAGGAATTTCCGCACACCGATATATTTGTCTTCAGAAACAGGGACATATCAATCTACCGGTAGTTCCCTTACTGCCATCTTTACTATCGCATCTTGTCCGGTTTCGACCCAGAAGGTGCTTGCCTAGTAGCACCACATAGTCTGGGTTCCTTGCTTTGGGAAGCCAACAAATCGATATGCGCTGACTACATGGAATTTCAGATGAAAATACGCCGATAAACTCCGTCGGTGAAATGCCCATGACTCAGCTAATCGACTCATATAGTAGTTATGTTAAGTGCTACGAGGCGTTATAACCAGGCAGCTGTTTAATTTGCTTCTGCTTACACGAAGCACTTAGAACAAGAATAAAGATATGGGATGTTACGTCGAGCATGAGTTATTATACTTAATTACGCTGAAACAATGTTTTCTCCGAATAACTGTTCCCTCATGGAACTGTTCATCTTGTCAGTATACGATGATTGACAGTGGGTGAGCATTAGAACGCGAAATTTTAGAACGTCGTTAAATGTTGCATATTCCGCTGATATAATTAAGCATATTTATAGCTAGTGAAAATGAACCTTACTTGAGACGGTTTTTATACATTTACTCCTGAAATTCCTTTTAAAACAAAAGTCGATGGATTGTCATTTACCAGCCACTGAAACTATGACCGCGCATGTCGTCAGCCAAAAAGGGAAGGTTTCTCCCTTTTAACAATTTGGCCAACATGTCAGTTCCTAAGGGCTACTGCCAAAATTTGCCTTTATGTCACCTTCCTCGTAAATGAAAACTTTTCCGGGTATTCGGTTGGGTTGAATTTAATGCGGACACGTCAGTCACTTAAAGTTTCGTACCCACCAAGTTGCTTTCCGGGAATATTGCGTCCGCGCCTTCCTCCCTCCTCTCTCGATCGCTCTCTCTCACTCTCTAACTTCTGCTTCTTTAAACTGACCACGAATAGTGTAAAATACCTGACAATCTACAATATGCCGTTAAAGTGATGTTTCCTTAGATGAGGTATTTAAAGTCGGTCCCAATAACTGAACTGTTTGAAAACCATGAACGCTCCCGATATCGGCGTTTTGCTGGTACTACATTTAACAAAATTGACTTCCGGCAATGATTATTATCCGTCTAGACTCTGCCGCCGCAGTGCAGGGGGGGGTCGTTAACACGACGGCAACTGCTGATCCCTTAACTGCAACGTGTTAGAGTCATTGCTAGCAGGAAGGAAAGGGTGTTGGCTACTGAGGCTACTTGCTGTCACAATGCCTGCAGCAGCGGGGACAAACTATTCACCCTACGGTCAAAGTCCTTCTTAGGCTAGGAGTTTACACTGGGTCTGGTAACCCCTGGGAAAAGGACAATCAACTAACGACTAACGGATGTCTTGCCTTTATACGAGGCTTTAAGTGCGTCACAGGATTTGCACTTGTTCTCGCTACACAAACTGTCTGCTTGTTCGGAGTTAAAGGTGTGCGGGAAGTTTCTAATGCCTTCTCGATCCCCAAATATGCCGACTTACGAAGAACATGATAACGCAAGTGAGGTGATCACTGTGAGGATGTATATGCCTTTTGACTTTGCAAGTATCGAACTCATTTGATTATTTTTCCAGGTTGCAGATTTCTATGTGCAGCTCGTGTTAAAAGGCGAACAGATAGTGCATCGCACTGGGCATATCGCATATATTAACAAAGCTGACTGCAGGTGAGTCTGTTAAGAGTGCTTGGCAGCGGTCGGCGACATACTCATTCCCATAGTCTGGGGCGATACTTGATGCTTCACAGTGTCACACGTTGTTACGTCTCCCAGGCATATGTCTCCTGCTATGTATGACAGGAAACAAACAAGAGCGACGGAGAGAAAAGCTTTACTGTGGCATGTGCTCTCCGCGTTATCCTCACACTCATTTTGTGCAGAAAGCGGTCTATTGGCGTCTCCTGTCCGATGCACCTGGGTTGGTTGTCTTGTGAGAAAAGGCATAAACGGAGAATTCGTGCATTGCGGTCGCGGTCGGGCCGCGTGGATCATGAGCGGAATCATATACGCACGAAGTATGCAAGACCGCTTTACAGCGTCGTGATACCTTGTCGTTGTCAACCAACGAATTGTACGTTACCTGACCGTGCATTCCAGCTTTCCTCACGACATCACTCTTTCGTCAGCTACCGGTGGCCATGACCAGGCCACTGAGACGCTTGATATTGCTTTCAACTTTGTGACCGCCCCAATGTGTGGTCGTTACCCCCTCCAAGAAACTCGACTGCGCTAATTCTAAATTCGTGCTTAATTTTGGCAGTTGGGTTGTTACGCGTGACTTTGAGTCCAACCTCATTATTGACAAACGATGTTATTGTATCAAACCGTAGAGTTTTCGATTGTCTTTCTGCGCAATTCCCTATTCCGCTAGTGTTAATAACTATGGATTCCTTGGTCGTACATCTTGCGAAAGGCATTGAAGTAAACGTTTGACGTACGCCTATTCCGAACGGGTTAAAGAATGCGCCAAGACCTTCGAGGCACCATTCGCACTTGAGACGTTCTGACCCCATTTCATCTGGCTGACCTCCTCATATACGAACCTTTGAGATCTTAAGAAATCGTTAGTTGGTGGGAGGACCTAGCCGTTGGTTATAAAATACTTCGGAATTTCTTTACCCCCAGCAGTCTTATTAATAAAGCCAAATGACGCAACATCACCTATCTTTATGGATAACGGTTCCCAACGGATGGTTGATGACTATGAGACCAACTCTGCGTCCGCTTGGTCCGGATTCCGAGGACAATCAGAAATTTCTGCTTTTGTCCTGTGCAGAGTTTGTATTAGCCGGTAGATTGTACATGTATGACTCGACTCTTAGCGACAGCTTTCAGTGCGACTTACTTTCTACATGCAGTGAGTGATGATCTCATGAGATGGCTGAAATTCAGAAATGCGTTTTCGATTAGGAAGGATTACTTAATCGCGGTTATAATACTGAGTAACTTGCGGCATAAATTCTATAACATTTCGGACTCGGCAGGATGTCAGCGTTTGAATACACCTCTTTTCAATCTCCTACAGAAAGTGTACTCGGTAACAAATGACTGCTTAAGTAGCATGCATTTTCCCATTGATTTTCGATGGCCTTGCAAATTCAAATATATTTAATAGAAACCACAAACAAAAACATGCATTGTTTCAGTTTTTTGCTAGAGAATCACGCCATCTTTATATTTAGGTTTTAAAAAGTTTCAAATTATGAGATTTTTTTAAGACCGCGCAATGTCCATACATATAGCATCGTACCTGCTCATTTACCACTGATCCTCATGAAATGTACGAGATAATCCGCATCGATTGCAACATTTTATGGACTCCATATGGTATCTTTTTGAAGGCATAGAGGAATAAGTGATTTTTTTTACGCGGAAAACATGCACCTTTTAGAATGAAGTCACTAAACGCTAATGCAACAACACATCAGGCTCCAAATTATTCGGCAGTTAGAAAACGTTTTTAAAACCAAATTATACCGCACCTACGTAATCCTTCCTAATCGAAAACGCATTTCAGAATTTCTGCCAACATTTCATGAGATCGGTCACTCACTGTACACCCATGGTCTGTTGGTGTACTGGCTGGCGGCAAATGGTGACTTCAAGGGAAACAAGCCGGTCGAGCAGACCCCGGCCGTTTTATCTGTTAGCGTTTAAACTATCAGCGTGAAGAGATGGCAACACAGACTAACATTATCCATTTTTGGTTCAGTGGAAATATTATGTAGTCCACCCGAGATTTCCCCGGCTCATTGGACCATCGGTAGCGCAATCGAAAATAGAAAGTTCTGAATTAACCGGTCAATCACTTGATGAATGGCAATGAAATTTCCAGACTTCTGAGTAATTTTCAAGAGCTTACTTGCATACCATAAAAAATGCGGAAGGATACCGTCAGACGGATTCGCCGTGTTCTTTTGGGCGTCTTTCTTATCAGCATAAGTCCAAAAGCAGATAAAGATATCTTATTGTACGATCGCCCCAGAGACAAAGCACACCAATAACAGAACATCTAGCAAGCGTCACCTGCTTGCAAATTATTTCAACTCACAAATTTAAGAAAGTCATCACGCGAAGGCCAACATGAAGTTAAAATAGTGTATTGTGAACCAGCGCTTATGGTATCCTAAAAGGCACTGCATTAACTGGCGCCGGCGTATATAGGACAAGAGTTCGTGAGTCCTGCCGTAGCACTACAATTTGAAACAAAGACCTTGTGAGTCTGCGCCGCAGTTACTGCCTTCTCTTTCACTTCTCTCCCTTAAAACGTAAGTGCTTGCTATTCGAACGGCTTTAAAACTAGGGTAAGGTAAGGTTATTCGGGCAGAATTGAAGGCATCTTAGCCGTCTTTGTCGCCGCCTCTTGTATTGCCGTGTGCGGGTGATGGCACTCTTCGTCCCTGCAAAGAGATGAATAATAATACAGGCTTTTGTGAGATCGCATCACCAAACCCAGCAAATATGAACAACTGGTCTTAATACTGTCAACTTCGAGCTGTGTGAAGTAAAGCCATGTCATCAGCCTGAGCCAACTTAGCGAGTGAAGTGAACTAAATTGCACCACACTAAGTTCGTTATTGTTCAACTAATCATCCCACTAACAGCTCTTTGTGCATAAATGACAAGAGACGATTTTTAAGATGAGTTCTTGAATAACTTAGTTATAATTTTCTTTACCAATCTAACAAGTAACGTTCGTTTAAACTTGTACTTAAGATCAGATTTTGCATGAGTTATAGTAATCAAATTGTTTTAACAAACGATCGATCAATGATTTACTCGTTTTGCAAGCACTTGGTATATGCGGCACCTATATGGCTAAAGTTGGCCATTACTGAGTTTATATAATTTTTTCAAATGAAGTGCTATTGATCACTTGCTTAAATGTTACGCGTGAATTCAGTTATCCAAAAGTTGCCCCAATGATGTAATGGAGGTCTCACATTCAACGGCGTGGTCTTTGTTTTATAAAAGCTGCAGAACGTTCGCTAGTTTACATCTTGCCGAGCAGTAAGAAAGGATCAGAAACTGCGATTATTGTAGTTTTAAAACTTACCTGCAGTTAATTAAGCAAAAGTAAATATATTACTACAGTTGGCGGTGTTTAAATGAGTTACCTGTTTACTATCCGCTCGTACCGTCGTCTACCTAGTACCGTTTGCTACCTTTCGTCATGCAAGCAAGAGGTTGCCATTTGCCGCAACACTGTGGAAAATATAGTTTGTCTATTCTAGTTAATCTGCCACGGTTTTTTTCGTATTTTTTCTGCCTTTCCCCTGCAGGTTCAAATGTATGCATTTAACTCCGACCTCTACAGCAATTTCTCTGTCGCAGTAAGCCGACCAAACGGAGTGGCTGCGATCTCCTTCTTTCTTAAAGTAAGCTGCATTTTGTTAGTGATCGCTTCTAAGGACGTCATTATTGATGCAGTTAACATGGCTAACCTTTTTGCAGACTTGATAATCTAAAGGAAAATCGGTTTTTCTATTGGCCATTAACAAGAACTGTGTCCAACCCAAATCCTCACCAAATGTTTGAACCTTTATATTTTGAATTAAGTGCTTCAAATGGAAAGACGGAAAGGTAAACTAGTGGTAAAGAAAGTTGGTGTCATAAGAACGTTCTGATTCAAGGCACACACTTACAACGCCACAACGTCTTCCTAGTTCAGTTTATTGGGGGACTCAGGTCATTGCGCTATGAACTGCATTGAATTGATTTAAAGTAAGCCGTAGTTACGAGAAACTAAATAGTTATCACCGTGTTTAATATCCAAATTGCGTTGCAGTGCAGGGGTGAATCCGTCAACCAAACGATTTGAGTTACCAAAAAAGGAAATTGTGCAAATAAGTGTCCCTTCAGAACCAAGTTATTGTTCCTTCGTTTCGTAACCAGGTTTTTAACACACGAATTTGCAAGATAGAGTTTCACTTTAAAAGTATTGCCATCTACTTCCTTTCGAACTTTTCGCACTCTGATCTTGCTGCATTATGATCTAAAATGAGGGCAACTTAGGAGAGCGTGTCTAAATTAGGCTAGGCTATTGGTTGTAATTCAATAACAGCTGCATAATTCTTTTAATTCCAACGGGCAGAAATAAGACGGATTTTAAATAGTTACAAGCGCATTGGTCTATATAAAGTATGTCCTTGAAACGTACCAAATTATCATAATTTCTAACTGGTCCTAGTGTCAGATGTTTTCCGAGATTTTTCATACAGCAATTTGGTAATATGGAACTTAAAATGAATTAATTACTCACTATCGATGGGGATTTTCAATATTATTTGAGATATTGGTTTTAACTGACACTGACATTTAAATTAATCATATGCTACTAGACGAATTGGCGTTTCAAGTTTGCCCTATCTCTATGCTGGAAAACGTTCGATCTTAACACGAATCTGGTACAAAATCGATGCAGTTTCTCCTTGAATGGAAATACCATGACCCTAGGTGTTTTTAATTTGCTAAACTTCCATGGGAGATTTAATTGACAAGCATATGTTTACTTTCAGTAAATTCTTATCAGGCCATTTCATTTTTATGGGAAGGAGTCTAGTTGTGAACGGGAAAATTTTGTCAAGGTTCCCCTTTTCGCACACGTGGGTCGTGAAATATGGGGGAGGAGTAACAGGGGGAGTCGGGATTATGACTACCTGAATGGAGGTAGGATAAACCCAAAACAGCGCTGCATTAATCTACTCGCATTCGCTGCCACCCGTCGACTCTGTTTTAATATTTTGTCCGACTTCGGTCTTGCTGTTGTTCGCTTATGCGTGACCTATGCCACTCATGTGGAACCAGTTTGCTTCGGAAAGCCAACAGTTTGGTGTGCGCCCACTCCCGATGACATAAATAACCGATCTACGTCGACAGATATTGACAGATAACGAGGTACTGATGGACTTCTCCTGCTTGAGGCTCTTCTGACCCACCCGTTAGGCCCCGTGTACGGAAGATTAACACCTCTTCGAGCACATAGTTGTGTTTCTGGTCAAAAATGGGGGTCAGGGCCACAATTAGCGGAATGAAGGCAGAAAAAACCCAAAACAATATTGCGCCGATCTACCTACATTCTCTGTTGTCTTCCCTATATTGTTAGAGCATGGCCGACATCGGCCTCGGAGGGTTGCCTGTTTGAAAGCTTTCCCACCCATAAGAAGCTCATTTACTTCGGGAGGCCGATAGATCCGTGTGCGCTTATTCCTGAAGCGTCAGTGAGTTAAGTGTCACAGAGGAGGTTTGGAAGAGTCTTGAGATGGGAAGCGGAGGGTGCAGACAGTTAACTAGCCTTTGGTCACGTTAAACGCAGCACTTGAACGAGGTTCTCCTGTGCTCAGAAGACCGGCTTGTAAGACCTGATGACAGCTGTCCTTCCTGGTGTTAAGAAGTTATGACTTCGTGGCTCAGAGTAGTTTGGTGGCGCCTTAAAAATCACTCGAAAGGCTTCGTTGGGTTCACAGGACGCCCGAGAGCAACAATATGGGAAAGAAATAAACTTCCAATCCTTCTAATTTCGCCTTTTTTCCTCAGCACGTCTCAGAAAAAGTTAAAGTAGGAGAATGCGCAGCATCATTTTTGAGCATATTGCTGATTCCGGCCACCGTACTGATCCCAACAAAATATTCCATGTGATTTACAGGTTTGTGTTGAACCTCTTTGAGCAGAAGCGACTGCTATCAGGTTGCGCAAGCGTCACGTAGACCCAAACGAATTCGTCTGCTTTTAACAGACGTATTAACCTCGTCTTTGGAAGATAAGGCTTGTTCTTTTTAACGAAAGTGCCTCTGCTACCGGATGCACACTGGTGCATTCACGCCGTATATACAAGTCACGCTGTTTGTTCTGCCAATACCTATATGTGCATACGACCCAGTTCGAATACAAATTGCAATTTGGCTTTTGTGTTTTGTTTTATTTTAAAATGTCACACAACCTGTAGTTACCAGCCTCTTGTGTGTGGGGGCTTGTGCCAGTAACCGATTTCCCAGTTAATCAAGATCGATTCTGCAAAATATGTTCATTTGTAAAGACCGAGGCAGAACGCTGGAAAATATATGCTAGTGTGTAAACAGGAGCACAGAATTTTTTTGGGGAGTTCAAAACTTTTGCTTACCCGTGCCCTCTTCTACCAGGACGTATATTAAAACCCATGTTATAGCGCACAATTTTCACCAAGATAAGTAAAACTAAAGAAGGGGTTCAAAGGAGTATGGTTACCTAAGGAACAGCCTGCAGCGACTAACTGCCTGGCCGCCACGCATTTACTTAGGCCGGCCGAAAAAGATACTGAAGTGAAAAAAATATATAAAGTAGAGAGATTGGGAAGCGTTGAAAGGGCAAAGCATGACTTAATGATCTAGCAGATACAGTCGCAATAAAACAGAACAACAAGTTCGCTAGCTGAATATATATTTTTAAATGAAAATTGACACACGGCGCTTGATTGTATGCGCTACCGAAAGTGCGCGGTGCTAAAGTACAATTCCAGAAGTTCGATCTTATGTTAATAGGGAATATGGGAGAGGAATTTTTGCCAATTCTCAAAACAGCCCGTTTAAGGATTTTTTAGGATGTATTTGAAGAGTACTTCGCTGAATACTGTTAGGCAAGTGCAAGTAATAAAGGCCTTATCTGAATATTTTCTCCACTGCATTCGTCACACTGCATCATTATTTACTGTTTTTGTCGTGATTACGATGGTACATCTCATGGAAACTCAATAACGTTTACTTAATTATCACTAACTCAATATCGGTGTGGTCAATTACAAAAAACTCCTTTCATCTGGTAACACAAGTAGGAGTCAGCCAACTATTGTAAAACCAAGCACTTACAACGATTATGTAGTTGAGGTGCTTTGAAAGCGTTCGCGCAGGCAGCATTGACCTTGTTACTTATGTGACCATTTATGGAAAAAATATCACTTCGAGCTCGCACTTCGCGTTTAAGTTTGAACGGTGGGCGACCTGAGGTAGGCAGCGTCTTTCAAGCAGATGTATAACCTTACTTTAAAAATCGCACCCGTACACTAATTGCCTGCAGTGAACACGAACAAGCCAGGCTTATGCCGCATTGCGTATGCTACATGATCCTGTCAACGTGATCGAAAAACCATTTTTGACTTGCTTCCGAAGCCCAGAGTCATTAAATGAACACTTAGTCTAGAAAGTATGGGTTTTTGCTTGTGTATGCCTGGGTGAGTTCACTGTTTTGAACAAACGTAGGACGTAAAAACTACTCTCTAGGACCTAACGCATAATGTAACATCTCGTAATAACGGTTAAATTACACAGGTTGTCGCATCATTCTAGCCTAACTACAGGCCTAGAACAATTGTATGCGGTAGTGCGTAGACCATCAAACAAAAGTCAGTAGACAAAAACTACTCATTCGAAATAATATATGTCCATATGTGCACATGTCCTAACGCTATCGATAGTAAAATAAAAATATTTTGAAGGCACAGTTACACACCTTTAATTTCTATCCGCATATAAATTTTGGTTTAAATTCTATAAGCTTTGGCGGAATAATTGCAGTGCTGCGGCACGACTTCCAGTAAATCAACTTCCGCGTTGATAGGTAGTTTCCGCCATATTTAAACATATTTTTCTTAAATTTATCATGCTTTCTGTGCACGTCCTAAACAATGCAATTATTAATAGAACTGAAATCGAAAATGATAAGTTTTTAAATTCGCCTTAGGATGGACTGCTTGTCTTAATTAGGTACGGCTACGTCGTGTTTGGTGTACAAGATGGGAAAATATTTGCTAAATGATGATCTTTAAAGATCACTCAAATTTTCCGGCTAGAAATAAGCAAGCGTTTTTTGGATAATGAACTGTTGCCAGTACCTCTGAGCACGGAAATGGTCATCTCAGGAAAAATATTAAATAAAGACCACAGGATTTGACGGTATGACCTGCCTGGTGTTTTATCTTGGATTTCGTTTTGTTTTCGTCAACTGTACAAAATATCGCTACTTTCGTTAGGTTCATTCGTGATCGACTGGTTTACTGATTTTGAAATGTCTGAAAGTTTTAATACGATACCAACGTTGGAAGTCTGTCACACTTAAACCCATTGGACGCAGCATAATTTATGCCCCTATCGTCGACTTTCCTCCGCTCATTTTGACATTTTTCTAGTAATCAGTGAGCTATCAGTCTATCCTATTGATGGGACGGTTGGTTTCCCGTTGATAAGATCTATTATGCAGACTGGATATTTAGATTTCATCGCATCCGGTCTTCTCATCTATTTCGTAATCATTTGCGCAGTTAACGAAAAAAAGGATTTGCCTGATGAACCTGAGAAAAATCGGTGGGAAAGATAGCTTCAAATAGGAATGCTTTGAGTGCCAGAGAGAGATCACCTGGATGCCACTTGATTGGCCTACAAATCTAGCTGAGACGTATATTCAAAAAGACTGAATTTATTAGGGAAACAATTTCTGACGGCTTTTTTACTGCATTGATGTGCGTAGAATTGGAATGGTTCTGATTCATATATTGGTTCTCAACAACGGAAAAAGCCACTTAACGTTGGAACCGTTTTGAAAAGTTAGATGCGGAAGAAAAGTGGACGATTCTTAGCGTTTACAGTAGCGGAGGTAGTTATTTCCCACGACCATTTTCCGTTTAGTAAGATTGACAAGAGGAAGTATCGCTAATGAACAGGAATATTACAAGATGGGATGCAGTCATATTATTTTAGAAGACGGACTCCCATCTTCCTAAGTGTATCAAAGTACGTAGTTTAGGTTAAATCTAAATGGCCGGTACGCTAAAAAGTTGGTGTTGCAGAGGAGCGTTTAATCAAACAGCACTCATTTTATAAGAAAATTGGTCTTTGTCTTCACTTCGGGCGAGCATTATTTTATGTTACTGTTAGTCTGCATAGGGATTTTGGAGGGAAAACTTCCCTTAGTCGAAATCTGATGACTATGCGGGCTTAGGTTCACATTCCTGACGGTCCCGAACTTTGTTTCGGATACAGTCGCCCGGCAACGGCAAATGAGGCCGAATATATGCGTTTCGTGCCTTAAATCTCATTTAATATTTAGTCCTTATTAATGTTTGTCATTATATGCCTGCCTGTGCGGATCACGAATATGAGTTCCACGACAGAATTTTGCATCATCTTCCTACTGCAATCAAATGAGTGATGGGTCACTTTTGAATGCAAAAAGGCCAGAGATTTTATTAATGTTGTGATAATATGCGGCACTACAGCACGGCTCCTCGAGGTGGAATTTTATACTAACGTAAAGCACACCTTCAGATGTTGTCATTCAGAAAGTAACAGGGAAAACTCAATGGCATGGTTCAGTTGGCTGTCCTTGTGTGAATTAAGCCTCGTGACCACTCAAACTCGCCCCCCGTCGTCCTGACACTGTCTTGTCACCACAGTCAGATGGGTGAGGTAGGGGAATGTGGTATATGAGGCTTAAGACTGCCCCAGTATAAACTAATGCACCGTCGTGTTTCCACTCTGCGAGGCAAAATGTGGACACCGTCATTGGGACGGCCAAAATGTCGAACCAATTTTGGTTGCACGATTTTATTTCGTTTGTGTACGGTGGAGGAGGTCAAGTGCCCCGGGGTTGACGAGTAAGACTTGTGGCAACATATAGTTGAAAATCTCGGCGCAAGTATTGCAACGTGTTTGGTGAAAGTTCGTCGCATAATGAATACACGGACTGAAATGCACACTGTATATACGAGGGTGGGTAAGCAGTTAGGGGTAGTTGGTTAATGCCGCTGGTTCAAAGTGGTTATAAGAATGCAGTGCCTGATTAAAGTAATAAAATCACATGTTCCCAATTTCTTTTGAACCAGATGTTTAAGATTGGTAAACAACGGTGGCGTGACCGTGCAGGGTACATAACTCACGATCGACTAATCACATAAAACATATTTGATATCTGGTTTTTGGATTTCTTAGGCAAATAACTTAACCTAAGTAGACATGGCTATCTATATTTCCAAAGCATCTTTACATATATGCTTAAAATGCTTAAAATTTGCTTGTGCACTTTTCCCAAAATATTTCAACTTTGTAATCTTTCACCTTCCCCAGATTGGCACAGAATCTTCCCCCGATCTGTCAGCACTCTTGTCCACCATATCTGAAGTAAAGCTGAAAGGTTCGTGCAAGTGTTTGTATCAGTAACTTTGATTGCATTAGGCAAACAAATGATTTAAGGTGATCATGTCTTTTGATCCGAGAACTTAAGTAAGCCATACTTTCCAAATTTGACTTTCCCTCCAAATATAAAAATTAAGACCACACTTTTTCATCTTTATTGTGGTGAGAAATCTAAAAATTCGACGTGTACGCATGCACTCAGTACATTAGTACTCCTTACTTAAAAACAGAATCTGACTGTACAGCATTCATTTCAGTTACCACTACTTCTATCGCCGTTTGATTTTAAGCAAATAATTTTTTCCCAACTCTGTAATATCTGACTTCTAAAGATTAGACTTCGACACAAAACTTATCCTGTTTCACGAATGCAGACGACCTTTCGAGTTCCAGGTGTATGCGTAAGTGAAGATGAAGAGTTGAGCACCGGAACACTCCGTTAATTGTCCTGAGCTTTCAGACTCGTGCAGGAGTCTGCCGTCAGAGGTGGTAGCAGCAACAGAACAAGCGACAGTTATAAGGCATGTAGGCCCAATCATCGACCGACGGCGCAAGACTGGAGGTGACTAGGCGGGGTTCTGTACGCCGGCGCCAGATCGATAAATCTATTGACCGAGTTCTCATCCGAGGCCCAGGCTTCAATCAATTCTCGAACTGTTTTGTTTTCGGCGTGGGAGACTATTTTGGTGGCTGCGAAGTTAAACTCATGACCCATTTCGTAGGTGTGGGCGGCCACCTGTGATAATGCGTCGCCTCGTCGCACAGCCAGCTTCTGTTCGTGTATGCGCGACCCGAGTATGCGCATAGTCTGCCCTATGTAGTCACAAGGACAATTTTGCCATGGAATGCGGTACATCACTCTAGATTGCTTTTCAGGCGTTAACCGGTCTTTAATTTTCATGACCCTATTGCGTATGGTGGCTTTGGGACGGTGTGCAATTCCAACACCTAGCTCCGCAGCAATGCGCTCGGTTCCTTCTGAAACACCCTTGATGTATGCCAGAGGATGCCATATCGTCGGTGGTGTTGATGTTCAAATCCTCTGGTGGCGACCGCGTAGGCGGCGACTTATCAATGCCCTCGGATAGCCACTTTGCACAAACTGGTCGCGGAGATAACGGATCTCACGCGCTCTGTCCACCGGTTTCCTGCAATGAGTTTGGTTTCGTTTAAAGAGGGTCTTTAAGTGGCCACCCACACCTACGAAATGGGTCACGAGTTTAACTTCGCAGCCACCAAAATAGTCTCCCACGCCGAAAACAAAACAGTTCGAGAATTGATTGAAGCCTGGGCCTCGGATGAGAACTCGGTCAATAGATTTATCGATCTGACGCCGGCGTACAGAGCCCTGCCTAGTCACCTCCAGTCTTGCGCCGTCGGTCGGTGATTGACCTGCATGCCTTATAACTGTCGCTTGTTCTGTTGCTGCTACCACCTCTGACGGCAGACTCCTGCACGAGTCTGAAAGCTCAGGACAATGAACGGAGTGTTCCGGTGTTCGACTCTTCTTCTTCTTCTTCTTCTTCTTCTTCTTCTTCTTCTTCGTTTAATCCTGTTTGTTTAGATGCACTGGCATAGAGTTTTTTATCTTCGTACCCATACACGTACACTGTCAACATACTGTACTATGTGGAGTACTTCTGTGGTATTTGAGTCATTTTAATTCTATTTTGACTTTACGCTCTTCAGGCGAAAGCAGACGCCTCTTTGGCCTCATACTCAAAACCCTATTACCAGATACACACGAGTTTATGACCTATCAAGGATCGCTTACCTTTCCTGCCTGTCACGAGTCAGTAACTTGGATTCTCTTAAACCACGCAGCCACAGTTACTGAGGAACAAGTAAGATTACCTTAAAAATATATTCCCTGATAATTGCGATATTTTTCTTTCACAAAATTCCTTTTTGAATTGAAAAGTTTGGGCTGGACTGATGGGCTGGTAGGCCATTCTTGGCTGGTTTATGCAATTTTTAATTGTACTTCATGTAAAACATGGTTACTCTTGAATCCGACATTGCATGCCGTTTAGCAACTAGCTTTAATATGAGGGGGCATTAAACACTCTGTCAGCTTGATGTGGTCTGCTGTTTTGCGAAGTATAGAGTCCAATTATAGACAAAGAGAAAGGAAAAAACTCACGGTTAGAATGGTCTGTAAATTTTTTCTGTGAAAACTGCATTTTTCTGACATCACCAGCCCCTACCAGTTAATATCCGTCAGTTGTAATTGCTTTGTCATAATACGTTTTTAAACCTTAATCCCACTATGGACCGGAGGAGTGGTTTAACTGAAACGCAGATCACCATTAACTTGCCCTTAAAGCATTTCATCCTCCAAGGCTTTTAAAACAGGCAATAGGAGACAAATGCAAATGCACAGAAACTGTATTTTTAGATGTATTCATCATCCTGAATTTTAGTCACGTAAATTTTATTGCTAATAGGGATGAATTGATTAGCTGAGAGATATTTAATTTAGCGGGACTGCAAGGAAAGAAAATAGGAACATTTTAGCTTGTTTCATTTTACATGCGTTATCTTTCAACTTCGCAGGGGAACTACATATAGCAATATCCTGTAGACGGGTGTGTATCAACTTAGTGTTAGATACCGTGTTGGTCTTAGGGTTAAGTTAATGTTTGGTTCCATTTTACGTAAGTTTGCTAACCGGATGTTGCTCCGACCTCTGAACAAAGCATAGGATACATGCAACCTGCGTATTCAAATCATCTGCATTTGTATAAATTTCGCGTGCTCTAGATGAAAGGATTAAGGGCACTTCGTATGTCAGAATTTGAACACTCGGGTCCCATCGCCGACAACTTTAGGCCAATACAAAATACGAACAACAGATTTATACGAACAAATATCCACTCGATGGAAGACGTGAGTCGTTTTTAATGGTCTCCTTAGTTCTGTTTTATATATATGTATATATATATTTGCGTGCGTTTGCGTTCACAATGATATTTAAGTATTTTTTACAGGGTTTCGCACATTACGTGTGGAATTATGTTTACCTCATCAAATTAAGCATATATTTTATGTTAAGTAGTTTGAGAATTGCCAACTATGTTTGACCGTTTGAATTTGAATTACTGTTGACCATACCTTAGTTTCTCTTAAAGGAACACTGTGATCTGCACCTGAATATGAATTACGCAGGTAAGATACGAAACAGCCATTGTTTTTAACTATACATCGTTGCGCTTTGAACAAATGTTTCCGGTAGAAATCATCGGCTTGGTGAATTGTGTGTGCTGCCGCCGGACGTCTTAGCATCAGAAACCACGTATCCGAACCGTATTTTTTAGTAGAATATTAAAAGTAATATGTGGGACATTTTAAAAGCATAATATTCTATGAAAGTACACGCTTCTTACCTTGCTTTTTTAGTCTTTGTGTAGTGTTCAGTCGCAGACGTTACATGATATATTTAGAACACTTATAAAATGTGTGCAGTTAAATTTTAGGAAAGACATTTGGATGCATTTTGAAAAATTGTTGACTAAGAAATATGTTCGCGTGGGTATTACATAGTTCAAGTTACTGATTAATTCACTGTCGTGAGGGAAAAAACTTTTTAACTTTATGACTGCATTCTGGGCTACAGCGGTTTTCATAAAGAGGTTGCAAAGGTCATGTTGTCGCTCGTGTGTGATGGGAATTTTAAATAGCTAATGTCAGCAGCAGGGTGGATTTTAGAAATAAATGGTGACCACTCAACTTGTGGTTAAGCATTTTCTCTTGCATTAAAATGTTAATGAAAACCAAAAAACTTGAACGTCGGAAGACGAGAACGGATCCACAATGTTTGGCTCGGAACAATAATTCATGCTTATGGGCTCCCGGAAACGTACTTCAGTTAAATCTTATTTTCATCGTCAAATGCAGCGGAGATAATGTTTGCTTCTATTCTAATGTACTCTTTCTTTTTTTACGTCACGGTAATATCAGAAAATATTTTTTCCATCCAAGTTGCATATAATATATTACTTTAAATGTATGTTTCGTGTTTTGAAGTAAGCATAATAAAGACATTTTTAATTGTTACCCGAGATTTCGAGTAAGCCGCTGTCAGTCGTAAACAGTCTGATGATATCTGATAGTGCTGCTTTCATGTTGAAGCCAAAAATTCATGTGATTAACTGCAGGCCGGGATGTCAAAACTAGCAAAGAAGTAAACTCGACCGATCTGTTCCTATGAATTGTGGAATTATTGTTATAACAAAACGCTTCCTACATTTGAAAAATATTGATTGTTGCACTCTGGTATATAAGACAACCCATAGTAACAGGCAGGGTTTGCTAAAGTGTCAAACTTAAAACTAGCTTTATAACCTGTTCCGATCGCATATTTAACACAAATAAACATTTCTAATCTAATTTGAACTATCAATTAGTTTGCCAGAAACTGCAAGGTGCTAATTTAAAGCACAAATTTAAATCGGAAAACAAAATATGCATAAGAGAGGAACTAGCAAAAAAATGTTTTGCAGTAAACTGCATATATCGAATCAGGTGTTTTGTCTAGTATTGGAGCTGTTGATTACTTCAAAGAGACCAGACCTACCAGGACAATATAATCTCGCTGTGTACTCATGTGGTGTTCGACGTTCAAATGTAGTATGTCATTACTGCTCGCAATATCGAATTTGTTGGCGTATAAATGTGTAGTTAAACTGATATCTGTATAGTAGCAATCGCTGTTTAATATTTTATGTAATATGACGGAATGTGAAACTTTTCCACATTTTGATGTCACGATTGCATATGCACGACTAACTTCACCAATATAGCTTTTCATTTTCCTAGCATACTTCGAACCTGCAATAAATGTGAATTCGTTATCACGGCCCAAGGCAGGGTCTACAGGATAAGAACTCATACTGAGTGCTGAAGGTTATTCTACTTCGGTTTCATCATTCAACGTACGTGCACTTTATTGGGTTTAAATCGCCGTCATTCCAAAAAGACACTTATGCCAATGTGGTCTCCGGGAACTCGCTTTTGTATTACCGTTTGTCACAAAGAACCTTTTTCGAGTGTAGTAACAACTTTTTGGATTTTGAGGTTTACATTTGCCTGTCAAAAAACATTAGATTGATGTTTCTTACCCATCCGTAAAGACTGTACGTTGTTTTAGATAGCGTTCCAATCGATGACAGAAAGCGTTGTATTGATAGATTTTAGTTTATTTCCTGCCGCTAGCCCCTGGCCGGAAGGACCATCAGCTATAATCCCGGCTTTATAGTCGATGCATATAAAGCCAAACGCTCTACAATCGAGACAACTGTCTGCATCTTTGCATCTCTTACTAAGAATATTTCATGCTGTAAGGGAACTAAGTTCACCAATTTAACTTGACCACGGAATGGGACGCTTGTCATTCCAATTTACATTAGTGACCAGCAATCGAAAATCAAGGCGATAGGAGCAAAATAGGGAAGATTCCAAAAGGCTTTTGGGTTTATTTATTCGCGATCACATGCAAAAGCCATTACCAAGTGACCGGTATCTCATCCTCTAGTCAGACTTAGTCGTTTAATGCCCCAACCATGAGGCAGAATTAGGCAGGCGAGATACAATCTGGAAACCGCAGTTTATTGTTCGAATTTTTAGTTTCGAAAGATAAACTCTTCATATTAAATATACAAGTACATCCCGAAAACATTACCAATATTGGAACTAAACAAGACAGCTAATTTTTGGACATGAGCGTCTTTTGCAAAAGGAAATAACGTTTAAATGCACTCATCATCGCATTACCTGTTGACGACGCTCTTCAGATGTGATTTGGTATATGATTATTATTTTTTCCCAGCGGCTAAGAAATTCGAAGGATGCGTTGTACCTTATAGTTATATGAGATGGCAGCAACGACAACACTTCAGATATAAACTGCATGAAACACCTTTCCTGCCATCTGCTACACGCTTTTAGTATCACGTTAATGGATTCTTTATCGTGTTTCAATCGGCTTATGCAAATTAGTTGATGATATATTAATCTGGTTCGCTGCAGTCCGTTCACTTTATGTGTCAGCGTCTCGAAATCTTGCTTTTTTACCCATTCTGAAAGTTCTTCTTGGAACGGGATGGAGCGTAGATAAGAATGTTTAAGTGAGGAAAATTGCAAGCCTAGGCCCTACCTTTGCAGTAACCGATGAATATCATTTTTATACTATTGGTACTAAACAAAATCACCTATCCTTTTTCTTTCTTCATTTTAATTTTCCATCGTGGTGCGTAGATGACGTTTTGGCCGCTTTTAGACCCTTTTTAAGTTAGTTTGGTACATATTGGGGAATACAGATAGAAAAATTACATTTAGTGTTATATTCACATTGTCTTATCGGATGCGCCAAATGTATAGTGATAATAATACGTAAAATACCATTCAGCTAAACTGTAATTAAAACACCATTGCGTGCTTTGTGGGAAAATTATGGCAATTGAAGATCTGCTCTGTTACTTCTTTTTTCATGCGACTATTTGTCCAATATTTAGGTTCTTGTACTTGATATCGACCCCATAATCGTCTTTGTTCAGCAGTATTTCAAAGCATGTCAAAATGAAAAAACTTTGTGTCGATATTGGTTTCGTCTACCTCCGCTTTTTCGACGGCTATTTAATTGGAATGAGTCATCTGACATATCCTATTTAGAACAGGGACGCCCCTTACGTTGTAGTTGACAGTATTTAAAGCGTAGTTGCATAAAGTGATAAAGGTAAAAAGCGTCATTCTCCAACCGTGGACACTCGTTGTGCATATTGACTAGATTATTGACTATGCTACGTTACTACTAGACTGCCTGCCTAAAAGGGGCTTCTAGTAGCATGGCAAGCAGACGAGCAAAAGATGTCCAAAAATATGCTATTCGAATAACAGATACATGAATTATTAAAGTGAAACGAGGTTAGGACGAAGCGATATCGTACCAGTTGTAACTAGGGAAGGTCAAGTCAACGGAGATAAGGAGTCCACGATTCTTATATCAATAGTTTGTAATTAGCAGAGCGTAGTGTTTTTTAAAGCATCAAAACTATGTCGTCGGTTAAACTGCTTCGGTCGGTTTTGAGTTCATTCCAAAAAGCGGCGTTCATGAGTCAAATTGTTGCTTACTTACATTGAAAATAGCATTATTAGCTGTGGCTTGCAGGTTCAAAATTGAGTTCCGCAACTGAACTAACCGTTAAAATGAAGGAATACATGCGAAGGTATAGTACAAGTGTTAAAACATGGACAGTACGAACAATAATAGTTTTCGTTTTTATTTCTGTTTGACCGCGATGTCGCAGTTTGTTTACAATAAGTCGATAAAAAGTGAGCCTACATTCTGCATAACTTCGTAGCGGGGATTTTGTGTGCTAAATTCCGTCTTAAAACGGTTGAAACAATATGTACGGTTTTTGTACTTACTTGGGGGTTTTGGCAGTCTGTTTGCAATTGGTTATGGTATTTTACAAGCAGAACACACAATTTTCGCGATCGTAAGGGAAAATGAAAGGTTTCAATGCATCTGAACGATGACAAGCGCAAGATCCGTCCTAGTAAAACCTCCCCTCAGCAAAATTGTTTCCTGTCTGCTTTACGCATTTCATCAGGCGTCCGCTTTGTCCAGAAAATCGTTGTTGTGCTCCTTGCTGTCTTTCCCCCAACACTTGACAAAAACGGAACTTAATGATTACCCAACCACATTTCCTTCATATAGGAAACCTGATACCTAGCAAATAATATCATATTGCTGTTTGTATATCAGACGCCCCGTGGTGCTGTAAACTTGTGAGAAACAAACAAAGACTTGTTGGAGAGACATACATTTCACATGTATGCGATGTATGCGATGAAGTTGGCATAAACACAAAATACAATATTCTTGGGTTACGTAGAAGACAGTCTCAGGTGTTCATTTCTATATCTAATGCAAAATGCAGAACCATATCAAAAAAGCTCGTGGACAAACCGTACGTACTAGAGCTCAACCTAGACCATAGTGTGGCTCTGACATCAGCCGTACTCCTTTTGTGTTTCACGATGACAGACTTATTGAAAACCATAAGTCTTCGGTTTCCATGCGTGGCTATACAGGGAGAAGTTACAAAAAATAAACCCACTGCTGCAAGAGAGTACATCCGCAACCACTTATTAGCCAAACGTGCATTGCTGTTGTATTTGGGTCTAAGGGATACACTTTTATTAGATGATGATCCTTTATTGGTTCTATATTAAAAACGGGATTTTGTGGATGTCACCGAATTATTTCAAACGGAAGATTATTAAAGCTTTTATGCTTGGCATCATTTTATAACCAGAAATTCCCAAGTTGACTTTCAACTTAATAATCAAAGTAAAAGTCTGACCCTACAAGGTAAATAGTCCTCACTTATATGGTGCACTAACTACGTCCAGATATAGCCAATAGTGCTTCCAATTGAACCACTCCCCATAAGTTTTAGTCGAGTCCGGCTGGTGCAGTATCTTCATTGCCTTTTGCAGGTTTGCTCTGTTTATGCTGTTTTTTGTTGTTGCTTGAAACTGCATTCCAATTTAAGAAGTGTCCTGAGAATTTTGCGAGCGTCAGTGTTGTTTCGTCTTCTTAAAATAATATTTTCAGAATAAAGAGTTACTATGATTAAACTCACACATTTTGGACTAATTCTCATCCCATATTTAAACGAAAATGGGCTCTCATGTTCATTAGCAGACCTTTTATTTTGAACAGCAATTAGTCGGCGCGTCTTCTTGGTCACAAGATATCCTGCATAGAAGCAGTGCTTTTGGATAACTGCATGTATATTCCCCCTTTTTTAAAAAAATATTGTTAAGAAGTGTGCATTATTGTCCTTCTCACAGACGCCAGTATGCTCCTTATTGCCCGCAACTCTCGGCCAATATACTTAACGTCGGGGTTAATATTAAACGGGCACATATAGAATATGCTTTGATTGGTTCCAACCACGTGCTTTAAATGAGAGTGCAGTATTTTTGACGGTAGCATGTGTTCATATCTTTATGAGAAGGATAAAAATGTTCCCAACTGTTTGATCCGACTTGCTTAAAAAATCCAAGAAAGGAAATGAAAGCAAAGCTGTTTAATGGATCTTGAAATTCAGAAATGAGAACAAATTGTCTAACGACTGTGAACACCTAACGAAACTTTGCTGATGAAAACTTCGCCAGATATTCTCTGCTATTGGTCGACAAAGTAAAGACGGCGTGTGAAGAAATTCGGGAACCTTTCAAAGTAAATGCCAAAATTACTCAGTTCACAAAATGCATACAGATGAACCCTTAAGAATTCCATTAACATGATTAAATTAATCAATTCTGATGGTCTAAGAATTTGTTCGACCTTATATTTCAAGTCGGTTGAGAGGTCCGAGTAGGAGAGCCTTGCACACCATCAAATGTCATTCTTAATTAGACCCAAATTTTTGCCAGACACTATTACATACGTGCGGTATGAATTCCAGGGAAGGGCTCTGCTCATCAATTCTGCAATTTTTCTGCAGTACTCAGGTATATGTAAACGGTTCCTAATTAGGTCGAGACCCGTTTTTCTGAAGCGTATTAATAGCCTCTAATAACATGGGATTTTGTTACCTGTCAACTAACTGCATGCTTTTTAAAACAAAGTGCCCAGTGACTCGAACTGGAGTTTGGGGTAAAGTCTTCTTCAGTGCATAGAGTTTTTATTAAATCTTTTGAAGGAGAATGATAAACTAATGCACCCTTGTCTTTGTGAGAGAATTACCTCATCTTTTATGCTGAAAAGCGAGAAACAGCAGTATTTTAACCCTGCTGACCGACTCGTTAATTTTTTTGATCAAATTTTGGTTGTCACTTTAATTTGTTTTCGAATTTTAGGTGCTTTCGGCATATAGGCCACAAATATATGAAGCTTGTTCCATGATAACACGCACTACTCCGTCTTTCAAATGGATGACTGTGCGCATGGATCTATCGGAAAGCGGCAAGCAGTTAACGGGATCGTATTGCCTGGAAATTTTATACTTATTGCATATTTTTGTAAAATACAAAGATGAATTCCACTGACGCTATGCGAGTATAGTTAAGTGTCTGTCATGTGTGATCACTTAAAAACGTATGCGTTTTTTGTACCCGACTGTGTTAGGGCATATGTCTTCCTACAATATACTGGAAAGACGCATTTCTACACTGTTCCTTATGTACTACCAAAACTAGGTTTCTTGAAATCATGCTGAGAGTAACGGTTATTTTCACAGCTGTAGTTCTCTACTGGTTTGAATAACACCTTCAGGACTTATTCCTACGTATTTAAGACTAAGAAGAAGACGTATTTAAACGGAGAACTTTTAATGTACTGGGCAAATTAGATGGCCTTGCACATAATTCGCTGGTGAAACGTTTTCGTTGTTGGAACGCTCATTTTCTACTTGTTGGACTTATATTTTTTACAATTGAAGGCTAATTAAGAGATTATATTTCGCCCACGTGCATCGAGAGGAGCATTGTTGCCATCGCAATTTCTCGTTTTCCCACAAATTACTGTGTGAACTTAGAGTAGCATACTGCGGAGCCGGTTGGATCCCGAAGTTTGATTTCATGTTTGCGCTGAGAATGACAGCGCGATACTAACCCTAATAGCCACGTTAGCTAAACTGGCGACTTGGTCAAAAACTAAAATTATGAAGATATGTATTGCCCATATTCTGTCGTTTAATGATGCAAGCATTCGAAATCTAGTTCGTTAGTAGGTCATCCGGTGTTCGTATGTTGTTTTTAACGCATAATCCTTTCGGTGGGCTTTACGTCGTAAGAGCTGATTTATCAGAACATGAAATTTCCCAGTCAAATCTAAAACGTGCCGAATATTTGTATCAGCGTACCACAGAATTGTGTGATCGTTGCAGATGGCAGTGATCACCACTGTCTCATGGGGGATTTTCGTGTGGATTAGGGTATAGTTGGGGATTTGTATTTTATCTGCCACATTTACCTCATCTTTTAACATGTTCTACTAGATAGACGAAAGCGAAACGACTCACTATAGGCGTGGAAACTGTGAGCATAACATCACCGACAAAGACAAGACAGACTGGAGGGGCCATTGCGGGCTTATTAGCCGTCGTCATCCAGTCATACCTGCCAATCTTGAAGTAGCATAAGTTGAGTTTCATAAATATTTTAACCAATTATCAAAATGAGGAAATTGCCAAGTACCCATATTAACTTGTTATCGAGGTTTCGTCAAGTTAGATTATATAGCGTGGCAATCTATGTGTATATGCACAAAAGGTAGATGTCCTGATCTAGTTATATAGCGCCCTGCCTAATAATCGGTACAGAACACGAATGCAAGGTTCATTCGGGTCATAAGCTGGGTGCGAACGTGAGCGTCCGTAGATTCGAAAATCGTAGACAAGCCGCAAAAATTCGTATCTCCGTCTTCTGCTAAATTATGAGACCAGACCACAGGCAGTAACGAAGTCGGCATTATTTGTTGCGCTCGGGCTTTGTGCTGGTTCATTGTTTTGTTCCGACGTTTGTCTTTCAAGGTAGATAGGGCATTAAATCACTACTGACTTCTTATGATCCGGGACATAAGGATGCTGTTTGCAGCAAGAAGCCGTAAAACGGCGAATGGGTCTTTCTAATGTTCGACTTCAAACGGTTGTGTGGGTTCGCGTAACCTTGAAGGGGTTTTTAGTCAGAATGAGTGCTCCAACTGCAGCCAGTGTCCAAAATGAAGTCCAATCCTAGTGCGTGAACCCAATGAAATCTGTCGTAAATTTGATAGGGTTAGTACGAGGATACAAGCTCGTTCAACGCCAGCGTTGAACTTACAACATTATATCCTTTCGCCGAATGTTCAATCAATTTCTCGCGTCCTTTGGCGGTATGCACGGGCTTGTCTAACGAGTGAACAGTTTAAGAGGAAAGTTTTGTCATGTAAGTTGAAAGCCGCCGCGAAATCCAGGAAATAGAAAACCGTATTCTAGTGTACAAATGATGTTGAATATTCACCAACCAATATGTGGTAGAGGTGGATTCCAACGGGAAGGAGACCGTCCGACATTTTCGTGTTCCTGAGAAAGAGCGTGATAGTTGAAGGAAGATAGTCATTAGGGCATGCTGAACCGCAGCATTTAGGCTACGGTCTCTGGAATTGTAGCGTTCCGTCTCATGCCATTTCTCGATGAAAGAACGCATGACGTCACCACTTTAGTCGTATTGAGCTGTAAAGGCTGGATATATGTTATCACGGGCGTGTTCGTTGACGGGGACAGACCAACACGCAGCCGTTGTGTTTGTGCGTTCTGTGACTTTTATGAGGTGTTGAAGCATTCTGGCTGTTTTTTCTGGTAAGGATCGCGCTCTTAGAGCAAAGTAGTTATGGTAAATTGCCTAAGGCAGACAAAAGAACTCATGTTCGAAGATGACTACGGCCCGAGCTACGCTTGCTGCTCTTACCACCAAGTCGAAGTTTGTTACCGTCATTTCGTCATTGAGAATCCAGGTGAGAAAGCTTCTTTCCAGAAGTCAAAAGTTGGCGTTGGTCGCTAACAAACAATACAGCTTGTTAGAGCCAAGAAAGGTGTTGACATTTCAATGTGGATTTTGGATAAATAATGCACCAACGACATTAGGATTGTTTGTTCAGCCTTGCCGATTGGCAAATCCAGCCCCTTTGGGACTGTTTGACGCTACAAAACACATAAAAGGGTAGCGGTTTTCAAGATCGTTACAGAACTTATTCTCCACGCTCATCTGCTTGATGTAGCGAGGCATAAAATCAAGGATCGTTTTGGCATTTGCCTGTTGTTAGTCATATGCTGGCTGTGAGAGGTAAGACGCACTCCGTGTTACAACACATTGAACGACCTCAGGCGTAGCTCGGCTGTGACACTATCTCTGTCTTAGCAGTCACACACGTCGTTGCTATGTTGGACTTGGGAAGTTGGACTTCTGACCAGGAAACTGTGTTTACAGCGGTCAGCAGAGGGACTGCACCTCTGTACTAATTGTGTACCTACGTCTTAGAGAGTTCGCACTTTTAAACAAAAAGACGGTCTTTTTCCTCCAGCGGGGAAATGCCAGGTTGCCTAGTCGGCATTCACTCCGCTCCTGGAGGTAAGAAAGCATCGGTTCCTGTGGTTGTCTTAGCTTACTTTAAATAGCGTTCGCTTTGAATAATGAAAAGGGAAATAGCCAGCCAACTTATAAACATCGGGTACTTGAAATTCTGATTGCGCCAATTTCGTTGCCTGCAGATGAATACCTATGTCATATTTGCTGACAAGTCAGGCATAAAATGGTAGAAATGTTTACGAAATACCTCCTTGTTAGCGCTGCGGTTGTTTGGCTCCAAATAAAATGTCCTTTGAGAAGGTCTAAACGTTGGAGTTTATGCCGTGTTAAAATGCTAGGTGGAGCAAATTTCCTCAGAAACCAGAGCCATTTAAAAAATACGAAATGCAAAGGATTTTGATAATTCTTGGTCTTCCCTTTCGCCCTTCACAAAAAGTAGAAAAAAAGCGCTCCCGTCGTAATGTTACATTTTTATCAAAGTGCTCTTGTGGCGTCTATGCGACACCTGAAACGCGTATGGTGTTTTATTTTGCCTGTTTAATTAGGAACGTTTGAGGGTCCGGGGCGGAATTTTCACTATAATCTCGATTCGTCCAGGATGCTCATTTCTCTCATGTAATTGAGATTGATTGTGAATTTTCCAAAACGAATTGTCGTGGCCCACAGGTGCAGAGCAAATGAAAGTGCATTCCACTAACAGATGTGTCATTACTTATTTCACAAATAATATTCGTACGCCTGAAATCGAAGAGTGATCAACAGTACATTTTTGATAGCTGCATATTCGGTTGGTTCTGCGTGCACTTCAAAAATGTTCGTCTCTGCGGAAACTGGGGCACCAATATTCTTGAGATTTCAGTTACTGTTATCTGGCGATACCATTGTTGAGTAACTCGCGGAGGACTCTCGTACAGCTATTCAAAGCGTCATATTTATTGTTGCCCCCATTGTTTATCCTCTGGGTACCTCTTCCCCCGTTTGTTCTGTCCACTGACAAAGTCTGCACAGTAGGCTTACATTAAGATGGTCCCAAATAATAAACGTAAAAGCTCGAGCATGCCTCAGCCCACGACATCAGCGACCTCGACATCCGCATTGGCACCAATGAAAATGGGATCTTTTCTCCATGGTTTTGTTGTAAACGTTCTTGCATACGTAAAAACCTTTGGTTTCTAAACAAACATATGTCTTTCGCTAGGCAAAAAACATAGGCTATTGCGTGATTTCAAGGCAGTATTTGAAATCCCTGTCTCCTATCACTTTATTTGTAATACCTCTTGATTTTTGTACCTTCAACAGTTCGATATTGAACGGGTGTTTTAGAAACGTTACTATGCAGAATGCATACTCTACTGCCACATACGGCATTAACCACCTCTAACATACTGCTTAAGCGGGTTTTCGTAAGCCGAACAACTTAGTGAATCTGCGACCACATAGTTCGGACAGATAGAGGCTGATTATTTTTAAGCTGTCCTAAATGTTTTGGGCTTAAACCCCGCCGGGGTCACTGAGCTTTTCATAAGTGAGTTGCCTGCCTCAATAAGTGGCAGAATTTGGTTTATCAAAGGAGAGAAAGTGTGTTGTGAGCAGTATTACTAGAAGTGGATACGTGACGCAATCGCGACTGTCGACTAGCAGATGGCTATTTTGCCGTCCCTTCATCCATCTGCAATTGGGCATCAAGTGTGCTAGGCGTTGTGGCACTGTACTTAACAGTGAGTCTAGGGTGAGTTTGGGAAAGAAGGGTTATGACGCATCAGGCATTGAGCCAGCAATCAGCTGTACTCGGTCTTTCCTTATCTGTAAACTGTTGTTAGATGCGTAGCTGGGGTTAATCCTGCCAACCTTTTGCTCCTTGCGGTAAAACTAACGCGTGTTTACGATGCCAGCGTAAAGTCGAATTCTCAGACTGAGCGGTTGCCAAATTGGGAGCAGTTCGGCTCCAATGGAGTGATGACCAAGTTGTCGTGCCACACTCTTCACGTGGCCTTTGCGTCAGGCCACTGAGTGAGTACTGTCTATTTAGTGCCAAGAGAAGGTCCAGCACGTTTGGGGCAGGCTGCGAACGGTTCCAAAGTTTATTCAAGCATTTCATCGACACTCACTTTCAGATATCTCAGTCTAGACTTGTTACTGGGTGTGGGAAGAGGGTGAAGCGTGTGCCGCTCAAGTTTACCTTTTCATAAAAAAGCACACCTAAATCAACATATTTAGCGCAGGTTTTCTCAGAGTTCCGTGAGAGAAATATGGGGTTGAGAAGGTCATACATCCTTTGCAACACCTTAACTACGATGCCCAGAACCAACTCAAGTTAGAAGTGGGAGGGCGATGGCACCTGTAGCAGATATTTTACTCTCTAAGATGCACGGATTTGTTGTCTCAGGTTGTAGTGGGTGTCTTGAAATCAACAGTCTTTGTGCAAACAATGAGAGGAAGTTTGAAACCTTGGCTGCGTAATTCTAGAGGTGCTGGGAGTGAATTAAAGGTCCTCTGTCCATGTGCATATGTGCTACATTACCTCAGGACATCTATTACTGATTGCATGCAGCAGTGCCGCGTGAGATTTTATTGTAAGTGCAACGCACAGCAATGTCATGGACAAAGTGACACGTCTACGACAGAAAGGATAAAATGCAAACACAACCTATCCGGCGGTTAGTCGATGGTGCTTATAGTTCAGCCGAATGACGTAATGTAACAATTTTGCCATTACTGTAGATTTCCTTTTGGAGATTATGATGATCCCTTACTCTGCCAATGCGCGACTGACATAGTTCTGATCGGCGTAGAAGAATGACTTGGGAATGTAGCCGAAGGACTACTTACAAGAATTATAATGGAAATTGGTACAGTAAATGGGAGAATAGCACCTCCGATGGTTTCAGTGTTTGGGGATAAAATATGCAAACTTTACGAATATCACGTTGTTATTCTCATCTGCGTCACTTGGAATGAACCAGCCGAAGAAATGCTGATGCAAAACAACTGACGACAAAAGTTGCCCTTCCAAATCCAGTCAAATAAAAATTTATATTTTGTTTTTTGACCAGTAATACACTTTGCTCTGGAGTGTCATTTCTCAAAATATCTGGTTTTAGCACAGCCAAAGTAAGCGTTGGCTAAAATACGTAATGAAAAGTTACATATCTACTACTTGAAGTTTCATCCAGGTACATCTAAGGGCTCGTTATGGAATACCAATCCATATCAACACATCGTATCCCCATGTGAATATTACGTATCACAGTCGACCTTTATTTAACGCATATTGTTTTGTGCAGGATAAATACTTGTTGACTGATCTTGCCAATTTTGTTTCAGCTGATGTTCATGGTCTCACATAAGCATCTTTCCTTTTTGGAAGCTTTCCAGCATTACTCGCACTGCTTTTTTGCCAAAAAGGGAAACAATTAGCAGATTTGCCTCCTCAGACTTCCATGATGCATATTTCAAAATATTAATTACTGTAATCCTGGTCAAGTATAGCATACACAGTTCACTACAATGACCACTTCAGAGTTCAAGGGATGTTTCATCCCGCTTTTTGAGAGTTAACGGGGGTCTTGCTTGACAAATGTCGAAAGTATTGAAGAAACTTACTCAAAAGTGTTTATTCCATGATTGGGGCTGTTTGATTTGCTGCAATTCTCTGAAGACTGAACTTACCTCTGATTATTCCTTCAGCAGTTTTCGTGTTCCTGTGTTAAACCTCTGTAGTCAACAAGAGCACTTGCCAATCCTACTTTCAGAATCTCTTCAGATATAACATATTCGCCGGCAGCTCCAGTGAGCATTTCTTGCACTGACAAACATGCTTCTCAATCATGAGACATCCATTTTATGGAAAGAGTTTGTATCAAAATCTCTTAACTGCCAATCTTAAAATAAGGCAGTCTAGGAAGCACAAGATACACCCTATCTATTTGCAATGCTGCCTTTCGATGCCGTGTCTGATGACGCGATCAAAGGATGGTCTACTGGCTAACCTTCAGGTAGTGTAAATTCAGCAAAATCAAGAGGAGCGATCGAAGGAAGGGGACGGCTGTAAACACTCACGTGCGGCGAAAATGGAACGGAAACTACCAGATTTAATGATATTGCAATGATATAGGAAACTTTTGAGTTTTACGCTGAGAAAGATCTCGAGGAAGGCACCACGCGAAACAAGCACATCAATTTGGGTTATTGGGGTCCCGATGCAGATTATATCTGTCCGCATGCTAATCTGCCCTCTGTTGTGATGTTTTTGACAGTATTTTGGCCAAATGGGTTTGATACCGAAGGACATCAATATTTCACCAACTGCGACGTTACACGAAAGTCCAAAATTCCCAAACGCCAACGGCGATGGAAAAGTGAACTGGTTTTATTCTGATGGGAGATATCAACTGTAGACTGAAGTAATGATTAAACTACGTGGACGTTTGGGGCAGAATTAGAAAAATCGAACGACAGTAAGGGCGTGCGATGGCCGCCATACAATAATTCTCATCTTATTGCGTGTTTCAACATTCGGAATGGCAAGTCTGTTAATGTTATGACGGACGATGGCTCTGCGTAAACAGTTTGCCAATCCGAAGTCAGTGCATGCATATGCCAAAAGGCATTTGATTTTGTTCATCAAGAATACTTTCGTTGTTAAAGTTCTTTGCCCTTAATTGTCTGAGTATGAAACGAAGAAGAAAGTCACTGAAAAATGTACTCACACCATGCTGATTCTAACCTGATAGAAAACGGCCATCTATTTGACTTTTTCGAAAGTTTGATTTTATTCTGAATTTGCTGTGGCGTGCTAATGTAACATGGAATTTTCTAACATGGAAATGAAGTAGATCTTGCCTGATCTTCTCGTCTTTTAAGAATCAAATGTTTCATCCTACCGACCACATTTGTTGTAACTAGTGCCTTTAGGTTTTCGGGTTTTGCACACATTTCGAGAAGTGCCTCAGAGCTCTTATAGTGTATGTTTTGTGCTTGCGTGAAATACGGCAGTTGCCGTTTAATTTTTCGTCTTCTAAGCATAACTCTGAAACAGCTTTCAGTGTAATGAAACGGTAAATGTGAGGTAAAGGTTAACTTCCTTTAGGACACGAATAAAATAACCTTTTTGTTAAAAGTGATTTATCTGTTTGGCGTCGAGCAAATACGAGAGCGCATTAATGTTGAAGGTTGAATGCGCACTGTCTGCTAAGCGTCAAAATTAGCTCTCCCACTAATGGCATTAAATAAACCGATTCACATCAAAATGGGTGATTAATGAAGAGAATAGATTCCATTTATGATAGGGTAGAGGACTTGTGCGGAGACAAGACCTTTGTCGGTTTATGGAAATAACTGGAAAAAACTGACTAAAATTACCTGGCATAACTTGTGCTTAAAAATCTGACAAATTTAATTGGTTTGACTTCTCATATACTGCCAAGATTAAAATCCCTTGTTGTCTTCTAGGTCACTGTAAACGCCAACTTGACTTTTCAAAGAGGGTTTTGTTAAGCGTTGCTCGTTGCTTGACAATAATATTCCATTTGTCGCCCCTCCTAGCAATCGTTCTAATTTTGCAATTCATGGAACTGTATCTTGTTTTGCGCTGAGTCCTTGATAAACGACAGACGGCAGGACCTCCCAGAGTTGTTAACGAAAACATGCAACTCATAGCTTGACATTAAAAAAAATTAGGTTGCTCAGCAAACTTCCTTCACAGCTGCCCAAAGCATGTATTTATAAACCGGCGTGTGAAAATTTTGATGGAACGCACAGGAACACTGACCGGTGTACCTTAACTGTCGTAAGCAAATGAAAGTTTCAAGCTCATCCCTTTGCGACTTTTTCCTCCTTACGGTTTTGGTCATCAGCCGTATCCTGCAGGTGTCACTTTTTTGAGCGGCATCATTCATTTTCTTGTCAACCTTTTGCATTTTATTTTGCGGTTGCGTTTTGTGATAGGCACTCACTTATTCTTTATGGCGACTTTAGGTACTCGAATAAAAAAATAGATAAACCTGCCACATTTGTGCTCTGGGAAGAAGTTTCATAAATATCTGTTTCTAAAGGCTAAAATAAGGGTCTTTGAATGCTACCGCTAAAAACGTCACCTATTCTGTTAAATTAGACTCTTTTTTCTCTTAAAATCATTCGTGATGATTAGCGTCTTTTAAATTGCATCTTGAGAATGACAGGAACTATTGACGTGAAAATGCCTACAATGACCATTGGGCGCACTGTTTTGGCATATAACACCAATTCGAACGCGCATGACTGGATGCAGTTACCCAGTAAATCAAATGGTGGTAGAATGACCGGAAGTTGTCAAAATCTCAAATCCAACTAATTACAAATCGCCACTGAGGATATGCTTTCTAAAGAGGTTTTAGGATGAACCGAAGTTCGACCTCAGATGTCATAGCAATGTACACATAACCATCTTTGTATAATCGAATAAACGCACATTGAAGACCATATTTTGAAGCTTACTTTTTACTAAGATCAGCATAAATAAGGTACTGTGGTATGATATTGTAAAAACGGAAACCACGCGACATCCGTCTGTAAAAATCTTGTTATTAGACTTGCCAAGAACTTTTTCAATTTACACTGAAAAACATCGGGACTACTGTGACTAGATTGTTGGCTGCTCTTCTGTACGGCTTGAAGTTTCTATATTAGGTAGCGGAAAATTGTTTGAGTAAGTCATGACGCAAAAATCTAGTCTTTTGCTTAATTTTCAGGCAAAAGTACTTTTCTCCTTCGACTGCCAGTGAAGTCGTGTCAAATACACCACATAATGCCGAGTAAAAAATTTTGGTTAGACTGGGGTCCAGCAGGCGTAATCAGTAATGTGCAGCCACAACAAATGTCAATGAGGGGTTTTTGGCGGCACGCCTGAGTGCAGGATCATGTTGAGCCAGTTGAGATTGGAGCTGCATCCCCCCTTTTTTCGTGTACAATCTTGGTCAATGTGCGTCGCAGACCAGGGGTGCTGTGGTAGATCTAGGTGCGCTTTTGGTCATGCCAGCCACCTGCGTCCTCTCCCCTCTCTGGTCTCCTTGACTCTGTCCCGACTCAGGACCCAGATAGTGGAGAAGGGAGTGTGAAAATTTCAGCACAAGTCTGTTGTTACTTTGCATATACTCACGCTGATGTCACCGTCCCTGCTCCCACCCTGATGTGGAGCACATGCTGGACATCGTCTGCAACGACTGCCGAAATGTCACCTACCATATCATCGGAACATAAGGCACCTGTTCATACCGAAATTTGCTTGAACCTCGCAAAATATATATTTACACATCCGTGTTTGTTTTCGGGTGAACAGCTGCCTACTTTCTTAATCTCCAGAGAAATTGTAATTGAAGAACTTTTTCCAAATACTTACGCAAATACAATAAATTAAAAATTCCAAGTGCAGGCGGTCAGAACCTCAAGGTTGTTGTGCATTGTCTTGCTGACTGAGAACGCCGGATCTGCCTCGGAGGAAAATGCATTTGACAACTAATTCACTGACTGGATTTTGCACGCAATTGATGCATCAATTCAGCGAGGATGACTTCAAATTGCACCCCGCTTAATTAGCTTTTTCGGCCAAATGTAGCCTCGCTGACGATCAGCACTAATTGAAGGCAAGACAGCTATGTAAAAACGAGTCAGGCTGAAAAAAAAACACTTTCAATTTCAGCTTACAATATATGGTACTTGCATGTTCCTTGCGTACGCATGCGATACGTATGGGCAATTGTATAGGATGTGAAACCTTTTCTGACAAATGCAATACGCATGCAGCAAAGACTGTTCTGTAAAGTGGGTAGCTTTGGCATTTTAAGAAAGATAGACTTTTGAGCAACTGCAGCTAAATCAAACATTTTGCCGCACACTGCGAATGAATATGTTGTCCATACTGTTTCAGAACCGTGATAATCCATTGGTACTTTATCATAGTCCACAAAGAAAGCATGTGCTGATTATTTACAACTTCTAACACGACGGGTTGTGACATACAAAAGCCTGAAGTGTTTGTGCACATTCGTTTTGGCGCTCATTAATTTCTTCCAGTGGTAACCCTGTATTCACTGACGAAGCTAGAAAGGTTCTGCAGTTTTGACACATGTTCGCAAAACGATTTCCTAAATGAAATGTTGACTTGAGTAAAAGAACCGTTTCGAAAACACTTCTACGTCAATAATTTATGTGAATTTCCGCATTTACGACTATTTTAAGAAAAATTTCACCAGTTCAGCCGCACAAAACTAAGTTTAGGTTGCTAAACTATGACATTAATCATTGAAGTTTTCAATATCATTTAAATTAGGTGGCATTATTCGAGTCCTAGGACATGCATTTGGTTTACCCAGTGGTGTTTGCGAACGTCAACGCAGTCGGAAAAATAGTACCGGGCACGAAGAATTTAAAAGATTCACTAAGAAAAGGGAGGAAACGTTCCAACATGCCTGACATATCCCAACTTTAAATACCTAAGTACAATCAGTAAATTCGTTTATCTCTCATATCATGGTAATTACGCTAACGGCAGTTACGAGGAGAGTAATTTTAGGCAGTACTTCTTTATACCTTTACTCTTGGTCTCCGAGAAAGGCATATCAGGTCAACGTTCCAGATTCATAATGCTGCATACACGGCTAGCCCAAACGTTGCCAAGCGCTAATCCTCAGTGCTGGTAATTGGCGAAATAATTGCTTGGCCATTTGCATTCTTGGCACCGTCCCCATGACAGTACTTATTCGCGCGCCTCCTGAAAGTACTTGATCTGTTTGACCAGGCACAAGTCTTTTCAAGTATCACCCTGACCTCTCTGCTCAGCAATCTGCTCAACCGATTGTGGAACAAGAGCCGTAAAAATTCTTACATATGGTAGGTTTCGCCATCGCTTTTGCGATGACAGCTCTGGATCTCACTGTGTCGCATTTATATTACAGCAGAAGACAAGGTTGACTCCCATCGCGCGGAAAACTACCTCCCCCTGAAGTGCCGACTTACATTTATGCATATACCCACATTCAATTTAGCAAACGATGATTAGCGTGACTATTCTTATGAGGTTCAAATACTTTATCTTCATTCACTTAAACAACACAAGGGTGGTCACCCAGGGTTTGCAACGGGGACTGACAGAGTCGGATGACAACTTCATCAAAAATCCTGCAAACGTTAACATGAATTAATGAGTCCTACGTTCTGGTGAAACCAAATTGCAAATTGGAGTAAGTGCCTATTTAAAGAATCTAAAACATTCCTGTATACTTGTCTTCCAATTGGTGGTATACTGAGAGAACAAATAAACTAATAACTATGGACAAGTAACTCCCGGGCGGTCAGTCAGTGGATGGAGTCCAGGTTGCTGATGAGCACATGTTAGGCAATAAGCCTGCGTAAGCTGGATACCACATGTGTATCAAAGAGTTCCTGTAGGCACTTGCGCCTTAAAAGCCCAATTCTGGCAAGTTGATCGTTAAGTAGGCAGTTCGCAGCCTTAACTAGACTAATATCAACCAACACGCATTTCGTAATGTATGACACTGAGATTTTTGTGTGGACGAAGTATTGGTCTCCCTTTAAATAACCATCAGTTAGGTTTCGCTCGTTCAACATATATACAGCAGGCTAATTAGTAACGAAGCGCATCACCAATGATCCCACGAATGACGGATACTCCGAGGCTCCCCCAAATGGTGTGACTCAAATTTCACAACACTGCATTGACAGGAAAGAGAGTCAGATAGATCCTAATGAGGGCATACCTGTCAGGGTATAGTTTCGGACTTAAAATGCGAGCTGAACATGAAAAATTATCCCTGGCCAAGTCGACCTCGAAAATAAAAGCGGACATCCTTAAATGTCAATGTCTGAAGTCCAAGGCTGTGCAACATCTCCGTTACCGGCGAGTGGGCATTAATTTCAAAGACTCCGAATAATTGGGTTAGATATTTACTAATAATATTGAGAAAATATATCAGAGAACGCGATGAACTGAGTCTGTCATATGTACTGTGGAAAATCCGACCTGTACTATTTCGTGGAGAAGTGCTGCAGGACGGAGTGCTGTAGAGCAAAATTGCAGACTCAACTCTATAGCCACAAAGGACCTAAACGTTTTATCTTAAACATTGTTGACGCCTTCATGGATGTCAAACAAATAAGACCCACGGGATTTCTAACTATCACAGGCAATGCCAGCAGTCCCTTGGCTTCTATCGAGCTACGAAGTAAAGAGTTGTTTCGAAGAAAGGTCCTAACTGAAATGACATCAGTCGCCGAAAAAAGACAACAAAGCATTTATGTTTTCGAACAATAGTCCACATCTGAAACATCCCAATCGGGATGTGCGGTGGGTGACAGGCTCCGGAAAGGCGAAATAAGAGTAAAAGGCAGCTAAATATTAGGTGACTGGAAGAAGAATATTATTGTCCGAATATTTCGGAATCGCACACTAACTCGCCAACAGAGATAACAACAGTTACCTCAGTGGATGTATAGGAAGTGCAATATTTATGTTATGCAGTCGCTAAACGACCGCGCACAGAATATAAGAAGCAATTCCTTCTATTCATCGTAAATTTTCCTACTTATTGGAAGGATGAACTGGTTTCCCGCACCTGAATCATTTGTAGTCCTAATATCGTCATGGGTGTTGGCTATTGACGTAACAATAATTTAACAATTTGACTCATCGATGCTATCAGCGACGGCAGTTTGCTCGAAAACTCTCCGTATAACTAGGTACAAGAAAATAATAGGGGAGTTGGCGGACGCCATTGCGCCTGTTGGTTGATGCTGACCGGAGAACTATAACTAAAGCAGCTGGTCCGTAATGAATTGTATATTAGGTGTAAACGTGCCACGGCAGGTTGTGACCAAACGTGACCGTCGGTGTGGAGCGGCGCGTGACCAAACACTGGAGAAGGGATTCCGAATGATGCCTGCTACACATTTATCCAAAAACGACAAACTGCTCTACAGTCTGTAACGAATGGAGCGAACGTGCAAACAAAAGCAAAGGCCACGGCACGGCACTCCATCTAACACAGCGAGTGCTACATATGTAAATATAATCAAAGCGGTCGATATAATTCGCAGTCAGATGGAGGAAATGTAGGAGAACAGGAATCTTTGACGATACTAAGTGCCGCCACTATTCATGGCTGGCCAACCATGATAAATAGCCATTATGGCCGAGTGCGAAATCGCGGGAATCCAAATTCAACAAACATCACTTGATCGTGTCTACCGGTTAGGGGTGAGCAACTGCCATACTTGACAAAGGAGTGAATGTGTCGCGGTGCCAAATAAACTGACTTTAATAGTCACATCCCCCTTTCTCAACTGTACTTAGTGTTTTCATGTAATGGACACAACGTTAAGGTCGAGACCTCACAGCCCATTCATGCACGACGGCAAGGTCGTAAAACCTTTGAGCATTGATTTTACAATTAGTTGCCTTTTCCTACTGTTCGCGATCGGATTCGTGAATATCGTCTATGGTATGAATTTGCGATACATAAGTTGTTAGTAGTTACTATTGTGCTTGTAACAGTGGCGAGCTTCGATGTCCAAGCCTCTGAAATTTGCCTTCTGACATATTTTCCTTTTCTGTGCTCCATACCCTTCCTCTGATTTTGCCTCTAACAATATCTTCCACGGAACCTACGGACGTCGCTTTTTCTCTCAGTCGAGTCACATGTCCCCTCTTGGCACTAAAACTCTACTTTCCTGTGCCGAGGCCACTCTTTATTTTGCCAAAATAACCCAGTCGTTGGTGAAATGCTATAAGCTCATTGAGTTGCTACCTCTCACTGTTCTCTCTCAAGTCCAAACATTCTTACGCTACTCTTTCACTGATGTTGCATCCACCAGGCTTAAAACCGAGCTTCTTCGATTAATTTTAGTCTTTGATTGTTAATGTTGCAACGCACTGATAAAAGCAGAGGCCTCAGCTTTTTAACTCCTCCGTCGTACGCGGGCTCTTCCTGCGAACATGGTCATTGACGACAGGTTCTTAGGACGCCTGTCAGTATGAGTGCACAGAATCCCGGCTTTCGTCCTGAGGACCTTGGCGTTTCTAATCATGCTGAAATGACCGATCATATTGTCGAAGTTTATCATCTGTCTTCTTTGACTGTCTCATTGATCCCAAAGTCCTCAGCTGCATCAGGATCCTCTTACCTGGCCGAAATCAGGGCACCGATACTCCAATTATCTACGACTGTTGCCGCTTTGCAGCTGCACCTCTCTGCTGGCTCATCTTGATGTACCAATATCCGAGAGCGTCGGCGTTCCCGCTTTTGTCCGAGGACTGACAACCTCTGTTGGCACCATGTCTACTTCGGTGGGAAGGCCCAGGCGCTGTGCTCTATCTTGCTTCATAGGCAATCAGCCTCATCCTCATTCCGCATCCCACCGATATCCTCAGCCCGGCATGCCTGGTCAACTCCTCCATCCAGTCCCAACTCAGCCGCCACCCGCTGATATCGCACAACCTTTGGAACTACTTCTTTGACTTCCAACAGAGCAAATGCGTCAGCCTGAAGGTAAGCGTCTCCAATACGACCGGCAACTCGTATCTTCTACGTCTGTGGTGGACTTTCCTTGGTTGATACTGGCGCGCAGCTGAGTGCCAGCCCTCCCACAGCAGTCGATCGTCGATGCCCTTACCACGGCCTCTTCCTCCAGTCGTCACCTGCTCTCTCTATCATTCTCAGCAACGACCTCCACTCTCTATTCCCTTGGGCCATGGTTGTTGCAGGCGTTCCCTGTGCTATACTAGGTACAGACTTTCTCGCAGATTTAGATCTTCTGATCGACTGTCATCAGTCCCGTTTACGCGACCAGACCAAGTCCAACGTCCGGGGCGTTTCGCCAACTTGCCGTCCCGGACATTGACCCATGAGTTTATTTCGACAGCTCCTTGCCAAATACCTTGCCCTCACAATTCAACTTCATCGTTTCTACCCCACCATACAACTGGCCCTCCTGTGTCTCCTCAGCCCCACTGCCTCTCGCCTGTGCGGCTATCTGTCTCCAAGGTCGAGTTCAAGGCACCATCCAGGAATCCGGGTAACTGGAGCCCTGTGGTGACTACGGGTCCTTGAACGCCACCATATCAAACCACTACCCTGTTCCGCATTTTCAGTATTCTTCCAGAGCTCCATTCGGAAAGTCTTGACTTCGTATATCAACCCAACCCTTGACTTTGACCAGATCATAATGGCTCCGGAAGACGTAGGGAAGACGGCCACCGGCACCCCAATTGTCCTCTTTGAGTTCCTGCGTATACCGTTTTGGCTCCACAGTGTTTCCCGGACTTTCAAGAGGTCAGTAGATAGAGTTCTTCATGACTTCCCTTCTGATGGCGTCTATATTGACGACCTTCTGACAGCCAGCTTCCCCACCGAAAACCACAGCGACCATATTGCAGCGGTGTTTTACTGTTCTCAGCAAATTGTTTTAGTTCCCAAGCTGTTCAACGTCGTCTTCGGTGTGATTTCCGTCAAGTTTCGTAGACAGCTGATAGACACCAACGGCGTCCATCCTCTCACTTAGAAGATTGTGGCCACCTGTAAATTCTCCATTCCCCCTTTCAGACGTCAGCAACAGTGACTTCTGGCCATGCTGCTTTTCTATCGTCGGATTCTTCCTAATATGCCGACATTATTCTGACGCGCAGGAGTCCTCTGTCTGTTCCCGAAGGTTTGTTCGAGCCTCTGCAGATGCCCTTGCTGCCTTTGACGTAGTGATGTCAACCCTGGCCGGCGCCATCCTCCAGGCGCATTCGGCTCTCGATGATAACATCTTCCAAATGGTTGACTCCTCCACTGTTACGATAGGCGCAGTTTTCAAACTGCACCTTGCATGTCACACCCAGTCCTAAGTTTTTTTTCTCCATGAAGCTATCATCTGCCGAGACGCGATAAAGCACATTTGGACGGGCGCTTCTTGGTGTCTTCCTGGCCGTGAAATGCTTTCGGCATTCCCCTGGTGAAGGGACTTCACAGAGTTCACGGATCACAGGCCTCTTTACTTCACCCTCAAGTCTACCTCTGACAAGCTCAACCCCCGAGAAACTCGCTAACCGAATTACATCCCGCATTTTACCTCAGACAACCTCCACATCGACGTGTCACGCAATGAGATGGCTGATGCACTGTGCAGGCCGTCCATCGCACATCGCATACTTCCCTCCTGAGATCGACCTAACTGAGATGGTTGTCGAACAACACCGTGTGGGTTCTCCCTGCGACGATGACGTTTCCGAAACCCCAACCCCAGGGTCTGTCACTGACTACTGGCAACGGCGCCACTATATGTGACATCTCCACCAACTCCCACCGCCCATTTGTACCGCTATCACTCAGCCTCAAGGTCTTTTCCTCCCTGAACAATCTATCGCATCCTGGGAGTAGAACTAGCGACGAGCTGGTTTCCGAATGCTTCGTTTAGCCTGGGACGCATTACAATCTGAAAGCATGGACACTGACGTGTTTCGGCCGGCAGCGGAATAAGGTCCAACATCACAACAAAGCTCCCATCGGACCTTTTCCACTCCGGATGTACGGTTCAGTCATGTCCACCAGAATATCGTAGGTCCCCAGCCTCTGTCCAATGGTTGTTTCTATCTCCTCACCTGCGTAAAATCGATTCGCCCGGTAGCCGTCAGCTATACCTCGGCGCGATTTCGCTGCATCAACGGTGGTCAGGGCTTTCATCGGTCATTGGGCTGCCATTGTCGGTGCCTCTTCCGCAATTACACTCGATCGCGGTGGCCAGTTCGATTTTCATTTCTTCCCGTCTCTCTCCTTTTTGGCTGCTTTTGCGTCCACAAGACAACCTATCACCCGGGTGCCAACAGTGTAGTCGGACATTTTTACCGCTAGATGACCTCCCTACCCACAGCCAGGATACAGAAAACTGGACGAACCATCTCCCTCTGGTCCTATCCGGCATCCACTCCGCCCGCAACTCGATCTTGACTGTTCTATCGCCGAACTGGTGTTCGACGACACTGTCCGGATTCCCGGCGAGATGATCTTGCCCACCTTTTGCGGTGCCGTCAAGAATCTGACCAACCTTCTGAACCGTCTCTGACAGTTTATGCGGATACTCCCAGGTACCGCCCAAGCTCCCGTCCCAAAACCTTATTTCGAGAAAGACTTGGCGACGTGCTAAACTTCTATCTACGTCGTGATTGAGTTCACCGGCCATAGAAACACCCTACCACGGATCTTCTAAGCTGTATTAAGAGAGACAAGGACGTTCGTATAAAACGCCGAACTCGCATGGAGCTCGTGTGCATGAACCGCTTCAAAGCCGCTATCGCGGACACTGCCGGACATGACCTGACCCCTTTCCGCCGCTCCTTATTCCCTCTTACCTCCTATTCTTCCGGCCCGTCTACTAACTCCACTGTCATGTCTTCTGCCATCAACCGCAATCTATTTATCAAAGTGAAACAGTCCACCCACAGCACAACCCCACTCGTCTGTTCCTTCTGCATATTTCGCTCGTGGTGCACGTTTCGCCCACGCCCCGATTGTCTAGTTACCCATTTTTCGACTTGAATATATCATTCGGCATCGTCTTACACCGCCCTCCAGTCTCGGAAGGATGTAATGCACCGAGGTACCAGACTAACTGACCTATAGCAGACTCATTCCTTTTTCTTAACTGTCCCTTTAGTTTTAACGCGATGAAAAGTGCTGCAGCTCATCCTCCACAGCGCGTGCGTGTTTCGTAATCAGGTCTTAAAAATTTTAAATATTGAATTTACGCAATAGTGATTATAATACTCACCACAAGTACACTCAGGATGCGAGTTTGCTCGAGGTTGACCGGTTAAATATACTATGCGGATCCAGTCCAACACAGACTTTGACACTCGAAATTAATGTAACATCCGTGAAAATACAGTACTCAGACCGCATACTGAGGACTGGCCAACAAGTGGCCCATGCTAATCCGACTGTCTTTTGATTAGAATAAATTCATTCCATTTTATCGCATTTGTTGATAGCTTTTCTAAAATTAAAAATGCGTGCATAAACGCAGCCGACCTCGAAGCTTAAGGGACCGATTTCAAACAAAAAGATAATCTCGTTATCAAGAGCACTAATCAGACAGCCATTTTTGTACTATCCAGGCCTATTAACAAGTGAGTGATATAAAAAGCAAAGCAGGTCCCATTACCCGACAATTTCAGATTCAAAATTTTGATTAATTTTTAAAATATATTCTCTGTTTTGTACACATATGACCCTCCCGGAAGAAAACGATGGTATCACTCAGAAAATAATCCCTCTCGATTTATTCACTCACAAAAGACAAAGCATAGATGAACGCAAATTTGTTGCCACAAAGGAAGTTCACGGAACGACTGTATCGTAACTGTGCGTAGTTACATTGTTTTGCTTGTTTCATCAAAAAGGATGTTCATAAGCGACTACAGTGTACATAAAATTACATGGCACATGCAGCATATTCGGCATATTCGTTAGAGGCAAAATATATGAAAGCAAAACTTCGAAGACTTTATAAATTCCGTCATTATCAATGCTCATATTTATTTCTGTCTATACCTTCATTCTTATTCGTGTTTTCATTCGCGACAACACTGAACATTAGATTCGGATGAAAGTATGAACTGCGCGCTTTGACTTGTCCTGTTTAAATTGATGAGTCCCAGGAAAACGACTCTCCGGTCACCAACTAATTATGCTCCACATGGGAATTCATTGGGCAGATGAACGAGGAAAATAACAGTTGAAGAGGTACTAAAAACTCCGAACCTGGATGCTGAAAATAGATAAAGTTTGGTGGCTGAGATCACAAAAGCTTTTGAGGAAAGTCAAAGACACACTTAGGCAGGCATAAAAGAATTCACTATTACAGAATCACTGCACTGCATTTTGGCATTCCAGCTTAATAAACGTGCCTAAAATTTGGTGAGTATGAAGCTTACAAGAGGAAAATTATCATTTACGATTAGATTCTGACCGTATGATAGAATCGATAATTAAGAAAGCAGGTGCGTTTAATTATAAGCCTACCTCCATGGATGAGACAACATCCTATTTTTGCGGAAAAATTTATGTCGCAGTTGTTATACACAGGGGATCGAAAAATCAGTAAGTCTGGACACACTTGAAGGATTCTACGAATTACTGCGTGACATTCAGTCAAAATGTCGCAAATGATGTAACCCTGGAGAGCTCATTCATCTAATATGTTGTCATTTAGAGTTTTACGGTGAGGTCTTGCGACATAGGTTGTCCCTTAAGAAAACCCCGCTCTTCGAGTAAAGCCAAAGTCATGACAACAAATGCAAACCAAACATTACCAATATTTCAAACTGCTTATTTGGCATGAAGAACATAATAATTTTCGAAGCACAATATTTCATAATTTTCAAACATATATGGTGAGAGCAGATTTTCCGCTGTACAAGTTGTGACAGACAAAACACCTTCAAGTCAAACCGACCTGAACGTCCATACACGTTTCCAAGTGGTAGTAGACGAAGGAATAACCATAAGTAGTGGTCTTCAACTGCTGTTTACAATAACTTCGAATGCCATTAAATATTACCCACGTTTCCAAATGTTACAGTATAGCATCCTAAATTCCCAATGCCAGTCAACGAAGAATGTAGCAGGCTACGCTACAGAGAGCTTAAGGCAAAACGGTGGGATCAGCACATACTGTAAGCGTCATAACACTGTTGAGGTTGGCAAAGTTGAGAGATCCGGAGGGATTATTCGAAAAAAAAGATGGGCTCACCGGAACAGATTTATTTAAATGCTGACGTTTCAAAGATCTTGGTCGGCTCCTCATTGTCAAAGCGTAAAATGCACTCAATCGATCAGAAATTTCAAGTGGCATATTGTGTTGGTCGGCCTCATGCTGATCGATTTTTCTCTCCCCTCTTTGCCTCGGCCTCTCGGGAGATGGTTGACGGGCCTTTTGCCTGCGTGCTTTGTAAGTCACCACTCCGTCGGAGGGAGCTGATTGAACCTTTGTCGGGCGGTCGGTCTGGCGGTTCTTGATCTTCCTTACCGAGTAAACTCTGCGTCAGGCTATCTCCGTACGGCCTTTTTAAGTCCGGTGTGGTTGTTTGGTCCTGAGCTCTACGATTGCGCTGACGTAGGACTTTGTAAGCTGCAGGAGGGTTCAGATGCCTGTTGATGGAATGGGCATCGGAGAACAACGTTGTTCTGCTTTGGTGTTGCCCCGGCTTAAGGTGGTA
>CACRXP010000488.1:409126-451205 GCA_902702965.1 Spirometra erinaceieuropaei
GAGGGGAGAGAAAAATCGATCAGCATGAGGCCGACCAACACAATATGCCACTTGAAATTTCTGATCGATTGAGTGCATTTTACGCTTTGACAATGAGGAGCCGACCAAGATCTTTGAAACGTCAGCATTTAAATAAATCTGTTCCGGAGAGCCCATCTTCTTATTCGTCATAACACTTTTCTGGCGACAAATGTTTACCATCCCATACAGACTGCGGTGAGAAAATAATTGCCGCCCAAACTTTTGGCAGTGGTTTAATAATTTTCTCAAGTTTTGACAGAACTACGTCTTTCGGAACGCAGTAAGTCAACTAACACCAGAATCGTTTGAAAGTCCTCTCAGCTGTTTAAGAAGCCTGCGGTTAACAACTTGACAGAAGACTAGACGCGTTGAGATTTTTGGTTTAAGCTGAAGATCAAAGCCCAAAAATCAACTTGGACGGTTAAATTTGAAAATGACGTCGATCGGCAAGCAAACCAGAACAGGCTTGTGCTAATGCGATGAAGTAAACGTATTTCGGCTTATTTTAGAATGCGGCCGTTTGCGCAAACAACTTTATAGCATTCTACCGAGTAGTATATTGGGTCCATAAACTAGGCTCTATATGAATAACGCACAGAGTTCAATACAGAACGAAATTGAAGTAACTTTTGCAGACACTTATGCAATTATAACATCAAGAACTAAGTTATATTTCGAATATTTTTTCCTTCAGCGGATTAAGGATTTCAAATGCATGTGAAAGTAAAGAAAATGAATAATTTATGTCTACTATGGATTGAGAAGCATGGGAATACGCAAACATGTTTGGTTCCAAAACCCTTGTGAAAGATGCCGGAATAGGCTAGACCTGTATCAAATAAGCGAAGTCGTATTTGTAGATTAATAAAGCTTGCATTTTGGCGTAATTTTAGACGTATAACAATCCTGCATTTGCCGAATGGGTCATTATCTAGATTTTTCTTGCCAGTGCCAAAATATTTTTAGATTTCACGAAAATGCAACGTCAGCTGGCATGCGCAAAATCATTGTGCCTTCGATAAAAAAAGACAGACTACGGGAACTTGTGGTCGTTAATGTAAAATAATACCAAAAAAGTCCAATTTGTGAAGAAAACAACTAGAGGATTTTAGTACAATCAGCAAAATTTTCAAAAGTCTAATGAGTCCTTTATAGAGTAAAAGCCTGCAGTGAGACCAGGAATAAATAAGCCGGACGCTCCTAACTAACAACTACATCAGAGGCACTAGAACATTTCAAATAAGAAATGGTAGAGATAACCTGTTAAAGGTGTGTTGTTGATAATATGACCCCACAATGACTGGGCTATATTAAACGAGGAGAAGAGCTCATCACTAAATAGCAGTATAATGAAATGCATGCCAAATTCTCAACAGGCCGTGGTGAGTAGGTGGATGTTACTGAGGTCAATTTAACCTCCTCAGCTAGCATGCAAACAATCAAACTGTCGGCGGGGTACTTTCATTAGTCACAGGAGCTGGATCCAAATGCGAATGTGAGCGAACGGCGAGTAAAACTCTTGTTCCAGAAATCAAGTTTCTAATCCTTTGTCTGTTACCTGAAAATTCTGGCTTTAATTTAAACCACTAAGGCCTACAAATGACAGATGTCATCCTTCTGAAAAGTTTCGGCCTATGTTCAAATTTGGTTTCTGAACAGGTGTCTCAAGAATGCGTCGTTTAAGTCAGTTTTTATAGAAATCATAGTGAAAAGAGAGCTGGGGAGGCGGGCGGCACTTCAAAGCGGCAGACGGATGATCCGACTGATTCTTCAATATTATCAATCAAAGCATCACAAGTACCGTAAAATTATTGACCAACAGATGATCAAGTGCTGGCAGAGCGTAGGCGAGAACAGCAAAACGATCTGTAACAGAAGGTGACCGAATGTGCACCTGAACGGATAGTGTCATATGACTGGGCAAAAAGCCAGAACCAACGTCAACATTACACCAAAACAGCGCGGGCAAAGGAGCAGACAGGGGGACAAATCCAGCTGTTAAGGCATAAAGTCTAATTCCGTTGATTATGCGCCATAGATTTCTGTCTTAAATTCAAGTAACATCTGTTAGAAAAACGAGAATTTGAATAGAAAATGTGGTCGTCCGATTGGAGAAAATTTGAGTCAAAAGACTGTTTTAAAGCAAACGGCTTTTTGAACGATGGAGACCTTGAAGCTCAAGTAGTTTATTTTGCTTTCTATTAGTGACTCCGATGTTGCATATCACTGAAAATGAGCCAACCCCCTCACTTATCCCTGCGTTTTGTTAGTGAACAATTTCGTAGCGCATGATCGCATATGCGGTATTGCAGTCATTTTAAATGGAGTTCAAAGTATTCAACAAACTTTGCTACTGAATCAGCCCTTTACTGCGATTCCGAGACAAAAACTGGCCGATGTTAGGTAGTTGTGAGAAACAGATAACTGAGAAAAACTAAACAAACAACAGATTATTCGAAAAACGCATGTGGCGCCTCCCATCTACAGTCACCGGATTAAAAATAGACGATAATAAATCTTCCAAGAATGCCAGAGTAAGAGTGAGCTTATATATGTTTACGTCTTGCCAAAATTACAAAGCCCGTTTTTTGTAGTTGTTCCCATTCGACATTGGGAATCGGCGCATGTCAGTAAACGAAACATAAAAATGAGACGAAAGTATGTCAAAGACAATTAGCCTATTCGTTTGAACGAGGCAGCAAATTGGCTTTTATTACCATCGACATAAAACTGTCTGTCTCGATGCATAAGGAAAACTGATGGAATGATAGACCTTTTTCCGACATGGTAGAATTTTCAGGGTCAAAGTTTGCACAAAATGAAGCACTGGAATCTAGGACTAAAGCTTTGTTTGCTGGATTCGGTCAACTAAAATTTTCCGATACTCTTCCGACTGAGCTATGAGCTTGACCCAAAAAGAAAGACAGATCACTCTAAACAGAGTACTAACAAGGGCGACAGAGATTAGAGGGGTCACTTATGACTTACTGGAAGTCATAGGTCAGCCTTATTCAGGTCCCGGTATGTAGTACCATAGACTCGACGCGGCGTCCTTTGGTCGTTGAGTCAAAAGTTCCGCTATTGGGAAACGGGCACCTTATCGTAGCATGTTTAAGCTAACTAAATCGATCAGCCACTTGGTCTAGTATTGGGATACAGTGTGCCTGTCCCGACGGCATCCACTTGATAAGCATTTAATCGATAGTGCCTTCAATTTTAATTTATCCGAAATTTTAAAAGCAGAATGCGGAATTCTGCCCTAGAGAAGACGAGTCCAGATATCAAATACATCATAAACGAAAGTTCGACGAAATTACGGCTTCTAATGCCAGGCAAAGTATCGAAAATCTCTAAAACGGAACGTCCCACTTTATACTGAAACTCATGCACTCGATCCCTATTTAGAAAACGCGTGAACATTGGTTATTCTCAAACGCTTTTATCGCAAACTTCTATGTTTATCGCACAGGATTTACATTGCTGCCTGAAACTCTAATAAATCACGACGATTGGCATGACAGCGATTGCATGACGTGAACGAAACATTGATCCCATTTGTTATGGCCTGGCACTTCAGTAAATTTAACGGCGTTTTTCGGCCACTGCAAAATAAATAGTCCAAAAGGCATTATGTTTAATCAATTCGTTCGAATACTTAAAGCACATTTCAGTAGTTACGTTAGGCCGGGAGTAGCTATGGTTTTTTGTAAATAAAAAAGTTATGGCAGCTAGCAAATACAAATGCTTTCTACTGCATTCAACACTCGAAGTATTTCACAGATTTAAACAAGTCTTTCTCAATCCAGAAGTGTTCTAGGAGATTTCAAATAATTCACTATGACCCAACGATAAAAAAACTCGATGCCTCGGTGAGATTCGAACACACGACAGCAAGGAGGGCTTTAGTACAGTCAACGCTATAACTACCTGATCAACAAGGCCCAACCGGACGACGCGAGTTTAATCAGATTTGGCTCAAGTTTACCTGTCAAACCTACTGCAACGTCTGGAATCCACCAAACCTGATACAGTAAGCTGACTACCCAAGCAGGTTTTCCCGAGTAATGCATCTGGGATCCACCAGATGACTATCGGGCTCACGTAATTTAGAGGTGTTTTTGCAGATTTCAACTAATTCATCCTTGTACATAATGCGAGAAAAAATATGGGTACACGAGCTTTCGATAATGGTCAGCAGATTTAATAATGATCCTACAATTCAAAACGTTTTGTGCTAACTACTAACAAACGGCAACGTTGTCGCGTCTGCTTCCATGGTATTTGTATATCAAAGGGGGATCGGCAACAATGTTTGCATTTTGAATAATACCCATATGCCAATCTTATGCTTGGACAAGAGAGAATACAGAAAAAAGCATGTTATAAGAACTACCAGTATAAGGCAAAGGTCAATTATTCTACAGACAATTGTGGCGGATAATTATGCATAGGTGAGACGGATATGAATACAAATAAGTATCCCCTTCTATCGTGTGAGAGGCGATCATTTCGCGAAAAACCCAAAACATATTTTGCCTTCGGAAGCCCAAAAGTCCCAACAAATCTAGAAACTATGATAATTATCTCAACACAATGATTCTGAAAGTCTCACAAGCAGCTGACTCTTGTAATGAATGGCCAGAAAAAGCTGATATCTGTGGGAAGACAGCCTTCAGTATAGAGCCGAATCAAGAGGTCTAACGCAAAGTTCGCTAATCGGGAAACATGCATTCATTTTTCGTGCTCGATATATTACTACAGACTACATGATCTGTACAGTAGCCACTAAAACATAAACAAAAAAATTCATGTTCAAGATCGTAACTGTGGACAAAAAAACAACCAGACATTACGGTTTAGTAAAGCACAGAAAACTAGTATGGCCATTTGACAGGAGACCACATTTAGTGGTCCCCACGTTTGTTTGGATACTGACTAGTGAAAAGAATAGTGACAAATCAGTAAAGTGTCCTACGCTGGGAACGAAACGAAGAAGTCTGTCCAGACGCCGAAGAAAGATGGGATAGAAAGCGAACAGAAAAAGTCGTAAAATGAATAGCAAAATACTGGATCTTACGAAGACAATCGAATCATGTTACTGACAATGCATTAGTAGACGTGGGATAATTTTTCGTTGATACAGATATTAAGCGGAAAGTCACAGACAGCAGATCATTGTAAATTTGGCCAAAGCAAAAGATATTCTTGCAAAGTATCCGTCCAGCAGAAGACGGAGTTTAGTAATTTACCTGAAATTCTTGAAAGATAAATAAACCATATCCCAGAAAACCACATTTAAGTTTCCAGCGGCGAAAACATGAAACGGACATTTTAATTCAATGATTTTTGTGAAGGTGAAGTCAACACAAAAATTTAGGGGTTCCATGCCAGCCAATGAAAGTGACCATATGAATAGAGTGAAAATTATTTTTGTCCGGAAAAATTAAAATAAAGTTTAGCAAAAGGCATAGACAAGGACAAATTAAGGTCTAATCTCTGATGGGTCGACCTTCAGTTGCTAGCATGCAGGAATAACCTACAATTCAAACAGGCATTTGCGTAGTAATATTCGTTAGTGATTATCAGATTGAGGTCTGGTTTCAAAATCACATCAAGCAATGCAAAGAGGCACTTATCTACATGGAAATCAAGTACACCTTGTTAAATTCGAGGACTTTCATGCAATCCGCTAAATATTTAAATTTTGTTGAAAGTGAATCTTAAGACTTATCGCCCCAGACATGCTCACAAAAGTAAACATTTTCGGATTACATATAAACATTTCTTAACGTTTGTTCTTAAAACTCGTTTGCACACTATTTGACTGTAATCAACATTTTTGTCTGCCGCTCCAGTAATTAATGAAGAGGTAAGGTAATATCAAATTATTAATAGCGGCCAAATTTAATCTTGTTAAAACGGTCCCGAATTACTTCTATGAGCAGATCAGCATGTCTACCTTTAATTATGAATCCGTAGAGTCGGAGCTACCCTATTTTAGCTTTCGGCTACAGAAATAATCTTACCTTCATGAATAAAACAGAACCTATCAACAAAGTGAGATCAATAGGCGATTACAACTTCAAAGTAATCGTAAAAATTAATAAGGCGGCACGGTGACTAGGAGAATGAGTCCAACCAATCACCTGCAAAAATATCTGTACGTCACTCCCATGAAGATAATGTAAACAGAGGGTATATGCTCAAAAACCAAGCAGATAATGTCAGTGTCCAAGTGTGATTGATTAAGGGGCAGGGGAATGTAAAAAGCAACCAGATAGCAGTGCAGACGAGAGTGTCTTCTGAAAAAAAGCCAATCGACCAGAAATTTTAGCGAAACTTTACCTCCTGGTCTCGTTACTGTGCAAGGAATTAATGCGTGAGTAAATAGTTAACTTAGAAAAAAAACCGCTACGCTGACTTTTGTCCGTTACTGGCCAGAGAAGAGGTAGTTAAAAAAGTGGATTAGGCAAATAATCTGCTCTCATTTTGCACAGAGGAAGTACAATAAGGTTCACATTAGCTCAACAGAAAAATTTCCCTACAGAACTTGCGCACTTACTTGGGTATAATGGGTTGGCTTTAAAAAGAGAAATGAGAAACGTAGTCTGGCGGCGATTACGCCTTACGACCATTAGATTGATCCGAAAAGACCGCCTCCAGACCGTACAGCACTGGTTATTGAGGATGCGACCCAGTGAATCGTCAAAAGTAATTTTTAGTCTCTACATCCAATTCACGCATGTCGACGAAGTTATCCTCCTTCTAAAAAGCTGGAGGCGGGTTGGCACGCTAAAGGTACTATCAAATTCGACGAACCTTGTAAATGCGATCGCACGATAACAGAAACAGACAACAAACGCATACCAAATAGGTCGGGAATAGAGTTGTCCCCTCCTGGATTGCTGAATAGCAGCACATTTGGTAATTTAAAAGGGATTGACGGAAAGCTGATATCTTGTAAATTTGCCGCACTGTCTAACATTAGGTTGAGTTTACTGGAAATCGGAATGACCCAGCTAAAATATTTCTCACGGAATCGTCCCATGCGTAGTTTATACAAATGCCCATTTATTAATTTTCCTCAAAAATTTTGTCATTACCGTCAGATTTATTTTTATACATTTCGCGTTCTTAAATGAAAACGCATAATAAACATGAAAGTAACTATATGGTTGCCTTCGTGAAAGCGGACAAAACGGTGAATCAGGCATTATTGAACACATCTCAAATTATAAGACGAGAACTATAAGAAGCACAGAGCAGATCAAACGAATTAGCCAACCCTAGGATTCCGAAAACAGACGCAACTTTACGACAGTACCCGGCGTAACTCAGGGAATATGTATTAAACAAAGAAAAATCTCTAATCAAATGAAAATCGATCGAAATACATTGGCCAAAACAACGAATTAAAAACAGACCACCTCTAGTTAAATGAAAACACAAAATAATGGACGTACTAACAAGATAACAAGAAGATACACTTTCATAAAAGTCGAATCGCCTACAGTGCTAAAATTAGCGTCAAGTGGGTAAACTCGGTCTTAGACATGCATAAAGCCTGTAAATGCGAATAAGCTCATGAAACATGCATGAAACAGACTGCTGAATACCAATATGTTTAAACTGATTTTCTGGCAAGCAACCGACTACACTACGAACTGGAACCAATTGCCAATCTAGCTAGCCAAAAATGCCCGAGAGGACTCCGAAAAATCGTAGCACACAATCCCGACAAATTAAAATTAGTGTGTTTTTCTACAGTTAGCTTTGAACAGGCAGTGGGAAATGGAGCAAGCATGAGGGGAACCAAGGTGATTTGCTTGTTTAAAGGCCCACACACAGTTGACTCGCCGTTAAGAGTTACATCGAAGGCAACATCTTCTAGAGCCTTTGGATCCAGCAAAGTCTAAGCACAAGCCGGATCTAAGCAAACATGCATTACAGTGAGGCGGTAAAAGTAAACCAATTCGTAACTTCCTGAAACAGTGCAGCGATGTCACATTGCTTTTGGAGTTGTTACCTTATTTGGCAGATAAAGAAAACAATCCTAAACAAAGCCTTGGTTATTTGTCCTGAAAAGCAAGCTATATCAGTGAAGCATTCAAACTGCATAATGTAAGCGCAGTAATAGAAACCGAGCAGTTTCGTGGAACAGAGCGATGATAAAAGCCAGAGTTCCATGATTTCGTACTGTAATCCCCGATAGTGAAAGCGAACGTGTCATTCAGACCGGCCAAGCAAATATCATGAATCGAATTACGTACATAGCAGCTTAGATATGTGATATCCAGGAGGGTAACTACGACTCAGATTTTTAGGCGCTGTATGTAAACATCGGACGGGCAATGCGATAGCTGGGGCCGTCAAGAAAGGATTAGGGAGCCCACGATCACATATCGGCATTTCTCAAAACTGCTTTCGCATGTGGTAAAATGTTCGCAGCAGTAAACTTTCATGAAGTCAAAGTATTGTAAATATACAAGCTAATACGGTGAACCAGCTGGCAGACAGAGCCGCGATTTCCTACCTCGTACTTTTGCCAAGCTAGCCAAAACGCGAGAGCTAGTTCAACGTACACAGTGAGTAGTCGGCAATAGAACCAAACGGCAGCGGAACCCAGCAGACGACGTTACGCTATAACCAGTAGGCCAAAGTAAATTTAAAATGATCCGAATGAAAATGAAGACGCGAAGACTAGCAAACGTGGGGTAAATAAGTGACGCACTCTGGTGACGACGCGACCAGACAAAAAAAACTGCCTTCGCGTTTGCATTACCGTCGCACTAAGCTGATGCAATGGAGAGACGGAGTAAACGGTCTAGCCCGGAGGGAAAATAAACCAACCGCCATTCCTTCTAACAAGGAAGAAGACGAACGAAAATTTCTTAGAATGACCACAGCTTCTAAATTTTATTAATATACACAAAGGACAAGAAAAATATACCGGGTGAAACTCGAATAAACTGCGAAGGGGAAAGGGGGCGTGTAGTCAAATGCAAGAGTTTGTGAGACAAACGTCTGCGCTACGATGCTTCCGTCTCATCCAGAACAGTATTTCCATCTCCGCCTCCAGTCGAATACAGCGCGGTGCTGGCGTCGGGGTGAAAAGTGACAGCAGGTAAATTAAAGGGAGATACGTTGAATTTGCCCTTGTGTCGCGCATTTTCGCTGGAGTCCTACAGACGTCAAGAAAGACAGGCAATGAGTCACAGTCAAAAATTTGCAGGGAATCTTCAATTAGGGGATGTAGTCTGTTGGAAGAAGTGTACAAAAGCGTGAGTAAAAACTCGTTAAAGCTTATCGAAAAAGTAGTGAGGATGAGGAGGCAGTTCCCGGCCAATGTACCATTATTGTTCAGCAAAGTACACCAAATAAAAAGTGCTGTGGATTGCAACCCAGACTACGGACATAGGGATGAGACGAAGCAGGACGCATTACCTACCAGCCTCGGTCCATGGTACGATTGACGATATAACGCAAAATAAGTTGGATGCACCCCAAAATGGCAACCAAGACCTCAACAAGGCATAATTGGCCCTGAACTGATGATAGAAAATGCATCAAGCAATGGGAATGAACTAAGATGGTGTTTGTTTAAAGGGCACAGTTACGCTGACATGCCGTCAAGAATTAAGTCCAAGGATTACAATGCAAATTAGTTACGTAGAGGCGAGACAAAGCTGGACGCTTTACTGATGAGCCTCGGGACCACAATACGATTAGTATCACGCATAATGGATGGGGTGCTCACTGAGCTGGCAGTCGCCAGCCAAGTCATTCATGGTCAATACAGGGCTTATGTCTGCGTTGGAAGACGTGCTTTTATCCGCTAATCCACTAAGTGTCAAAATGTATGCGGACTCAATCTAGCAGCTAGGGGACAGGGAAAGACTGCAACACTGCACTGAGTCAGGCCAAACCCGGTTGTATCCGTCTTGTACGGGTTGAGAAAAAAACTAGCCATTCACGAATATTAACAACGCCAAAAACAGTTTCTAGCTGCGAGATATGGTAAAACGGAGCACTGGAAAGATAGCTTGGGGTTCTAGAACATGTCTCATCAATGTCAAAAACATTGCGACACTGAAGAATGTAAATGATAGTGGTTCGACAAGAAGGTAAACCATACAACCAAAAAATTACCCAATTTCATGGGCGATCAAAGCAAAAAAGGAAACGCGGGTGAAAAAATAGTTTTAACTGACCAAAGTTTGTGTGAAAAGAGAAGGCCTGAAGCACAGGCCTGGAAGAACGCGAAAAAAAACAAAGAGGATGACGGAGCCATTAAAGGCGGCAATGGAAAATGTGCGATCTGTCCATACCTGTGGGGGTGGAGACATTTGAGACAGTTGGCATGGCAGAGTAGGAGCGTTATAAAGAAGGCTTTTGCGTTTTAGGTAAAGTTTTGCAATTACTGAAGAATTCAAGTAATATATCACCCCCTTCCTGCCCTCCCGGCTCAGAAACCAGCATGACTCCCTGCCCGCATCCCTCCTCATACGCTAATGGTGCGCCCGTCAATGTTTGTCGTGTCGCGTCTACTAGTCTAATGTGACTGTCTCACTCTTTTTTTTCTCTTCATTTCGTCTGACGACGGGTTGGTGTCACCAATTTGAAAATTCACGAGTGCAACTCGATTTCTCCCGAAGGACCTCTTCCCTTTTCATCATATCCTGATATGCCCACTGACCGCGGTGCGAGCCAATTATGGTATTAGGGCCTTAGTCGAAAAGATGACAGGAAGATGATAAAAGGTGGTTAAAAGGAGAGGGAAGCATACACCAGGTCGCAGGGTATAGTAAAAAGTTAGACCTAAACCAAATCCACGTGGTAGTCGCCAGACGGATTAACCATAACAGATTCGAAGAAAATTAGCAGTAAAATGGCTCAGTAAGATGAGGCGCAACAATATGGTATATAGAAAAAGATCATGAAAAAAAGTAGATAAGATGCTGAAAAACGGATTCTGCCGATTTCTTTTTGCGAGGCGGCTTCAACAGATATTTTGGCCCGAAATTTGTAAATAATGAAGGGAAATGATGAGGTAGTGTGAATAAGAAGGCATAGATGGGTCTGGAAGATTGGATGCATGGCTTCGATAGGGGGTTAACTTGAGCACTTGAACTTCCAGTAAGGCAGTACTGGTCCGCAATCAAACGACCTTAACTGCTCTATCAGAATCGTGCGCAGCACTGAGGGCATACCCGTGTGTGTATCCACATAGGATGACACTGTAGATTTTGCTTTTTAATTTCATTAGAAATTAACTGCGAACCTTGAGTAGATCAGTATATTTAAGGTCTGTAAGCTCAGGCCGAAGCTTGAGCCGAAGTTTATCAGCCACAGCGGATAACCGCGTAATATTTATTAACTGCCGACAGGCAGTTCGTTGTATATTTTAGGGTAAGGTGAGTCCATACTAACAACACAGGTAATGGGAAACATATACTGATCTACTCCAAGTTGACAGTTAATTTCTAAGGAAATTAAAAAGCAACGATTTCTAAATTGGAGCATCTACCAGAAAGCAGACAGGAAATGCTGGGGGACCCACTGACGAGCCGAATCCCTCGCAGCTGTACCATGCAGCGGCAGAATGTCAGCGAAACACGCGTGTATGGGCTTTTGGCTATTACCTGTGCTGTTAGCATGGAATCACCTTACTGTATATTTTATTCGACGACGAGCATTCAACACGTATGAACACGATCCTAATGAGGACGTCACGCGCCATCACTCCCAGTTATTTTCCGCTCGCACGCACAGATCCCTTTACGTCTCCCATATTCAAATTAAGTAAGGAATGGGAATGTAAACAGCTACTCTATACGTGATGAGTCGGGAGTTGGAAAAGATCGCACAATACACAGGCAGCATTAACCATTCTGAGCATATTTTGCAGTTCAGTTGCGTCGTTTGGCAGGGCAGTTGGGCACATTATGAGAGCAAACTGCTATGAATTAGGGCACTACAAATGGATCATGTAACTGGCGACATCTCTCGAACGCGTATTTATGGAAAAGCCTTTATGTCGGTAGCGGCTACGTAATCATAAAAAAAATGAATGGGGCTCCGTCCGTTTATTGGACAAAGGAAACTACCCATTGATCAGCCAGTTCAAGCATTTTCATTTTCAGCAGTCGAATTAGACTGGACTTCACTGTGTTTGGAGAGCGCGTTTGGGCATCAAGGATAGCCTCGGTGTCGCACTTCTTGTCGGGTTTGCTGCCTGGCCCGTATAATGCAAGCATGCCGCTCCATGTCTTCACTTGTGGGTGCAGGAGAGCTAAAAGTTCCTGAGCTGCGAGGTGACGTCCTTCGCGCTTATTTTTGCAATGCACCTAGGGGAATGCGGGCGGAAGACAGGAACGACAATGCATAAACATCAAAGTCAAGCACCAGAGCAATTGGGGGTAGCCATTAAATCGGGGGGCAACAAGAATGAGACATTAAAACTGGCTATGGGACGAAGGTAGCTGGAAAGTCAAATAAACCGATAAAGAGAGCGGTCGCTTACAAAATGAACGCACTAAACCTTTAATTACCTCAGTACAAGCGTGCAGTGAAAATTCTGTTCCTCTGAAAAGGCTACGGAAACAGCAACTCGATTTCAGGGATAAAGTTAAACGTCCACAAGGGATTCGTGGGTGCAAATAGTAGAGCATCATGATGACAGACAAAGGGTGGCTGATTAGAGAAAACGCTTTCGAACGTGGGGGACAGACTGGTGAATATATAGGGGTATACAATAATTACAGTTATGCAGAGATAAGTGTGTCAATATTCGGTATATGCCGTTTGCCAGATTTTTCTACCTGCAAATCACAGACACCACAACCATGCCATCAGAGCAAAGAAGAGTTGCCGCCAATGTGCACTAATTTTTCCAAACAATTCATGCTGACTGAATGAGCTGGCACTCATGCAAAGAAGTGAAAAACATGCCGTTATGGGTTGATAAGGGACAAATAAAGTAGCCGGCCTATCTCAAAAATGTTAACCGAAATTCTGAAGTGCGTCTTCAGTTAGAAAGGGTTACTTAGTTGGGGTTGTAGCGTGGACTATCGTGCGACATAATCCGTGGATTTTTTGATTCCGACATGATGCCAGTTTTCGCATGAGCTCCTTTGCGACGGCCTACAAAAATTGCACTCCGTATAAAACGATCACTTAAGTACCATGGATTTATCCCATTTATATTCGATTGTTCTATAAATTCAAATACAGTTTGTAAAAACATAATATACTTTTGTACTAATTTGGTGGCATATTGCACCAGCTTCAAATTTAATGAATTCCCGTTTTAAGAAGAACTTGCAATTATACGATTGTGTAAAAGCGTGAAACGCCCATCCATGAAACATCATATCTGTTTGTTTATTAATGGCCCTTACGAAGCAATTTTTTAATAATACAAAGAAGTGCATGGTTTATCTCACAAAAAAGCATGCAACATATACATTGCTAGAAAACTCTAAGCGCAAGTGTAAATACAGGTCGGGTTCAAAATTGTTCGACAATTGGAAAAGTTTTTGATGTTGAAAGGCACCTTTTCTTCAAATATAACACACGTAATTTTCTACCAAATGGGTACAAAGAATATCTTCGTGCATGTTTTCTCATGAAATATATCTAAATTTATAGAGGCATCGTAGCTTAATGGAAAAAATGCAAAGTGTTTAATCGGGCGATTTATAAGGTGTGGAGTACGCAAGCGACCGAAAAGAAGCGCCTTCGACAAACGGCATTCTATTCTGAATGAAATATAATGGGATTCTAGCGCAAGATTATCTGTGTTACACACCTAAATAATATTGTCTAATCGAAAGTAAATTTCTGAATTTTGACTAATATTTCATGAGTGTAGGAAAGTTCCGCACTAAAGTATCTGGTGGGCGCCCAGCGGTAGATTGACGCCAGAAGCACCGCCCATGCAATTTGTCTACCTCGAACGAGATACCGAAAGCGGTTGTGACTGTCTATAAGCGACTGAGGAGGCGGCGACAATTGAGCTATGCATATCTATCCCATGTAAAAGAAGAATTCACTTTAGGTCTGACAACCCAACTTAACCGTACCCAACCTGATCGAGGTCTGGGCGCAGATTTCAACAATGGGCTTGATGAAATTCATCGCTCAGGGAAATTACCAACCTCCGTTGAATTTTGTAGTACATAGGACAGACGACCTGACAAGTTATTGGCTTAACTCTTACCTTCCTCAATTGCTGTAATGGGCTGATGGAAGTTCCTTAAAGACGTACAAATATTCGATGCCTGGAGTTTTAGAAATGCCACTCAGTATATGGTGGGGTACGTTAGGCAGGCACATTTCATGCTCGCAAGAGGTCCAATAGGTTGTAGGACAAATAGAATCGTTGCATTAAGGCGATATTCTCGGAGAATGAAAGAGCAGTGCATCTGGTTGACAGAAAAGTCAGGAAGAATCAAGTCGGAGTCTGTGGAGACGGTCGCTCAGTCATACTTTGGGTAATAAGGTGGATGCACGTTCGTGCATCCAGTAACGGGCATCTGATCTTGATCGAAAAGTGCAGCCCACATATTATTCGCAACCAGGGCTGCGTAGCACATTGATGCCCGCACAGGCCGAGGCATGGATTACACTACTTGGATTGGAAGTTTTTGTTAGGTTTCTCCGAAATTTTGAGTGTAGTTGGCGTTGAAGAGCCTTCGGATTGGTTGTTCGACGTTGTCTCATTTAGCGCTTCGCCTCTTGAACCTAAATAAAAGGCCATTGGTGACAACTACACTTATTTACTAACGGTCTATGACCGCCATGCAATTGTGCTGTCCTCGATCTCTGTGGTACTTTAAGGGGCAGCCGGCGTGCCAGGCCTCAGGCCGCCATACTCCAGGAACAGTTACTAGTGGCCCGCAACAACTTATTAGTCAGAATAAAGTGTAATTTGCTTGCATCTAACCTTCATCGAAGGTTACTCTCCCATTCACTACCCGTGGAAGCTCCAAGAAGTCAGTAGTTAGACTAGAGGGTTATTGAAGTAGGCCAGCAGGACAGGATTTAATGGTACCACAAAATTTCGCGACGGCTCGTCAGTTGCGTCCTGTCACTTCATAACATAGATGACGAGTGGGAAGAATATAAAAGGGAAATTACCAACAAGTGCAACAACTCTACGCGGCCAAGATTGACAGAACATTCAGTTCCGAAAAAGCCCGTTTTTATATGTTTGCCCGTTAAGGGCGACAATATTTTAAGTACTATTAAACGTCGGCTGCATTCCACCATTGCAAGGACATACGGTGCAGCCGAACTCGTATTCTGCAGTCCTACTAAGCCTCTTCGAATTCCACGGGCGAAGGATTCCTTGCCAATGCACGCCACTTCAAATTGTGTTTATGAATCCACATGCACTTGCGGATGCAAGTACAGTGGGCGAACGCAAAGGCAGTTGATAGGCAGGTCTACTGAGCACGTGCCCAGATGACTCCTAAAGCAAGAAAATGAAATCCCCCGTTCCTTCATTACGAAACACCGGCTTGACAGTGGTCACTCCGTCGACCCCAAAACTTCCTTCCGAGTACTTGTTCGGGCACGGACAACTCGGACATTGCGTTACCTAGAGGCGGCCTATATACGGCGGATGAAACCAGGTCTTTGTAAACAGTTGGAACACGTGGTTAGCCTTAGATTGCCTCGTTAGCCTCTAGCTCCATGCTTTTCCCATTCCCTCTCTTTTTTGCTCGTTAACGCCCCTCTTTTTCCCACTTTTCTTCCCATACAGTGTTTGAGTTACTAATTTGATCGATTTGTCAGCTTTACCCAAAACCATGACCTTGCTGTTTCTGCGTTGATTTTCTGCACGAATTCAAATCTGTTATATTCTTCCCACCCCTTATCTATGTTGCGAAGGGACAGGACGCAGCTGACGCGAAATGTTTTGGTACCATTAAATCCTGCCCTGCTTGCCTGCTTCAACTTCGTACGGGAGGAGGACAAAGTACTCTGCACTAAAGGGTAAACCAGTCAGGGGTTAACGTTTATCCTTCAGCTGTCAGGTTGAAGGAATCAGGATTCGATAGCGTTAGCCCCCAATGAAATTACAAAATTGTCTATAAATTAACCACTGTTGGATTCGTATACAGCACTGCGTTCATGACCGCAAAGCTGCCTGGACCGAGGACCGCTAAAAATGACGAACGTCTATTACTTTCTGTGAAGAAAACGTAAGAAAGTGCATGGCTTCTTGGTAAAAATGAATTTAAAAAAAACATATCATATTCATCGGAAGGCCAAAAGTCATTTTTATATGAGAAATGTGAAAGTATGCCAGATATTTTACCAGGAGAGAAGTTCGTCAACCATTACCCACTAAACATGCACCTAGTAAAGAGACTTCAGCACTTGCTAACGCTGGAGTATCTAGGTTTTTGCAAATTCTCCTTCAGGATCAGAGTTTTTGGAGCGGTCGCGGGTGTCCACTAGGGAGATCGATAATCAGTGTGGATAAATATCCGCTTGGTGAGCCGAAGGCTTAGCCAGCGTTGTGTAGGGGGGAATTATTGTTCGAAAATGTGCGTGGAGTAGGTGCCGACCTAGCCCGACCAAGCTGATCGAACATTACTGACGGCGAACACGGCTGCAACGCTTACAATGCAAGCAAACATCGAAAAGCGAACAGGTGAACAAGTGCGGGACTTAAAAGGCGCGTCTAGATTCCACGCACGAAGAAACAATGCAGACGGCACACATGGTTTGACATCAGAAAATAGGGAAGAGGGGATGAGAAAAACAGAGCCTTGCAGCTGAATGCCGAGAGAGAGAGGGAGAGAGAGAGAGAATTGGGACTTATAATGAAGACGCTACGGACGGAGACAAAAGCTACTTCACTCTTTATATAGTTGTACTAAATAAAGAGATAAAGTTCACAAAAACTAGAAAAGGAAGGCCAGAGCTGATAGGTTTTAAATCAAAAAAATTGTGAAAGAGATGCTCTAAGTATGTAATAGGGCGGTTTTCACAGAGCAGCAGACTCGTGCTTCGGAGTAAGTATTACTAACTGTAAGCGGTTGCCCTTGTGCACAGTGAAAGGAGTCACGGTCAGAAGACTCACCTTGACGTTGTTGTCCCCAATTCCAAGCTCAAAGTAGTGTTGGTTTCGCCCCAGGGATGTCATGCTTGACCGAAGATCGTTCTCGGGGATACAGCTCCGATTTAAACACTCCGTGAGGATGGCGTATGGCGAAGGAGAAGCCGTTCGCACGGTAAGTTCGTATAAACCGCGATCAGTGACCGGAAGGGTGTCAAAAACGCTGAGGTCTTTATTACTGGTTATTGATGCAGTCTCGTTCGTCGAGCTAGAGTCCATTATTTTTTTGTAATCTGGGATTAGTTTCTCAAGCGCAAGGCGAGCTGAAAAGCAGGTAGAGGAAACATAGGGAAAACTGTGGTGAGGTTGGGGGTGGGAGATGGTGGTAGAGGTATTGCAAGTGTGCCCGATGAGCCTCCACCCGCCTTCTCAGGAATCTAATTCGCCACCAGCATCAGTGTCTACGCCCTCAGATGACCAGCTCTTTAAAGGCCAGGACCAAGTTCTACGAGGACCTGCATGACCTACTGGCACATGTGTCGAAGGTGGAAAGGCTGGTTGTTCTTAGTGACTTCAATGCCTGCGTCGGGACAGACTGGGCTGCCTGGAGAGAAGTGCTGGGTCCTCGCGGCATCGGCAGCTGCAACGATAATGGTCGTCTTCTACTGTGAAGCTGCGCAAAACACCGTCTCTTGCCAACAAACACCCTCTCCCGCCTGGGAACGCAGAAGAGGGCCACCTGAGTGTACCCCCGATCACGGCGCTGGCAGCTGTGGAACTACGTTCTCGTCCGGCGACGCGATGGGCAGGACGTTCTAGTGACAAAGGCGATTTCCAATGCCGATGGCTGGACGGAACACTGTCTCGTCATCTCCAAGATGAGGCTCTGTCTGCAATCCCGCAGGAGGCCACAAGGTGAGTGACTACCAGGTAATCTGAAAACTGTTTTGTTGAAGTTGCCTGCTCGCCGCTTGCATTTCGGCAACTAACTGACCCAGCGCCTGAAAGTCGTGGAAGCCCCAGAGGAAATCGCCCCAAGGGATTTCGATGGTGCCGATTGCGGGACGCTGTCTATATGACCAGCCTGAATGTCTTTGACCGCGCACGTCGTCAGCACCAGGTCTGATTCGACGAAGACGACGCAGTCATCAGTAACCTGCTGGCCGAAAAGAACAGGCTGCATAGACCCCACACTGACCGCCCAACTGTAGTAAACAAAGCAGCCTTCTACCAACGTGGCCAACGATGAGTCCGGGGAGTGACGATTTACCAATTGTACGGCTGGACAGCAACTGTATCCTGCACCTACTGCGTCACTTGTGCATCCGTTACTCCTAGCTGTTGCTGTCTCTGGTGATGGTTTCGAGAGTGAATCCAAAACGTCGGGCGGAAAAAATTTCTGCTCCCGCGACTGAGTTTTCTTCTGTCCAGTTTCTATCAAAGTGGGCGAGCACGGTCCGCCGATTGTTGAGATGATGTCCTCGGCGAACTTTGAGATGTGGAAGCTTGATGATGAACAGGGGGAAGGGAACGTTATAAGATAGGACTCGTTAGATATGTTCACCGGCTTCACTGTCACAGCTTTTTCGATCGGAAAAATTTTTAGATCTGCCTTAAGGCTGATGTCCAACAAAGTAGTTTAGGACAGACGTGATGGATCCGGTAGAGTTGTAAATAAGCCATATCGGGCAGGGTTGACGCAACTTTTGAGTGACACCCCTTCCTCCGACCTATGTATGCTGCTTCATCGGAGCAAGTAAACGAAAAGATGCACACGCAACTACCGCCAAAAAACTGCCCCCAATAATCCTAGTTTATTGTGCCCTCGTTCGCTTAGCCGTCAAATAGGGATTACTCAACTTTAAAAACAGAAATGATACATTAGCGTGCATATCGTAAGGATCAGTGGGGTTGGACTGCAGCTAGAAGACAACGATGAGCTCGGGGAACAGGGGAAAATAGCCGGCTCATGAGATGCAAGATTAAATGTATAAACTTTCAGATTGGTTGGTCATTAATGGGAAGATTGGTACTCATTGGAGAGCCAGTCAAAAAAGAAATCGACTGGAGAAAGATATTGAGAGCCACGAGAGTTCATCCATCCGCATCCACTCTAACAGCACACAAACTGTGTCAGTTCTCAGCATCCCTGAGTACACTCGATCAACGCCTGAATGAGTTTGGTTTCAGAATCGGACGTTCAATGTGTGTGCCTTTGTTAAGTTCTGCCTACAGAAAATCAAGACTGAAATGGTTGGTATGACGTAGCCTGTGTAGCGGCCCATGTTGACAAATAAAAAAAGACGAGTCAGTTTGAGGAATGATGAATGAATAATCCGTGTTCAAGTTTGCTCAATCTCCTTTGCAAAGTAATGGAGGGAAAAATGGTTAATGGCAAAAGTAAACTCGTGGATTTACATCAATATGGTGGAAAAAACCTCTTGCTACAGTGTGGCAACGCGGCTCATTATCAAGCATGAACTGTTTCGCGGCCAGTTCAACCATTAGAGTGAAGACCCCACAGACGGCTGCAGGACTGCAAAGTGGTTGATAATCAGTATGCTGGTAAAACAACCTGAACTGGCCTAAAAACTAGTGCTGTCATATCCATAATATTCCTTAGAACGAATGAGTAGCACTGACTGGCAGAGTTTAGTGTGAAGTTAAATGACTGATGATTAATTGTGCCTTAAATTACAGAGGACAACCTGCGCGACATCAACTTCACTCACTCTTCGGAATCACCTCTATATCAAGACGAATAGCAGTGAAAAGAAGCGTAGCGGTTGAGCTGGCGCAAGTCTCACCTACAGGTGCGACAATACGACTATTACATAAACTGGTATAAACACACATAGAAAAGCACTGGGACGAAAAACCTGCCTACCATTCTCATCTAGTTTAGTTTGCCAGTCGAGGCGGCGACCGAGAAGGGGCCGCCGAACAGTGCACACTTCTATGGAATCCTGGATGCGGGCTCATTGTCGGAAAAGAGGGTTGAGAAAAAATTAGTGGTGCAGAAAACGTACATACTACTTATGAAGAACTACAGGAGTATGCACCACTAGAAGAGAGCAGGACCGGAGTGCAGGAGTCTACAAACCGAGGCCTATGTGTATATTCATTCACAATTTTCATGTATTGCCATTTCGGTCAGATAAGGAGTAAATCAACAGAATGTTGTCCAGGCTAATGCAAATGACAAAAATGACGGTCTCACCAGCCTCGGAGCGTGCTTGCTTCTTGCTGGTACCGCAACCCACGGCGTAGACGACGTCGTTGATCACAACAGAGACGCGGTATGGAGATTTGTCTGTTTCCTGGATTGCAGTTCGATACGTGGGTGGTTTTCGCATCACATTTTGACAGTATTCGTGAAGAATACAGACAGTAGACTTTCCGACAGGATTTATCACCCGCTCTTAAAAAGAAAGTGAGTTGCAGAATGATGACTTGAACAACAATAGTCAATCAGTTAACACGCTAGAACCAATGCGGCCGCCCAATACCAACTGCAAGTTCACACTACAGGCGCGTGGGCACTTACAGAAGGACTCGAAAAATAAACTGAAAAGATGAGTAGAGGACGCTAAAACAGGAAGCTTGCAAATTTGCCCAGCAAAGAACACGGCTTTAGTCGTAAATCATTCAATAGGCAACCACTAGTAACCAATGTGTAAAGTGAGTGGGAAACCGCTTCAGACGTCAACGGAGTTTGAGAAATCGTCGTTGTTTTTATCACTACAGCCTTCTCCCCGACAATGATTTGCGACAATTACGGTTAGGACAACCGACGCCAGAGGCAACCGATATAAATGGAGTTGGAAAACATGGCAGGCCGACTGTCGAAGGCCACGCGGTCCGCCAATAGCGCGCAGGGAACACGGTGCAGAGTAGCGTATTACCTTTTCGCCGTAGATGGTAATAGCGCAGACAGGGCGAAATTACTCACGAGGTTAAACAGCCCGTCTACGCCTGTCAAACAGGGCCTGGTTCAAAACTCTGCATGTACCAAGCTTCGTTGAGGCCTTGAACACTAAACCAGTGTGAAAGCCGTAATCGATACGTTAAGAAGCAATTGCAGCCTAACTCTTGGTCGTGATTGGGACCGACCGTACGTACGCGACCTTCAAAGCCACTGTTTCTAATGTGTAGTAATGGTTTCACATTTAAACCCTGGACCTGTACTAGGCCAACGTCCCCCTCTTCTATCACCCATCCTCACCAGTAGTTTGTCTGAGGCAAACCGCCTGTAGATGATATTTGGCTGAGGTGACGCGATGCTGTCCTCTATCAATTGTTACACGCAGGCTCGGATCGCCGAAGTGAGGGGTGTCATAGGGGCCTCATTAATGAGTGGCCGTTTCAGTCTGACTCTTGTGCAAAGTGATGACATATTCCACCAGTTAGCTGGCAGGCATTTAAGCCACAACGGAGGCCCATGAGATTTTTTAAAATAGTGAGGGCGCCGATTTGAAAAGGGGATGGGCTCGCAGTAGTGACCTCACTCTACCTTCCTCTCCCATACATCAGAGGTCTGTCCGAGTCTTTCGGATGACAGTGGCTGACGTGGCGTAGGGCATCCGTCTATCGTGAAATGTACGTGCACACAAGGATATATGACATGCCGCCAAACAGCACCGTGGGGTAGATGAGTGAGTGGTGGGTGTCTCCCCTATGCGCATATGTGACTGGGACTGAAGATGTATAAACAGCGTGAGCTTGAGTGGTATGCGTGGTGTTTCAACAACTGCCGTCATGTAATTGCATATGACCAATTACGCCAACCCTGTAGCTGAATGTCCTGACACAGTGGGGGCAAGAAAAACGCACGTGACGCCTTTAGCAGGAATTCTAGTCGCGTGGCGATGAATTCATAGGCTACCCAACAGGCTGATGCATGATCGCAACGTGGACAGGAGGGCACTGTCTGCCGGCTGATGGCGGTGGCGTCGAATGTATCATGAGTCCACAGCACCTCGCTGCGATTGTCAAGGTGTTCAAGCCGGGTAAACTGGGAACGAGATGTAGTTATACAGTGACAAGGGGTGTGAAGTTGGTTCTCAATGCCGATGGCAGTAGCGATGGTTAGCTGTACAAGGAAGTGCGTTCGTAGTTCAGACACTTTACCAGGCCGGAGGGTATCCAACAGTGACTATCCAGACCTTAAACGCATGTTTACAGTAAAGGAAGTGACAGACGTATGAGACGGTGATCTGTGGAATTCCAGTCCTGTTTGCTGGGTGCTTCGATTCAGTCTACTCTATTGGGTTCGTTTTGGAAAGTCGCTCAGGTCCAAATGGCTGTTCGCCGTGCCTGTCGGTTTAATGTAAACCTTTTTCAGATATTATAGTCAACCCGAATGTGCTTAATGGAGGTTTACAACAGGTCTTGTGGAAGTTTTGCGAATGGTGTCCGAAAGCGACTGTAGCGACATCTCCATAGAATGTTTGCTATAGCAAGCGCCTTCGGTGAAAGTGACAATTTACATATGCATACAGACACAAGGCACAAACAATGGTGATTGGTTGAAAGCACTTCTTATGCACCTATTAAGTGCGTTCAAGCGGACACTATAAAGGTCAATGGTAAGACAGGCCTGAGGAATATCGAAGAAGTACACACTTAAAATCGCTAAATACCTGCACTTATTGCTAACAAAGTGACTACAAAAGTGCCAATAAACCTTTCCTGGAAGCGCAAGGGTGCGACAGAAAAAAACACAACATAGGGAGAAGTTCATATTTCTAAGGAGTATTCTTTTATATGGTAGGAAATCGGAATTCGGCAACCAGTCTGAAATCGGAGCGTCCACGTCTCATGCTTAGTCTAATCGGCCTAATTTATATTAGACTCATCAAAAGGCTTTTGCAGGTTACAGCGAAAAAACAAAATTTTTGCCCTTTTCTGTGCAAAAAGCGCGGAACTACTAGAAATGACTATCGTCAAATAAATGCAGCACACACAAATTGCCAGATATGTGAATTTTTAAACGTGTCCACGTCCCCATACCAAGAGTCTAAACAGTCATACAAGTCATTAAACACTAATTTGGGAAAACGTTTCCCGAGAAATTTCAGTGAGAACGGTCGTTTTTGAGCAAGGGAAAGAGGGGCAAGGGGAGAGGGACGCAGAAACACGCATGCACACATGTTCCTATGCATGCATTTGAAGGCAGAACAAGGCAACTTTTCCAAGGCAGTTGATGAGCAAAAGAAGGAAATTTGTGAATATGCTCCCTGGCGCCTTATTTGCAGTGATGGAGGACTGACTACCGGTTTTATTTAGGCTCATTTCTGCCGACGCAGCAGCAGAAAAAGCACACCGCGAGCCATCTCCGGTGAGTAGACGTTGTTCTGCGAGGGAAGTTCTTAGTGGAGTAGGAAGTTTCTGTTCTTTTTATGTCAAGTGTGTGCTTTAACACCAGCATCTACGTAGAGGGTGCATGAATTAATTTACGGGCACCAGTCAAGAGGATATGAGGTCTAAAAAGGATTTTCGTCTGCCGCCGAACATGTCACTCTTATATGGGTTGAAAAGTAAATCAAAGCTAATTCTAGACAACCCTCGGAGAAAAGGCCGGATGAACAGAAGAAGGTGTCTGTGCATGTAACGAGAAGGAGGAGCAAAAAGTCATTGCATAAGAATGAAAGAGATGAAGATGCAGCTTGAGAACCGTTGTGTCACCTGTCAGCATAAAAACAATACATAAAAACTGGCATAGGCTGCTAGAGCAGTTATCAAAGTGAAGTCGCAAGATGCTTTAGAATGAACTGATGAGACAAGGATTTGTTAGAAACTCAAATGCACGGAAACCTGTCAGCTTCAAGCTTCTGTGGTCTGCCAATGTAGACGGAACAGTTAGACGTTGGAATCACAGTTCGTGTCCACGAGGAGAAAAAGGCCTGCCACTAAGTTACCTGTAGTATCGGCTTCAACAAATTTGTCAATGGGCATAACCGAGAGTAGAACATGAAGAGACGGACGGGGATTCGAGATGGCGGCTGTCATAGAATGTCAGGTTGCTGGGGTAGCTCAAGTGAGAGAGTGGTATGAACATGCTAGTGGTCTGAAATACCTTTTTTTCTAAGAGCAACTGTGTTTGTATCTTTTACAGGCTGGCTTCCTGTAGCCTCCCTGCCAAGGGCGCAGGCAGTTACGCCGCCGTGAGACGGCGTGAACTCAGCCTTGTCGCAAACACCACCCTCTGCACTCCTATCCCCCCTTCTTTGTTTGACTACAAAACTTATCATTTGGCGCCGCATTCCCACAGTCTCCGATGATGGCCTCCTGTACGAGACCGATCGCGCGTTCATCTTCTTTGCAAAAGGATCTAATCTAAATAGAAATCAATCCTTGATTTCATAGGCCGCGTGTTGACCAGTTGAGTTTTTAATCGGGTTAGTGGTTTAATGTTTTGTCTTCTTGTTTAAAATATGCGTTGCAAATTAGAGTTCTCCTCCCCGCATTCCTTAGAAGGACATACTTTCCTCGGTCGGAAGGGTCCCTACCAAAAGTTTTGAAGTTTCGAATCTTATGCTTCACCTGCACTGGGTAATTAATGCAATCCTTCAACGAAACGCTAGGTAACCAGAGATATTTATCGTCATTGGCAAGAAGGTGCAACAGCATGTGTCAAATTCGGCGTAAATACTCGAAATGGATGTGACTTGCTGACACCTGTACACAAGGCCCACGCTCTAGTTCACCGGCAACTTTTGCGACTCAGGTACCTTCATGATTTCTCGGGATTTTGATCATAATTACTTTCCACAACACACTTCACATGTTTCCAAGTCACGGACCTTTTCCTATATCCGACCTTTCCGACATGAAGTGCCTTTTTCTCATGATTTACGAGAGCATGTTATCACGCCGCTCCAACTCTTGGATGCTCTCACACTAGTGCCTTAACCGTCCCTTTACATCCCCGCACAGGACTGCGTCAGGCAGAGCACACTCGGCTGCACTTGTGGCTAGGCAGGATTCGAGAGCCAATTATCAAGGATTCGCCTTGTGCCTTTGTCGGCGTATTGGACGTTCTTGCCGACTTGGCCTACTGATATCACCGGAAGTCCCCTGTGTATGGCGTGTGCGTTCGCGTCATTTTAAGCATTCGTTGTCTGGCTCAGGCGCATGCACGTCCCGACCACCCTTCGTTATGGCAAACCATTTGCCCCCTTTGCCCATTTATCGCTTCATGTGTGCGCAACAGCACGGCGCATAGGATGTCGGGTCTCTGAAGTTGACTACACCGCCTGTTCGCTGTCTCTCCGATCTACGTTTTTGTTTTTCAGCCCCAAGAACGAGCAACACTGCCACAGCGTTGGGCCAACACGCAGGGCCACAATGGCTCAACCAATCCCCCAATCTGGCTGTAGTGAATCTGCGTCAACTATTACTGTACAGGTGAGCTGCACAAGTTAGACGAGGGCTCGTTGGACGTTCACCGTGGCACATGTCGGTGGACAGGCATAGATAAGAGGGAAGGGAAAAAGAGGCCCGTGCTGAGCAATCCCCAAACATTGCAATTCACCTTATTTTCACTACAATCAATTTAACACGCTTGAAACTAAGAGGCGCTAAAAGGTGTGTTTGGAAAGGTTATCAGGCGATGAAACAAGCCGGCCCTCATTTGCAATGAGGGATGAACTGCAATAAATTTACTGGCGTAGAGCAGAAGGAAGAGGTGCTAATATCGATCAGAATCGAGCCAAGGACTCAGTTTCCTCACAATGAACATCCACACATGCTCTTTGATCATCACGGCGCGTCAAAAGCAGTGGTTCGTTAGCTTGACATCATGACCTGGCCGACTTCGACCTGGTAATTGGTTGCCTGCTCGTGACCTTTGCCACCCATACGGAGCTTGTTTGCTTCGTGAAGCCAAAAGATCGGTGTGCGCCCATTCCTCATTGCATAAATACCCGATCTGCAGCGACAGAGAATGACAGGTGGCGAGGCATTGATGAACTTCGGTTCGATGAAGTGCTTATGACCCATCTGGTAGACCCCAATGGTGGATCAACTGCGCCAGCTGCGTCTGTGCGCATGTTTGTGTTTCTGGTCTCAGCTGCTGGTGGTCAGGGTTATGAGTGGCTGAATGAAGGCACAATAAGCCCGAAACAGTACTGTATCAATCGGCCCGCATGCTCTGTCATCCCTCCTCGCTGCTATCATGACTTGGCCGACTTCGGCCTGGTAATTGGTTGCCTGTTCGTGACCTTTGCCACCCATACGGAACTTGTTTGCTTCGTGAAGCCAATAGATCGGTGTGCGCCCATTCCTCATTGAGCTTGACAAGTGTTTGTCAGTAGAGCGCTATGGATGCAAAAATAGCTGGTTATATGCTACGGACCTCCGCCGAATTGTTAACAAGTTTAGATGCAAGTCACCAGTTCGATGTATAAGGGACAATAGTGGTTCTCATCGCTGTCGGTGGTAAGAATATTTTTTCCTTTGCAAAAATACTTACGCCGAACAACTATATAAGTAACCCTCGACCTTATGTCAAACGCAGGGGCACGGATACGATACGCAGTCGTATGCGCGCACAGGTAGCTATTTGAGGTGGATACAGAGACATCCGGTACGGAGTACTGGGCAGGAGTTCGCAAAAATGGTATATAGTTGCGAAAAGCTGCACGTACGTGTCGTGAGGAGTTGAAAATACGACAGACAATCGGTGGAGCTCCGGAATAAGACGACACAGGGACTGACTTGCAACCTCTTGTATAGATGAATAAGCCAAGAAAGTCATTCGGCCCAAATAGAAGTGAATGACCACATTTGACTAATTCTTGATGGAGGCATAATAGCTACAATGAAAATAGGAAGGCTCCCAGCGATGAACGCAGGTGTATGGGCAACAACTACGCCGGAAATACGCCTCCGACTGGAAAAGCAAGAACACTAATATTAGCTCCAGCATTGAGGTAGCAGTCTGTCAAACGGAGAGTTGGGATTTTTTAAAAACATCACAAAAGGAAGTTATCAATGGAGGAATTATACTGCTAAGAGGCTGGCAGTGATTAAGTCAAAGCGCTTAATAACTGCAAAATAGGCTTAGATACCGTATCACTTCTCCTTGGGGTGGCCCATCCTTTAAGGACTGTAGTAGTTCAGGCGGAAAATGTGGGGACACCTACCGGGAATATAGAGGTAAGGCAATCGAGCGCAAGGCCAATCATTCAGACTAAGAACACGTGGTACCTTGGCCCTCGTTATCAGAATGGCATAAAGTTGTAAGGAAACAGCACTTTAGTGGAGTATATGCCTTCGATCTATTTAGACGAGCTCAATTCAGATACCGTCGACCTACTCGATACAAACGGTAGTCAGAACCCCAGCACCAGGCTTCACTATGCACTCGTGTGGCTTACTATTCAAAGCGCTTTGCCTTAAAAGTAACGGTGAAAGCATTGAGCTTATATGAAATATATGCACACTGGAGGTAAATAAACAGCGACTAAGTTGCCGTTCTCACAGCAAATTAACTCTACGCGTTTGCCTTTCGATACTGTGGCGGTCTTACAACTCAAGATATTACTCACGATAAATGAAACAGACACGCAAACCGCCGTCATCAGCCTAAGTGTGGCAATTAGTCCGAAAATCGTGAACAGTCCTTGACGTGTTTCAAGAGAACCTGGGTCATCAAACGGGAAGTTTATTTATGAGCATTCCAAATTAAAGGAATAAATCGAAATTTTAGATTAGCCAATTGCTTGCGCTATAGGATTTTGGAAGAGCTTATAGCTTAAACTAAACAGTCCCTGCGCCATGACCCTAAACGTTCGGTGAGTTTAATACACTAGGACACGGATCCTACAAATAAATACTACCTGAAAATACGCCGGAACAACTGTTAGAACGGGCCAGAAAAAGTTATATGAAAGTAGCCTTTTATATGCTGCTTTAAATCCCCCTTTTGCACTATAATTGTTAATATTAATTAACTTTTCCATGTTGACTATCAACGGTTGGAGAAACGCTGCAGACGGGTGTCGAAAGTGCTGAAGACACAAGGTTAACAATCTTATTTAATTCAATTTGTTTCCTTGAGTGCTTCACGCGTTAAGTGTGCTGTTTATAGGGTACTTTCAACTTCGACAAACATATTAAAAAATCCCACTTTTACGGTTTTCAAATGCACTGAGTAATACAATACAGTGCGCTGAACTGTGTACCGCGACAGAAAGTTTACGCAGATACATTTTCAATGAAAGCAGCCGTGCAATCTTCTAACAGGAGACCAGTAAAGCCGTCATCCCTGATCGTTTAGGGCGCTGCAAAAGCAGGCAAATGTCATTTTGTGTACCCATTCAGGTGGCCGATCAAGTCTTCCAGAAAAAGGTCAACCGAGGTTACCAATTCAGAGGACAAAATCGACAAGAAAATGCCCTCTATATTGAAATCAAAAATAAAGATAGCGGTCTCTATCCTCATGAAAACACACGGACAACCGCATACTCACGACTGCACGCAAATTTCGGCTTAAATGTGTCTCGGGGAAGAATGTAAGTTCAAATAGAACGCAAGGACCGACTGTGGAATGGCGAGTTTATGGAGTAGGGAGTGCTCTATAGAAATTGTTGTATGATGCAGTCTAGAACACAACGGCTACTGCAGTAGCCTTCGGTGTGCTCTGAAGCTTAAAGGCGTACTAGGCAAAAACGAAGATGTTAAAAAACGTACACCCTGCGTTCAGATTAGATAATAGGTATGCGAATGAACTCGAAACGCTACGCGAACGCCAACCTAGAAATCGCGTCTCCTCCACTGCGATGATAACGTGCATGATACAGTGAAAAAACACCTGTGTGATGTTTATTTAAAATCATGCGTGAGTAAATCTCGTTAATATAAAATGAGAAGTGAGGGTTCTCTGAAAAAAGGAGAGCACTAGGACTTTATGGTGGTGAGTGGGAGGTGGGTCTCCAACAGATATTAGGCAACGGTTGGCGTTGAGTGAATCCTCGCCTCTGGAGGCAAGACCTGTATTGGTGAGTTTGGTCTCTCACCAGAGGGTGATGTAAGGAGATGTAAGCCGTAAGTAGTTTAATGTTACGAGCGGCAGAACTGATGACAGACAACCGCAATTCCCTGGAATGGTAAGTCCTTTCCTTAAATTCACAAGCCGCTATAGACACTGTCGCCGGCACACATAGTCTCACTAGTCGTGTTAATTGGACAGTTTACCCCCTGGGAGACCTTCGAGTTATCAGAATTTCGCCGCCCCTCATCGAATCACGCAATAGACAGGGGGTTATAGCACAGTCACAGCCGTGATTGCGATTCTGGGCCGTCTTAAATGGGATAATGATTGGCGTACTTTCAAAGCCAGCGCAGGCCATAGATGTTAGAAGCAAAATTGACGCAGTTTTCCACCACCAATGGCAACTTGTCTGGAAACAAGATATCTGCAGGCATGCACGTGAGGCCCGAAGTAGCTCGCCAGCGTGAAGCGCCAAAAATCGCGTTTAAGCCATTTCATCTCACAGGCAGGACACCGAACACACTGCCTTTGTCCCGATAATTTGCTTATCCTCACGCAATTATGATCAGATCATCAGACCGTAAAGTCAGTCTCCTATTTGCGTCCAAATTACCATCACCGCCTCAAACAAGTCTTGCATGGCGGTTATTTGTTGATGAGTACAGTCGTTCTATACAAACGACGTCTGGGAGACTGCCGAGCGATTGTAAACTCATACAAACAGGTAATCCCGATAGCGGCGGACGAACTATAAGTCGTAGGGGCTGGTCCAACGGCGATGAGCACCTAGGAATTATCTACTGAATTTACTGGAAGAGGAATGAAAGTTTTACGGCGCCAATGATAGACGAAGGCAAAAAGAGAACATCTGTGATTCATACGCGCAGTCTGGCTTGAATGACGGCAAAGGGGGGGGGGCAAATAAGTTAATTTCAAGAGGGGAAAAGTGGATTTTGCGGGATAAAAAAAGCAAAAACCAAGACAGGAAACCTGTTTCGCGTTCGTTTTCACGAATTTAATCTAGCCTACAAAATTCAAGGAGTCTGGCCGACCCGCGCGGCACGCGACAGACAATAGCGTATCGAAATGTATGCGTTCTCCGAAGATGGAAACATGAAAAGTATGGGCAACGCGCACATGATAAATTGGGTTTCTGCGTTACACGAAAGTACTTTTTACGCAAAGTATGCTGTTCCCGACATTGTCATAGGCATGTGAGTTCTGCGACGATCTTTTAATCTAGAAGCATAAATTAGCACGGTTAAGAAAAATTGTTGAATGTTTTAGCATTAGTAGAGAGTTAATCTCAAACTTTCATCAAATTATGTGGGGAAAAAAAACGACAAAAATAATCAGAAGGAAATGGGATGTCTACAGCACGCGAAGCTGGGTACATTGGCAAATTTTGATGAGTGTAACATTGAAATGCTATTGACCAGTGTCGAAATGCCCGCTCTATTCTCTAACTTTTCATATCCTTTAATAAGGCAGAGGAAAGAAACAAGCATACAGTGAAATAAGTCCCTGATTACTTTATAAGACTGAAAATATAAGTTGGAGGAAGACACTTGGTCGACAGATTTTATAAACTAATCACGAATGAAGGAATAACGGATGCAAAGAAAAGATCAAATCATAAATAAGCACAACAGAATGTAGCTGTCCGGAAATTCGCGCCAGCCCTTCAGCTGACACCTGTAACAGCATAACGTAAGTGACGACCGAAGAAAATGTGCTGCTTTATTTTTGTTTTCTTCCAGTTCGCTGAATTACGCGAGCTCTGCCCTACAACCTAGACTAGCATTGCGGCAAAAATCCTAGAAGAGGCCACACATGCAATGACCTTTAATAATGTAACACAGACTTTTCACAGCATCGGAAGTCGGTTCAAGCCTCAGCGTTTCTTTCACGCCATCTGGGCGTAAGGCCGTCGCGACATTGTGCGGCGCTAATAAATACTGCCCTCGTAATGCAAGCGTCTTGTGTGCATTAAAGTGTGAAAACTGGCCACGAGCGCATGAAAGTGAAGTCCGGAAAATAGATTGATTATAAACAAAAATAAGTGTATTGTTGTAGATGTGCGACTTATCGACAATGAGAGTGAAGTATGAGTGGGATGGAAAAAAGGAACGGGTGATGAGTTTAGGACGTGTGCTTGGGAGTACGCCACGCGCAAAACGGCACAACCAAAGAAACGTTTACCTTTTCTGTAAATAGGTGGCAAGTTTTAAAAGTATGTGGGAGCTCTTAGACTGGCACTAACGATAAAAACAAACTGAACAGTAAAGACCATTTAAGGAAAGCTTAAAGGTGAAGACTTTTGGGCCAGGCTTCTGGGCCGTTTTCTGAAAAAAAGTCCAAGTGTTCGGTGCAAAAGATGTTAACGTTTTTAATGTTCGAAAGGTCTGGCAAGAACTTATTTTGGGTTTTTGACTAGAAGGCACAGTCAGAAAACTTAAAAACCCCCGGCTTGGGAACACTTGTCAACGCTTGTTTTCCCACTCAACAAGGAAAGTAGGGTGTTTCTTAAAATGATAGATTGTAGGCCATCTGGACCAATATGTGAACTCGCACGTGTCTTGGGTTTTTCCCCAGTGAAAATTTGAATGGAAATAAAGTAAACCAGAAAAAGCAGATGAATAGAGAGCGCTGGCATTCGCAAGTCATCAAGCTTTTCAGCTAAAATACCTCTCTGAGCGCAACGGTTCAGTAGGCAAATTTAGAACTTCAACAAGAACTTAAATCAGAACAAGGAAATGTATAACGGAAACTGCTAGATAAGAATACTTAAAATATAAAGCTATAACAAGCGGTGCAAAAGAATGGAGAGGGCGGATGCTAAAAGCGACAAGCTCTTTCAGACAAAAAGAGTCTCCTTTACAAGAAGAAAAACTCAGTCAGCTAATGCTGACTACAGAAAAGGTCTGAGCCCTTATTCCACCCCAGTTGATTAATCCTACTCTCACTATCTATGGGCGGCAAGCGGGCGTTTACATGACTTCGGGTGGAAAGTTGGCGTACACCTTGTTTAGCATGATTTGTCCGCATTAATAAGTACGGGGGACGTAGGGAGTTCCCAAAGCGGACCGTGGTGCAGAGGTCTTTGATAAACGAGATGGGTATTCCGTCCTAGTCGTCCTAGAACACAATCCTCGGGTGGTTTTAGTGCTAAGAGCAGCGGCCACATCCGGATAATCGCTACGACCGGCGGACTAAACCAGGTGAGCATAGCTGGCCTCGATCTCTACTAGATGAGGCTGTGTAGTCTGGTTCTGTCAAAATAGCCGGTCGCGTCATGGCGTGTGGGGCTTTACGCAAGATTATACATTATGCCTTACAGTGTCGACCGTCGTGGTGACGTAGTTTTAGAACTATATTATACGAAGATTGGGAAGTGTTCTAATTCACAGACAAATCCTCATTAGGTGATCATCTTCCACCATAAGGAACAAACCGCTGGGTAACATATAGGCAACCTATAGCAGAATACTTCAAGACAGGTCCCAACGGGCGACTATTTGAATCAGCTAGGCCTGTGGTCGCTCAAAAACACACGGCTAGATCGCAGTTGATAGCCTGGAGTGGGGCAATGGACGGCGGCCTTAACACTAATCCTAATCTTAACCCTAACCCTAACATCAACCTTTAACGATAACCGTTAACCCTAACGGCAATCCTAATCCTGACCCTAACCAAAATCGTAAATGTAACCGTAGCCCTTAGACATAGCCGTAAGTGAGAAACCTAACCGTAATACTGAAACCTATTCGTACGCTCAAACCCTAACCGTAACCCGAAAACCTAAGCCTAAAGGCATAACCTTGACCCGAAAATCGGAAACCATTAACCGGTACCTTAATCCTAACCTCAAACGTAAAACGGAAGCCAAATGGGTCAGGTGTGACTATGGAGCCCCACAAAATAGCCCCAGTAAACAAACCTCCCAGCCACCTGTAATACGGGGCCTGGCAACCAACTACGATCTAGCCAAACACACAATGCATTTTCTAGGAAGACAATACAAAGCGCAAAACTGGCACACTTAGAAGTTGCAATGGTAAGTTTAGCTTGCCAGTCGTATAAATTATCTCGCTTCGTTCTCTATCAGATGAATTATGGAGTTAACCGAAAATGAAAACCAGCTAAGGGGCCATTTCAAGTAAGGAACAACCGAAAGAGCTTCACATACAAGCCTCCGGTCGTCACCACTTCGCATTGTCATTGAAATGGGTTGGAGGGGAGGAGGAAGGGTATCGCGAAGATGATGCGCAAACCACTCTAGGATAGACTGGTTGATATACGTCACCGTTGAATCCTCGAAATAGCGGTATTCCTCGGATATCTCGATTGAGAATGATCGGTCAAAATATCAGTTAATCAGTAGACTAATACTGTCACGTTCGAAATTGTTTTTGGTTGCAGGAATTAGCTGGTAGATACGGTTCGATAAACGTTGTGGTAGATACGGTTCGATAAACCGTAGCGTTTATCGATTCTAAAGAAGCCATTACATTGGCTGGTCACTGAACCCAGAGCGGGAATGCGCAATCACTAGAAAACTTCTAGTATCCAGTTCTAGTTGAAGAGTGTCGTTTCTAGGTCGAATAGTCGCAGAAAATGAAATGATATTAGCTTATGGTCAAAAAGAAATGAAACCATTACTCGTTAAACAGCACTTGCATTTGCACAAAAAACCGCAAATGGCATAAGCATGCAAGTACCTACTACTATGCCGGCCGCCAGATAAGAAACAGGCAACAAAAAGATTCAATGGTTTGAGTCGAAGCGGGAAATACCCTTCAAAAAACTGCGCAACGGTGATACAGTAACTTTGCTTAATAATGAAAAGGTATCTGTAAAAGCATGCCTTTTTACCAATGTCAGTATTTCCAATTAGAACACCGACCGTACGTTTAGATCAGTCGTTTACGAAACTGCCACTATATTTCTCTCCTTGAGAAATTAAACGTCGGCCCTCAAAGGAGAGGGAGCAAATGCGCCAGAAATGACTTAATCTGTAGATGAAGTTACACGCCACGAAAGCAAGTCCAGAGCAACTTTTAAACTGCGTTCGCGTTAGCAGCGCACTTAGGTGACAACCAAGGGTGGTCTTGAAGATGAGACTTCTGATGTGGATAAGCAATTAATCTCAAAACACGCTCCCTATGATGCTTGAAGTTAGAGTGTACAAATGGTTTGTTCTCTGAAGTACGAAAACAGCTCAGATAACGCAATATTTAAAAATCTGGAAGATCTTACCGTAAAGATAATGTGTCAACCAGTAGGTGTCAACGAGTCGTGGGCCTTGTTCAACTTCTCGAGGTTTTGAGGAACGGTTTATATACTGAATCCAGCTGCTGATTTGGGCTCCAAGCTTCACTATTTCTGCTTATATTTCAAATGAAGCCAGACTAACATTCTATATTAGTTGCATATACATGGATGACTTTACGGAAAAACTGCTTTAAACATCGTACCATGTAGTTTAGAAGTGGGGATGGAAAAACCGTTGCAGGAATTTCAACTACGCAAGCCAACTCGCAGATAAGAGGCTTCCCGTTGAATTTCAAGTCTGAATCTCGGAAGAGACGATTGGGGGTATAATACATAACAGGACATTTAGATAAAGGGTTTAGTTTCTATTGTTTAAAAGACCTTCAACGTAGGTTTCACCTGTCAGATCAAGGCAAACTAATGACTACGATAAACTATATTATACAGGGTGGTTGAATTAAGTATTCTATGGGTTTTATACAAGATGGTTTTGATTGTACGCAATCCAAAACGGCAAACTGGCCTGCGATTTCCATTAACGATAAATAAGGCAAAACAGACAAATGCATGACCAACGACAGGAACTTTTGTTCTGAGAATAATTCGAGGACTGCGCAAAGATGCATACACAGCATAAAGTCGTCACGGCTAAAGAGCGGCGTTTTAACTACTGATACTGCTTTATTTTGCTTAAGCAGACTGTGTGCCTAACCCACCTTAGAGTATCTATACACTGGATAAAGAAAAACCATTTGTAGAAGGTTGCAGTGTACAATCCACTGTTTACGGAGCTGCCGCACAGGGTAGCTAGGAAAACCTAAGCATAAGTTTCAGTTCTAAAGCGATCTGGAAGAGAATGCAAAATCCTAAGGCAATTCGCACTGGCAGCTTCCGAATGAGCCTTCCGTAAACGCAACTTATAAAAACAGCGTTACTTATCTGGTGTCCATTCGATGTCTGGGTAGGTTCGATGGTATTATGGAACACAAAACACTTTATTACGACCATTTAAAGTAAACCAAGTCTGGCTCGAAGTTTGTATTTAGAGGTTATATTTCTACTTTTGAGAGGAGTCCGAGTTGCAAACAAGGAGGATTTTATGATACCACAAATCTGATGATTGGATAACATCCTTCAGTATAGCGATGCCCAACCGTAAAAATTTGAAAACAATCTTTAGGGAAGTCAAGGCTGATGCGACAAATAGCCTAGTCCATCGTCATGCGCATGCAGCTGGTGAGAGGAAAAGCATGGGGTGGAGGTAAACCTCATTTCACTGAAACCGAGGCAATGAGGGGTTCACGATGTGGTCTAATCGTTCAAACAAATCTCGAGTTAACCCTATATTGCTGCCGCTTCACGGAAGCAGGTAAGACGCATCGTTCTTCCATCGGTGGCGTGGCCAGGTCTTTCGATACGGACATTCCTGTAACCTTATTTAAAGATCTCAACAGACAAGGTTTTAGGTGTTCGGTGTTTAAACTTGCAACAACGGACATAGCATCCTTGATTGGTCCGACCATGATAATGTGGAGCTTAAAGTAAGCTTGACGTAAGCGTAAGCCCATTAAATCATGTTAAAGAGTCTAAAGTATATTATGCTGTAGGCATTAATAAAGTTTTTCTGAGACAAAATACCTAAATTTTAAATAAGTTTACTAACGCCAGTATATTCGAAACATAGCCTGTTTTTTCCGAATTAGCATTGCTCATTCCCCGAAGAGAATTCGAATGCCCCTATATGCTCCTATAAGAAGTCTCCTGTTGCCCATAAAATATTGCAATAGGCATGGACCACACTGGAAATTTCGTGAGCAGTGCTAATTAACTCAATGCGGCGGGCCACATGAATATGTGTGCGGGTTTCATAGAAGTTTAGGCTAAAAGTTTGTTTAAAGAAGGAAACGCTTGTCTCCTTGACGTGCGGAACAAGAAAAAGATGAAGGTCCCTTTGAGTGTGAAGAACGGACAAACGTGTGGGTGCCCGTGAAGATGCCCATTCAGGAGGAAGAACGTTATCTTCTGGAAATTGACCTACAATTATGTCCCTCATAAACTGCATTTAAAACCCAACCTAAATAATATTTTCCGATTGGAAGCCCATAGAAGTGTTCTGAATATACTATGCAGAACATACTCAGTAGCTTACGGAGCCACAATCTCAACGTCCGTTAACGCAGAAGGATTTTGTCTGGTATCCACCGTTATGGCGTTTCCTGTCTGACGTTGTACATCTTTGGCTAAGGGCGATCAGGCCTTTGTATGAGTCCTCAAAGTAAGTTGCCTACTGCCGCCAGTGAAAAGTAGTATTTGCAGCATGAGGCGCCAGTTCCACATACACAAAATCAGTTGGTGGTTTCGGCAGATGTGAGTAATGCATTTCACTCAATTGTGAAAAACCCGCCGACCTCCTCGGTGGGATACAAACACAGGGCAGCATGTGAGCCTAGTGGATTTTACATTGATTGCTTTGTAAATCCTGCTTGGGCAGTTAGCTTAATAAATCACCAGGCTGGACAGGCAACTTGGCCCAAATGTGATTACACTCACGGCTACCGGTGGGCCCCAGATGCTCAGGTAGTTGGTGTTGGCAGTGTTCTAGTCATGCGAGTGTTGTCGTGAGTTCGAATCCCACCGTGGTAGCTGAGCGTTTCTCAAGTAGGTTAGATTTATTATTCAAATCTATCAAAAATGTCAATAACGTAAGTGAGCCATACGTAAGTGAGTCATTTGTTGGGTTCGAGACAGATTGCTTAGGTGATCCAGCTTGGGCAGTCAGTCAAGTGAATAAGAACTGATGGATTCCAGACGTTACAGTAGGCTGAGCGAGTAACTTCACCCAAATGTGATTAAACTCACGCTCCCCGGGGCGTTGGCTGTCCTCAAGCGATGACCTTGTTATTGAGGGTTTGAATTCCACCGATTTTTTTCGAATTATGTCCGACAAAATGCAAAATCATCATACTAATTAACGTACACAGCACTCGGACGCGTGTTCTGCAGCTTTTATGCAGCAATTTCATAAACCTGTGGCGGACTGCCGAGCCTTTTTTAAGCCGATCCGGGCAGTAATCAGGTTATCGGGTCTAATTATAACTCCGGCCAACATTATTAAGCATGCTTGGAAAAAAACACGTCAAAAGCAGTGTTTCCAGGATTTTTAACTTTCGCTTTAGTCTACGTTTGAACCAAGAAACATCTGTACTACGAATTCTTTTCAAAAGGTGTTCGACAATTTTAAGCGAAATGTTCCCCACAATCAACACTAGCATTCCAGAAAGAGGCGACCTACTGTCCTCAGAAATGTGTCATCAGTAATGCTGCAAATTATTATTCAAATTATTTAAAACCTGCCAAAAACATCTATGAATCCCACCGAGGCGCCGAGTTTTTCACAGTTGGTCATTATGAATTTTTCAAAATCTGCCAAAAACATCTATGAACTATAAATTATTATCCCCCTGTATATTCGAAAAATGGCTTCCTTTACAAACCACATAAGGGCTATCCCTACTGTCTTTCATGTCTTGCTAAAAGCATTCATAAAAGAGGCTGCTATGCTAACCTAGAACTAGAAATCGCGCTGGCCCACAACGCGTTAGCCTTGTACTTGCTTTAACTTGGTACATCTGTGATCATGCCTGGTCTAACCGGTCTCGGTGACGTCACAAAAAATGCCTCTCCACAAGTGACGATACGCGGCATCGGAGCTGGACAGTTAGACCCATTCTCTTCTCCAGCGACAGAATCTCAATATCAAAGGTCGAAAAACCGTCCTGGAGTACTAACGAACTGTGTGCCAAGTCAGGTGACATGGCGAGCGTGAACTGTCATAAAATAAGTCTGCCCGCCACCGCTGCCCTGTAGCTAGGTTCTTAATCCAAAGCGCTAAAGGGATGCAGGCGCTTACAGGCCACTGCTGCGTGGCTTCTGGAGACGGAATGATGCCGATGTTGGGGTACCCTTATAGTAATTCCAGGCATTCATCGTTATAATCGGGCCGACACGTTCGAGAACTGGATGCGTAAAAAGCCTGACTGGGAAAGAACGTTAGCCGAGGGCGTAACTAGGCTCTACGCAATGTGAGGGATCAGGCTACAATGGCTCCTGGCTGGGGTCTTTATAGCACCCTACCCATTTGAAACGCAAGACGCCACTTTCTTTGAGGCCTTGTTCGCGTGGAGTTAGGAACCAGGTCACGCATGGACGGGCCGACAACCCCTGCGGCAGCTGCGTCTGCGTCCACCTACACTCGTCTTGACTTTGTCCCATCACTGAAATACAGTATGGAAAAAGTGAGTTAGCTGCAGCGCAAGTCCGCCCCAATATAGAAAGGTCCCCTCATGTCAGTACTGTACATCATGGAACAGTGGTGAATTTTTTGTCGCGTGTTACGGTAGAACTGCAGACGCAACAGACCCATTAATCAGCCCTCATATGTAGGGAGATCGTCGAGCAGGAATTTCGTCCTCTGTAAAGTCCTTGTGTGCGATGCTGCCAAAAACGTCAGTGAAAATGGAAGTCATCGCCTAGGGCAGATAACGAGTGCCTGCCGACGGCGAGCAAATGGCACAAAATTGAAACTGAAGCACCTAGTGCACGTTTCGTCCAGCTCCCCGCCTACCTAGGCTAAAAGCGCTAGGGAACAGGCAGCGGAAAAGGTGCGCTGCCTCTCAAACAAGGCAAATTAACAAGTATTTTTTAGGGTAGCTGGCCAAAATAACAGAATGCTGTAACGACTAGGCAACCCTTCTTTCCTGTTTCTTCAGGCATGCACTATAGCCTTCGAATAAGCTAATGATAGCCCGATGCTAACATGGTACTGAGACCAACAAGCCGACGTCAAGCGAGCAGCATATGGAAACACTCGATGTGACCAGTTTGACGTCACTTTGTTACAGCTCTTTTTGCCCTTATGGCAAGTTTTGTCCTAAAAGGTTAATTATGCGCAAAGCAAGTCGTTTTCCTGTTAGACAAATAGTAAGACTGGAAGTATGGTAGTCGATGGAAAGGCGACCAACGTCAGCGAGGCAGCGGAACGATTTTCGCCCTGCCAGTAAGACGCAGGGTCATTCATGCACTCACGCCAGCACAAGCCCGCCTGAAAATTTGAGCCGGTTATGAAAGGATTCGCCGTTGAAAAGATGTGGGATGTCCGACCTGATGGCAATGGCCCACTGCGATACGCGACGTCCAACTCGCACATTTTATTATTATGAGGGTCGTGCAGTCCACATAAATCGACATGGAATTTGGAAATCAGCAAATAGGAGAAATTTTCGTTTACCTGGTAAATTCAACCTACCACTGTTGGACAGTTCGTAAAGACTAATGGTTATCCTCTGTCTTACTTAAAACAGCACAGGTGACAAGGGGAAGAATCGCTCGTTATTACGGCGGAATGAAGTTAGAACAAAGTTTGCTCTGCTGCCTCGAAGGTGCTTTTTCTTGTGAAAAAAAATCATTTTCTAGGCTTGGCCTAGCAGCTGACCTTTGCAGCTAACGGGCAACATAAAAGAATACAACGATGGCAGGAGGACGTCCCCAGTGAGGTATTACAAAACAGCGACCCTTGTGTGCTAACACAGTTAAATCGGGTCGGATCTCATTTCGTGGCCGTACCTGCAATAGACAAGTTCCAGCCTAACCCCTAACCTTAATGCCTAACCCCTAGCCTCCACCCCTAACCTCTAATCCTGACCCTTAACCCTAACCCCTAACAGGCACGGCTGCGAAATGGGATCCTGCCTTAAATCGCTCAGGAAACATACTGAATTTGACTAAAGTTGAACGAACAACGAAAAACAAAACTCCGATGGAAATTTTCTTTGAGTGAGGAACGTGTTGAGACAAAAAATAGGAAAATCTACCTCTCGGTTGACGTCGTGTGGGACACCCGTCAGTTACTGGCACTTGGTAGCGAATCAGGCCGCTCTCCTTAGCCTACGAAGAAGTAAAGAATGCGAAGGTCACAAATTGTTTTAAGCCTAATAACGCTTGATCACTGGAACCAGAAGCGGAGCGAGTTTAATGCAAATTTAATTTTACTCACCGATAAAACACTTTTGAGACATGCTAAATAAATGGTGCTGCTCTATGGCGGGTCTATTAGCAGCCTCAGTATACGTTTGCCGTAATTCTGAAATTTGTTTTGAATCGGGAAGAGTTGCACAAGCGGGATCGTAATACTGTTTATATTGCGGCAAAATTCCATGATACTTCACGCACGCCAGGATGTCGGCTTTTAAATGCATTTCTTTTGAGCCATCGGCAAAATCCGCATTCAATAAAAGGCCCTTAAAAGTTCAAATATACCTTATACAAAAAATACAAAATACGCTTTCTCATACTTGTTTGGTAGCAAACCACTTATTCAAATTTTGTATTCAATGGGTGTACTTAGGTATTAAGTTTCAAATAAAGCGGTTTTCCAAGACTGTGCAATGTCCATTTAGGTAATATCGTATCTGTCCGTTTGCCAGTCCTCCTCATGAATATCGGCGTAGTTAACATACATTGCAAAACTGTGTGAGCTCTGAGTGGTATTTTCTTAGTGGCACAGGGGAATGTATGATTTTTCACATGGAAAGCGTACGACAGTTTGGCCGTCGTTGCCGACGATGTCCACCGTGTGCTCCACAGCAAGGTGCGGCAGGCACGGTGACTTGCACGCGAATTAGGTTATAGTGAATGTAACCTCGCGCAGTATTCACTGCACTCTCTCCTCCCCCACCTGGACCCGGTGTTAAGACATAGCCAAGAAGGCCGGAGGTGGAAGAGGGCGCAGGAGGCTGGCGCGGCCGGAGACGCCCCTAGGCATGCCGCCACGACCGATTCGGATCGCACGTAGTAAGAGCGCCATAGAAGCCACATTAACAAGGAACCATTGCGGCCTGACCCTTAGACCATCAGTCCGCCGCTCCACACAAACACACACTGGACCGACTTCGAGGCCTAAGTTGTCCCGTTAGTTAGCAACCTTCCAAGCCATGGCTTTTAGCGCACCTTGATAGCTTCAAGCGCGTCAGTTTGTTTATGGTGGGGAAAATGCGGCGAGTCGTAGACCTCAGTCTTCGTTCCAATGTAGACTGAAAACCCTAAATGCAAATGCAACGGCAGATCAGGATCAAAGTCACTCGGGCAATTGGAAAATCTTCTTAAAACCTCAGTACACGCCTCTTTTGGGCACAAAATTTGAAGGAGCGATTTGCTACCAAATGGGCGTGAGAAATAACATCTTTGACCATACTGTCTACAACGTATTGTCGAATTTATAAGGGCATCGGAAATCATTTTAAGAACACAGCTTTCGCAGGCGGCAGAAAAGAAGTGCATTCAAAAGCCAACATCCTGCGCATATGAAGTATCATGAAATTATGCCATAAGATAAGCAATAACTCTGAAGGAACCCTTCCTAGCCGAAAACGCATTTCGGAATTTCGATTAACATTTCATGAGATCAGTCAGCGACTGTATTTGCATTAGACTATACGCAGTACAGCGACGAATCTTGAGATACGCTGCCGACGGCCAGAGGCCCAATAAAGGCGGTAAGTAGAATCTCAATACCCGGACAGCAGTAGCGCAGTTGGGCGGTACGACCAGGGGAAAAGTACTTAATTTTTTGAGAAAATCAGCGGAGGCTCAAATTACAAAACCTGATTTCAATGTCTGTTTGGTTTTGGGTGGGGTCCGTGCAGTAAAATAACGCG
>CACRXP010000488.1:453550-502712 GCA_902702965.1 Spirometra erinaceieuropaei
CCCGTTGAAAGGAGACCATCACCACCTATAAATACTGTGAGGCGTGGTACAAAACTCACCTCCGACGATGGAAACTTGTCTGCTTTTCAAACGTCAGGACAATACAACTATGGTTCCCGAGATCGTCTCTTCTTCTCATATATATATATATATATGCTAAAATTAAAATGCAGTGCAGCACAGCGCGTCTACTGGGTGTTAGTCGGCGAGGAATCTAAGCGACTTGTCCCTTCTTCCCCCCTCATCTACGCAACGACGCGTTCGAGGCTTTTTAGTCAAATAAGCAAAGAACGCTTATCATCGTTGTCCGAAACCCGAGAGTGGATTGAAGCCGCGCCTGTCTCAGGTTGTCATACAGGTACGTAATGGGCGGGAAGTAACACATACTCCCATTATGTAACGAAACTGCTTCACTCGCGTCCTAAATTCACTTTAGCACCGCCCGGGATCACGTTGGTCTGTTCATTTGAAAAACTCGTCACAACGGTAGGTCCCGATCACGGGTTGTTACGGTGATATGCTGGTGTGAGATGGAAACAGACACAGTCACACTTGCAAATTCGTTAACACAAAAGTAAACAGTCGAACTCAGTGGGGGCACAAGTGATCCAAATTCGATGCACCGAGAGAACCTGCAGGGGCTGTCGCCCTAGGCTGGTTGGAGCCAGTGGTAAATAATTTGACAAAGCAAGTAAGAAAATGAGGTCATATACGTACTGACATTCTTCTCCCGGTCATATAGGACAAAAAAGCCGGATCTTAACTCATTTTTAGTAGGGCAAAGTTGATGGAATATTGCGCCTCCGTTGGAGACAAACTTCAGTGTAGGAAGTGGATGCCGTTGAGTGGGTTAAGGGGGCATCGGTTGCAGCTCAACAGAGGTACCGCAAAATGTTTTCAGAGAAGACAAAAATGAATTGGTTAGCCAACACTTAACTGACGTCGTAGAATTGATGTTTAGAGTAGTAAGAAACTAGCAGTGTCGTCGACCATCAAACAACCAAATTACACCAGTCAGTCTTCTCACATCCTCAAATAGGACCACCTATAATGGCAGTATGGCTTGCTCACCAAACTCGTCTGAAAATGCCGGAACTCCAAAGGAGTAATGGCGACTTGCACGTGAAATGAATTACGGCAAGGAAGTTTTGCGCCATCTACGTCATTTTCTCTTCCCGAAAGATAAGAACAGGTTGACTGCATGTGAGACCCGGTGGTCATGCATTGTAAGGCATTGGCAAAAGTCGGCTGTAGGCGTAACCTCTTCAACCGTTTGCCGTAGTGTCTTCGTAATATTTAACATGTGACATAGCAAGGTCCGATAGTAAAAGAGAGTGCCCTCGGCCTGCTTAAATTAGACTCTCCTGCAAGCAATTGAAAAAAAAAGAAGATAACTGGCGTGAAACAAGCGATTTAAAAGAAACGAACTGTGTCAGACCCATGTCTACATATACTTATTTTCTTCGCTGTATGTGGTTTGCGATGGTTCTTCAATCACGCTTTCGAAGCTGTCATCACACGAACGCCTCAGCATTCAAATCAGATTACAATGTGGGCGTTTGCGGGAGTGCTGTTTTCGACTGCTTGGTCTGTCAGACAATGGTGTGGGTAGAGCAATAAATGGATAAACGATTTTTAAAATAAAGTGCATCTAACTTACCGTCGTCAGAGGTGATACCATGCTAGTGGCCTTCCGTTTCGACTTTAAGTAACGCATGCGTTCGCCATGACTCCTACAAACAGAAGGAAAGCTAGGAGATGGGGTCTTGAGAAAGGTCATCTGCAAAATTTTACGAATAAGCAAATTTAGTCATGAGGTTCTGCGGCCTTTAGGAAAACATGAGACACTTGAGATTGAGACTTGGCATAGATGTAGAATATGGAGCCGATACTTTCGCAATACAACGCGAATTCTCGACCTGGCTTAAGGCATCGTGAAGGAGTACAAAGAGACCGACAAGATTAACCGAAATAGATTGTGCAGGAAATCGTGTGACAAGCATCTCTAATGGCCGCCTCAGAAACAACGCGCAATCTGTGATAGTGGGAAGCTGGAACAAGTAAGTAAAACGGCTACAATCAACGCCGCCATTCTAACAGCAGTGAAAAATTGCAAGTCAACGGCTTCTTCTAGGGAGCAATTCCTTTGCAAAAGAGGCGCACGGTTGACAAGGACAGAAAGTTGTTGGAAGACGCAGTTTAAAATGCACAAAGACGCAAACTTCTTGCATAGCGGGCTTTTCGATCTTCGGAGAAGTTTGAGTATTACACTAGTGATAACAGTGTTGAGAAGCACCTCACGTAGGACCCAAACTTACATCGGGGCCGGCGAAAAAAGTCCCTCCTTAACTAGGTCCTACACGCATTAGTGACACCGAGCATAGTAATCTTGATTTGCACAGGTGGAGCTGACCGACAGTAACCGCGCAGACAATTCGGGAACACACAACGATACGTGGTTAGGAATTGTAACCGTTGTATGGGCGACAATCTGGAATGTACTCAATTCTAAATGACCAAGATCCTGCACTGGGACGCACTGTACATAGCAAATTTCCCACCATGGACGCTTCGTCCCTGCAACCCAAACGGGACAGTGCCTTAAATATACTCGTGCAAGTGTTGTTAACGAGTTCAGTTGGGAACGCAGATAAACACTACACGCAGAAAACGAAAGCATCGACTAATTTAGGTTAGTTACGGATATGCTGAGGCCGGATCAGGTTCCTTTCAGCGAAAGGTGCTTAAAAACACCTTTGAATGTTCTCCTCTCTGCTCCTGCTTGGCAGGACAAAGCGGTGCAAAAAGTAGGCCCCACCTGACGAAGACTACAGCGTTTCCTCTCGAATAATTAAGTCGTAGTCCTTGGCGAAGACCACCCCTATGCCAAGCGAATGCTGGCGACTTGTGCTAGTGGGAGAGATGGGAACAGCAGCGACCTTGTTATCTCTTCCCACACCTATCGTGTTCCAAAGGCAGGAAAAAGTCCAAATGACAGGCGATGGGCCACAGTGCCTGACCGGACGTCGACCACTTTATCGCCCAAGTAGCACGAAACATACTTCACTGACGTCGGTGAGAGCTGTCGTAAGGTCGCACCAACAATGAGTCACTGCTGTCCGGCTTCCAGTCTCCAGGACCTAGTTAGGCTGTCAGCTGGCAAACGTTCACCCCGACCTCTGGGGCATCGTGATAGTGCGAAAGCAGGTCAGACTTATCGCTGTGAGAAAAGTATGCACAGAATCAGCTTTCCCATCCCCTCACCTCGCCTACCTGCATTTGGATTCACATTTATTTGGCGACAGGCTTAACAACTCTCCCAGTCGGTTTTAAGTCTGGGATTACCTGCCCCCGGATGCACCCCTGGGTTCTTCATCCTGAGTCCGTTTTTCGACTCTCATCGGTGTGTATGCCATGAAAATTAAAGCAACTGACTCACAAGTGCTTGTGACATATGCGGCAGTCAGTCAATCTACCACAGAAAAGGCAAGCTCACTTTACCAAGTGAAACAGAAATCCTTCCTGCCAAACCCTTACGGACACCTACCCGCGACCCAGCTAGTGCTCCTTCACACAACTGGAGTGTAGGCTCTTCCGCTATCTACCAGAGATGATGGACTGCTCAGTCAGGCGGAGACACTACTTCGCATGATGGACAGTTAAACGAGCTGTATCAGTCGATCCTCAGCAGAAGGCAGAGGGTGGCCTGTTGTAGAATGTCTGAACTGCTGGTTCTGAGCAGTTAAAATGCAAATTCCACCTTGTGCTACCTGGGCTGCAGGTTACAGACGATGAATCCAGAATGGGTCGTCATCCTATTCTGCCCCAACTTAACCGGGATGTAACGATTTTCTGACCGGTTGACTTCAGGAACGTTTGCATTAAAAAGGGATCGGCTAGCACTTGCGAGCTTACTAGACGCTTTGCAGTGGAAAAACAATGCATCCCAAAGTTTTTTTGTACAATAATGAATAACTTAGACTGGAAAGGGGAGAATGGATGCGTCACGTCACGTCCACATAGTTTTAGAAAGCTGTGTTTCAGATGTTCCGATATTACTTCTGAAGTATAAGGTTCTTATGAAATCCGCATTCGGCCTTTGATCAGACCAAAACGATCAAATTGTAAAATTATGGGAAGCGCTGGGGAAGAAAAGACGTGCATATACTTTAGAAATGTAGGCGAATGCACTAAGTACATACTTCTGTTGGGATAAAAGAAGCACTCTTGTCGGATAATATGATTTCGAGCAAAATACACAAGTCACCGTAGCAGCCATTTTAGCAGGTCGAGGATAAGCGTGCGGAACTGTCCGTAGCCAGGGCCACTCAATAAAACGGGTCGGACTGACAAGTCGCCTGTCGCAAGCGACAAGGACCACCATTGCCCCAAGGGCGCAGTAGGGGCTTTTACGTTAACATGATCGTCACATTCACTTCCCCCCCCTCCCCCATCCCCCGTTTCCGCGTTCCCCACGTCCCAATGTCAAAATAAAGGAGACTGAAAATGTGCGTGGACGTAGGGCTTGATAAGGCCGTAGCCGTGAATATTTATGCCGTGTGCGCACTGGTCTTTAAGTGCTTCTGTCGCCTAAAACGGGCCACACGATAGATGCGCTGGACCAGCACTTCGGCTGCACTGGATTCCGGCAGGCGTTGTCGGGAATGCGCATCTACAACAAATGCCAACGTTGGCGATGCGGTGGAACGCCCAATTGACGGCTCACGCCGCGCCAATTAGGATCCCTCCTCCCCCCGCCCACTTTGTTGTTGTCTAAAATCCTGGTCAAGTGTTTGTTGTGAACCAGGGGATGGTGGCATGCCTAGGTGCGTTTTTCGACGTGCTGGCCAGCTGTGCCCTCTCCCGCCTCCGGTTTTCTTGACTGCTTTGACACAGGGCCCAGGTGGGGGGAAGTGCGGCAGATGCGGTGAAAGTTTACTACCACTTAAAACTTACGCGTAAGCCACTATCCCTGCTCTCACGCTACTGTAGAGCACACGGTGGACACTGCCTAGATCGACATTCTGTCGGTCTTTAAGGGCACAAACTAGGTTTTGAAGAGGGAGTTTTGTATCACTTATCACAGACTTGTCAGCAGAATTATATCGAAGGGGAACGATTGCACTCTGCTGCTGTCCGAAGAACCAACGGAACAGACCATTACTACCAGCGTATTTGTGATGAGGAAATTAAGCGCAGAAGCCGAGCTGGATCGACCGTCCTGTTTCATGTCAGTGGCATATCTGAGTCAAGCCGAAGTAGAGCCCCGATCTAGAGCCCGACGTGTCAACGCGAAGTAGTTGCTATAGGTAGTTCCCATCAAAGTGCCACGACAAAATATTTATGGGTGCCATCGTCATAGGTACACCCATGCTTGACTCTGGTCTTAATTAGCTCTTATGTTCGGAGGACGTGTTTGGGTCCAAGGCGACTCCTTTAGGTTATGTCAGACTATCATAAAAATACGGGACTTTGACAGATAGCTAAGCAACTGGTCATGAGAAGATCGAACGTACATTGGGTCACGGGAGTGGCGGATTAGGATCAAAATCACGCAAGTAATTCAGAGCGCTAATCGATTGCATGGTGCCGCGCTTCGATATACATACTTCAATTGCCCTCGGATGCCATTTCTCTATTCACATTGGTTCGTTTGGGTAAGCTTGTGATCCGCATAATCGGATTCATGCTATCTGAAAACTCTGTTCATTTACTGCATGTTCGGCTGTCTGAGAAACGGTCAGTTCGAGCAGCGGCTTGGTTGGTTTGGTTAGTTCACTTGGTAGCCACGAGGAGACGCCGAGAGACGCTCAGAACGCCCTTCCAGAAGATGTTAGCATAGACAAATCTATTGCCAAAAGAGTCGCCGAAGTGTTGAAAACAGCATGAAAATGATCTTCACATAGCCATCTATTATGACCTGTCCGCTGAACTTACAAACGAAATATTGAAACTATTTTTAGACACTTTACAGGCAACTAACACCCAAGTGTTGTTTTGGCCAAAACCGGATTCGAGGTCAAGAGAGTAAGGCGACTCGTCAGATCATGGAACCGTTTAGTAGTAGTTTAGCAGGATACAATGGTCGACGTGGCTGACACTTCTAGTCGCCAAGGGAAACACGTCCAGTATGGTTTATGAGGACAATAGAAAACCTAACGGCGAAGACTGGTCATGGAATGGATGCCAACATGGTCCGCCAGATAGTCCGCAATGTCTAGTTAAATTGTGAATCAAAAACAGCCACAACTAACGACCGCAGAGGTAACGGTAATCAAGATGTGCAGCCGATTGCGCGAAGAATAATTGTGCAGGCTCCGCATTTGTCAGTCAAAACTAACTAGCCTGCCGTTGAAAATGGTTGCGAGTTTTGGTCCTGCAGCCCCACTTGATTGATACCATAGGGTTGGCTTCCTAAAACAATTTTAGTTAACATGCCTAACTTGGCCACTCACTAGATAAGGAAGGGAAGAAGAGAGCAATCAGAGCTCGAAACACACGCAGGGAAGCGTGTGTGAACCGATGCTTGGTGTAACCGAAGGTGGCGTGCGCACACTCGCTCCGCGACACAGCCACCTGCTGAATTAAGAGGACAGGGCGAGTGCAGCGGCAAGTGGAAGGCTACGGAGGGAACTGGGTGGCAACTCGCAGTACATGGCTACTATAGTGGAACCGACGGAGTTCCAGTCCGTCCGAACAATGCCATAAGCGAGCCTACTTAGCCACTCGCTGGATTGATATAATAACGAGGGCGAAAGCAGGGCTCGAAGCAACTGATACCTAATGTAACCGAGGCTGGTGTATAAGCGCTCCCCTGAGGCAGTCACTCGCTGGATTTAATTGGCAAGGAAGGCGTAAACACGTGATGCATGAAAAGTCAGCGTAACCACACCTGCTAAAATGGTTTTAGTAGCTAACCATATGGTATCAGTGAAGTTGGGCTGCAGGACCAAACCTCACCGAAATGGTTTGTCTTTGCACAGCATCATTACTTTCAACGCAACTCAATGCTTCCTAACCCTTCCACATAGACTGACCAGATGCCAAAGTTGGCAATTCCCTCCTAAATTTTTCACAATACAACAACACTATCATAAAATTCTCATGATCAGACGAAAAAGCATCAGAACTCCACATGTTAGCTAACCCGGCTCTTGAATACTTCACGGAGAATCTTGATAGGGTGTTTATTTCTACTTGGTTTGACTAATGCTCTAGCTGACGAAGAGTCCAGAATGTTCAGCTTGTTTATATTAAGCAATGGCATAAATTACACAGATGAAAGGTGCTTGTAATTTTGGTGTGTGAGAACTGGGTACGATGTTGTTGTGCAGTCGCACCTAATGGACACAATACTGTTGGGGGTTAGGGTTGGGGTTGAGGATTGTGGTTACGAGGTAGAGGAAATATTTCTCAACCGCTCAAATTACAACCGCGCATTCCCAATGGCTTTTATTTTGCATACAATTACTTGGCCTCGTCGCCTGTGCGCTCCCTGGCCCCATCTGTAAAAAGCTCTATCAACAACGGTCCCATATTACAGGCGACTGGGGCCTGTTTACCTCAGGTGCGGCTGCATAACTACATCTGACCGACAACTGTTTCCTTACTGCGCTATAAAAAGTATGGGAAGTCCACACAGTCGGAAATTTTTTGATGCAGGCTGTAGTGCAATTGCCAATATCCCGGTCTCTCGAATGGTACTCGTTGTTCAGTTGCGCTCAAAGCGTCGTCTGATGGTATTAATTACCACTATTTCCTGTACAACGTGGCTGGACCGTTTTCTGTTGGATTCAACATGATATCGTCCTTGGGCTTAATAAATGAAAATCGGTCCCTCAATGATGAAAAACCCTTGTCACCGAGGGAAGTCTAATGGCCGACATACCAGTAATCTACACCATCGAGGCATTGCCTTTTCTGCTGTTACTACTCGCCAGCGCGTTTGATGAAACGCAAACTCTATGCAGGCTAACTTACCAGAAATCGACTTGTTTAGGCCGCCACTGAGAAACAAAGGCATCGTACCAATCCAAAGTAGCAACCCAGTTAACGAGATATTTATACCACCAGAACGGCAACAAACGTTGTAAGAACTTCTCTACCTTGAAAATAAAAATTCAATTTGTACAACCTTCAAAAGTCCTGTCCCCCGCCCCACTCTGTCTGTCATACCCTTTGTCCCGGTTTAAAAAGAAGGCAGTCGCCAAATTAAAAAAAATTAGCGGGAACAAGACAGCGACGTTGACGAATCTGACAGTGAAGCGTTTCTGGTGACCGAAAGAGACTACGTGGATGCATCGACCGTATTTTTTTATTCATTACTTTCTTTTCTGACGGGATACACTCACAAAATCTAGCACAGTCTGAAGAGGGCGGGGGATGATGTGATTCGGGAAAGAATAACAAGCCAAAGGATAACTTAGTAAGCCATACGTTTCCGCTGATTGTAAAGGGGGTAAACAGAAGCTAATGCGGCTTTGGCAGACGCTATGACGAGATATGAGCATTCTGTGGGCCATAGGATAAATAAACACTTCGCGGCATAAGTTCGGACGGAGAAGGTGCTAAGAACAAAGCTTGCTTCAGTTAGAGTTTTACCCACAATGAACTAAGCGCCAGGCATTGAATAAACTGGAGACGGGACGAATATAACTCATGCGTCTCATTTTACGGTTGTACAATGCAAAAAAACAGAAACTCAAAATAAAGGACGTCGGTCGCGAGCCGCCATCTAATGCGCAACGGACCTATTGTATACAGTCCGGTACAAATTGTCAAGGGAGAATAGAAGCATGCACTTCGCAATTAGTGGTATACCACTCCGAGGGGCAGTTTCATCCCCAACTTTTCACGCGTACTCATGCGAACTCGACATGACCTCAACGGCTTTGTTACGGGCCTTCTCGTTGTACCTTGTCCCAGTAGGACTGCCGTTACTTACCCGCTTGCGCTTTAAACCCTCCTTGGCGGTACTAAAAGTCAAAAGTCAGCAGAGCCGGTTGGCTGACCGGAGGAAGTTGGCTTTCTGCTTTCAGGCCATTCTGGTTGCGTAATGTGGTTCTGGGACTGGAGGATGGGGATTAATGGCATCAGCCCCGGCATACAACTAAACTTATAGCAATGGTAGCTCGAACGGTATTTGGAATACTTAATTTCAGTGCTTAATTTTGTTTTGCTGTCATCTGAGTCAACAAAAATGCATCCACCAGTTTCTCGAAGTAAATCGCTTGGCGTTGAACGTGAAAACGCTTATAGGCCTAATGACGAGAAATACAATATAAATCGGGAATCATTCTTTAAGAAAAGTAGGCATCGTAAATTATAGACGATCCCTGTGAATTCGCGCAGCAGTGTTTGCCTTCTGCGTAGGAAAGGTAACTACCGTCACTCTAATGTGTTTTTTATGTAATACGAACTGCCCATAAATACTACTCGGATCTCCAGTCGGCTATGAACTCTCATCATATCTCTTGTCCTCGATTAAATTAAGTCAGTGCATTTTAAGTAAGACTGCAGAGCCAGTTTGGGCAATAAATACGTCGCCATCAGGCGTCGCGGCCGGTATGACCGGCGCCTCGTCTTGTGAATTATTTTGACATACCATCCAGAGTATGCCGAAAGCAAATACCCGGCAAAAGACGCGCGGAGTCGGGTTATATTTTAATGCTGTACCTCATGAAGGGACAGTACAAGCGTTCAGGGTGGATAGGATTACGTTGGAGTCGATTTCGCCAAGAAATTATAATGCTGTAGTATCAGAAATGGTCCACTGGTATGCCCAAAGATGATTTAACAAGCCTAGTCTTATGCCATTCTCAATACTTTCTCTATAGTCTATATCCAAAACTGCAGCTTTTCTAGCCTCTTAAAATAAAAAAGTAACTTTTTGGAACTACAGGAATCGGTAAACAGAAAATCTTAAAATAAGCAGCATAAGGAGTAAATAACACACGAATCGCTTTTATCCTAACTTCTGGCAATTGACGTCTCATTCTGATTGATTGAACGCGTTTAACAAAGAGGCAAATTTATGGAAAAGGCGGTTGGTTTGACAGAAGATAACCCCCTAATCAATCTTTAACAGAAAAACCTACTGCTATCGCCATATTGATGTAGTCGTTGTAAGATATCCGTCTTTCTCTAGGACTTTCGGTGTTCACATTTATAAACTCATCCCAAAATGTATCACACGATTACAAACATAGAACCAATTAAGTAGCTGTCAGATGGAAGATCTGCAAGCGATAGTTTATAACCTAGCTTCAAAGACATTTCTTTGAGCTTTGGGAAAGTCTAGCGGGATAATTTGGTGAGACATTGCAAAAGACAATGTTTAAAGGGCACATCAATCCTAAGTACAACGTACTCGGAAAGGCTTATTCGAACACGACGCTATATAATAATTGGTTTGCGTAGATTACATCCATAAAGTCCGCACATCACTTTACACAGAGGCAACAAACTGATAGGCTTATTTTTTCCGTTTTGCTGATCTCGAATTACATACTCTTTGAAGCAATATGGACATTTTAGAAGAGCCCAGAAAAGCTGCCACAATTTCAGCACCCACTCCAAAGGATGGGAGGGAAAGATCCCTGATTTCAAGAGTTGTTCGCAAAGAAATTATGATGCTAGAGAGGAAATATAGTAACTTGGTCGAGCTGTAAGTAAATTAAGGTTTTAGCGAATGAAACACTTTAGTTGCTATTAGCGTGTTTTGAGGGGCCTTAAAATCTTCAAAACAGTCTGGCGGCTTGATTATTTCATAAATATGTATATTTTGCCATGAAACCTTATTAAATAAATGAAAATTCAATAAGTTGACTAAATAGTCTTAACGAACAAGGGAAGTATTTGCGCGCGCACAAGTTTTACCAAGTTCAGACAACCTTGTGCGTTGCATGGAAGGATATTTGATTAGAGGAATTTGATTAAGCACACACTGGGCTTTTCTCGTGCTAGTGTTATGGAACGAGGAATAGACGGCTATCATTCGAAACGAATTAGAATTACCATCAAACGCTCTTAGTCGGTGTAGGCCGCTCTAATAGTCAACTTTTTTCCACTTTGGCACTGGATGGTGTACTTCCTTAATAACGCTACTTAGGCTAAAGTAAACGACTCCCCACAAGAGCAAAAAAACTTATAGAATCAATATCTTCGTACACATCCATCTAGGCTTGGAGCAGACGTTCGATTTAAATTGACCGCTCCCTGTATTATGAACATTAAACTGGTACTGAATTGGAAAAAGTAGAAACGCTATTGCAGATGAATTGTATGAGGTGGGTTAATATAGTACGTGATCTACCTCACGAAACCTGATAACGGTAACTAGTACGAGATTTATCAGGCGTCTAAAACGTTACGCATCCTGGGTTGGGTCGTCTTCAGAACGTATCTCACTCTCTAATAGCAACCAGCTACTGTCGTCTTACTGGAACTAAACTTTTGCGTTGCACTTCTGTGGACATAGTACAACTCCTCCTCCCCACTCTAATTCAAACAAATAGCAGATGGCGAGGAATGGCATTGACATAGGGACTAGCTGAAACATTTTTTAATGCTGGTGCAAATAACAGTGGCCATGCCGTGCTCATGCCTGTATCCTTCTGTTAAGATTGAACAGGAACCACCAGGAATCCTTTCTTCTCTGCTCTCTTGCACGGAAAAATAACAAAAAAGAAGTCAAACCAACAACTGAACAGTTAAAATGAACTACGGACCTGAATACAATAGTTTCCTCCTCCTTCAGCTCAAAAAGCCTTGAACAGTATGACCTCACGGCTTCGGGTGATAAAAAGTTTTCATCACACTCTTTTGGGGGTAAACTCTAGAAAAGGATGTAAAAGGAAATCGGAGCTTAGATTTGCATCATATAATAATAAAAGGAAAGGAATGAATGCTCAGATGAGAGACCCTCTAGGCTAAAGGCTTGGGATTTTTGGCAAGGGAGTAATACTTTGATTTGCAAAGCTGTCATACCTGCAAGAAATCACAGTCGACAAAGGCACGCTATACGCATGCCAATCAAAGATGAATAGGGAAAACTAAGAATGAATAGCTACTGATTTTTGAGCGTACGCGGTTTGCGTTCGGGTCTCCTAAACCGAGTGATTGTTAAGTAACAACGATTGTGGAAAGACCTGTTTTAAGTATGCAGGCAAAACTCAAACGATTAATGAGTAAAGATAAAAAGCGATAGATACATCGGCACGCCAATGGTTATTTTCGTGATATGGTAGACGTGCTATCTCGGGAAGTGTTAACTGAAATTCTGGGATGTGTTTTAAATCGGAAAAGATTACTTAAGTGGCGTTGCCATATTAATTATCGAGGGGCATAATTCTAAAATACCTTAATCACGTCAGGATGCCTGGATAAACTGCATTCTCGGAATAGCGGCCACTTAAGTAGCATGCATTTTCCGATTGGTTTTCGACTCTCTTGTAAATTTATATATATTCTATAGAAAGCATGCACAAAATTATTCTTTATTGTACACATTTGGTAGAAAATTACACCTTCAAATTTCATATATATCTAAAAAAGAGCATCATTCGATCCTAAGAAATCCATTAATTATGAGATTTTTGGGGCCACAAAATGTCCAACCATACAGCCTAGCATCAGCACATCAATTAATGCCGGTTATGTGGTCGACAGCATAATCCACATACATAACAACATTTTGTGAGCCGTAAACGATATCTTTTTAACAGCGTGCATAAATGTATGATTCTTCTAACATGGAAAGTATACGGCTTGTGGTTTGGAAATCCTGAGTGCCAGGTGTAATTGAAGGTGAGGTTCAAAATTATTCGATAGTATGCACTCTAGCCTCATGCATAGATCTAGAAGAGAGAGTAGTTTTCTACCAAATGTGCACGAGGAATAATATTTTTGCGCGTGTTTCCTATAAAAATATATTTTAATTTATAAGGCCACCGAAAATCCATGGGAAAATCCACACTACTTAGGCGGCCACTGTTCAAAGAATGCATTTTATGCCGACGGCCGGTAAGAAGCTCGCTCAAAAGTCGAAATCCTGACGTGATCGATGTATTTTTGGAATTGTGCCCTTTGATAATTAATATGACAACGCTATGTATGTAATCTTTCCGAATAATAAACAAATTCCAGAGTTTTGGTTAAAATTTCCTGACATAGAACATCCACTGAAGTCCGCCCGTCGCAAACAACTATAGCCATCACTGCCTAGAGGAATCAGAGTTGAATGACGCCTAAGTAGTAGTATTGAGAGTTTTGCTTGCATGGCACCGACCCCACGCTCTTCTCACGCCCATTATGCTTCAAAGGCAAGAGAAGGCTGTGGGTGGAGACGTGATTATCCGTGAATATTGGAACAGCCGACAAAATGTCACTAATTGCGAGTTTATTAAACAGACATCTTGGATGCAAATCAGCCCTAAGGTCTCATCATAAATCGCTTTTGATGTTGTGGTGGAGGAGACCAGCCTGTCGGCTGAGTTTTTATCGGCCAAGGCCTACTTTTCGATCACGGACCGGTATCAGCATTCACGCTTGCAGCGTCGACTGCCTGACAAAGTGCGGCTCTTCAATTTGTATGGATCTATTTACAACACCAATCCAGAACGAAATGCCTACAAATCTCTTTTTGAGGAACTGCCAACACCTGGACATCTGTGTGGAATTGAAAATGAAATTGTAAAAAACGTCGGGACAACACAATTCAAGCATACACAAACAGTTACAAACGAAATGCTCTTTTAAAACGTACCGAGGACTTTGTGGTTGGAGGCGCGATATCTGTCGTTCCTTCAGTACTGACACCCATTGTAGTATTTTCACTTGACAACCCGATTCCTGTGCTGAATTCAGGACTTTTTTGAACTTCACTCGGCGCAGGCTCACTCTTGGTGGCTAAAATCAAATTTGCAAACGGTGTGAGTATAAAACACATAAGGTTTTCAAATTAGCATTACTGACAGCCCACTATGCGCACAATGGGAATTACAAACTTCTTCTTGAGTGTGCAGTTTACACGCGGCTCCAAGCACAGCCTTCTGTTGTGTTCACCGAAAAGGTAGATGATTTAAGGTCTGGTCTTAAAACTTAGGTCTAAATGCTCGAGGCACTGCAACCAATAAGCTATCGCACATAAAAACGACATAATGCACACATAAAACTAAATGTATGACTGAACGGCAACTTTACCCTGTGCCCAGTGCGACTTACGTGCACCCGCTACTCATAACAGTTGTTGTCTCTGGTGATGAGTTCGAATGTAAATCTGGGACGTTGAATGAATCTAGTTGTTACTCCGACGACCGGGCATCTTCTGAAATTGTTAGTTTTCGAATACCACCCGCGTTTGAAACATCTTTCATGGAAGATGCTACCGCTGATAAACTGGTTTCTGCGGTCACACTTAACCGACTTTGCCACTTTTGTCTGCAATTTGGGAAAGGAATCATCATTGCGGGATTTCGTTGGAGCTGATCAAGCGTAAGTTCCTCAAACTGGTCCGAGTATTACGGCGTGGTTGGATGGATCTACGCACTATGCGGGCTTCCGAACGTACAGAGAACTTCACCAATCATCATTTTTTGCCTTGTGCTTCGACTCCGGCTGCATTTCTACGTTAAGGACACTTGCTGCGTTGGAATGTCGTGATTTTACGGCACCCAGGCGCAAAGAGGGGCCTGGCTCGATATGCGGACTTTACCAGTTCAATACTACACATCTCTCACCCAGATTAAAAACCTCGCCTTAAGATTCAATTAATCTAGATGGTTGTACAACTGTCGTTAGGATGTTAAGTTAGGTGTTCATGCGATGGTGAGAACCCATATTAACGATTAACATCTTTTTCTGTACGATGGTGATCTGCAACTATTCTAATTTCACTTTTAGGACTCCTGCAGTAGCTGTGAGTGGTTTCATGGCAACATGGGAATCAGCTAAAGACATTGATCGGAATCTGGATCGAATGAAATGAGAAACAAGCTGATCCTTCAAAGCTAAACATGACTGACATATTGATGTGTTCAAGTTTATTCTGAAGTAGTAGTGTGTACTGGACTACTAACGGGCCTTGCAGCAACACTACAATCAGATCAGTCTTGGATTTAACAGAAAAGTCGCGGATCAAGTCAACAAACGAACCTTCTGACCTGACCGAAGTAAATGCGGATAGAAGTGATTTCTTCACTGGAGGCTCACAAATATCCGAAGTATCTTCAACCTCTTCGTCCGAGCTGAGCTCCCCCTCTTCTTTATCATTTCTATCACTGAAAGACTGTTTTTGTTTAAGTCCGTTTTCGTCTGAAGCTTGAGTTTTGTCATCCACCGGACTTTGGTCAGCATTTGGACTGAGTTCATCAAATTCTTTCTCGATGTTTTCAGAAGGATAATCTGTAATTTCTCTGGGGCAATTTTTTCCCTAAAATAGAATATAATTCCGTAGTGAACACACACACACTATATATATATATATATGGGCAGAATGGCATTGCCGACAAAGACAAGGGAGACTGGAATGGCCATTTCTGGCTTATTAGCCGTCGTCAGCCAGCCATACCCAAGCCCGAAGTGTGGCACACCCGAGCCTCGAACTCGCGACCTGTTGGTTTAGAAGTCCACGTCTCTACCCACCGGGCCACGAGCCCGGTGAAGGTGAAGTTCTTTGGGAAACAGCAAACTTAATTGTGTTAATTTTCGAGACTGGCTCCCCAGCTCGTCTTCTGGCAACGGGCGTGCAAAAACAATTAACTTTTAGACTGAGTCTGGCAAAAGGATCATCATCTCGGGATTGGTTGAGTCAGTATGAATCTTCCCTTAGCGATATTGTATGTGGCATCTAAATCGATATGCCGGTTGACGAATGCCTCATCCGAGTGCATTGCCTCCAGGAATTCGCGGCCTTTCCTTGTTGGGCAGGCGCCAACAATGCGAGTGTTTTCCCATACAAACTTATGCCCAGTGTCCAGTGTGTGCATGGCCGCCTGGGATAGATGGTAGCGTCTCTTCATCGCTAACTGATGCTCATGTATACGGGTTGAGACAGATTTCCCGGTTTGGCCACAATAAACGGCATCACAACTACAACGTGGGATTTTTTAGACAACACCTTTACCTTCGAGGTAGTTAACCCTGTCCTTAGGGTGTACAAGCTGTGTGCGTAAGGTAGTTGCCGGCTGGTGTGCTACGTGTATCTGGCACTTTTTCAATTGTCTTCCGACTAGTTCAGATACATTTTTATACCGGGAGAGGTGTATTTGAGGTCTGACGTTTCGGGTAGTCGTTTCTTCTACCCATCTTCAGAGACTGAGCAGTCGTGCACACAGCTATACCGACGGGTGGAAACTCGTTGCAGCACTCCAGTCGCCAAACTGGACGAGATGAAGCTCCTCCAAGAACTCTTCAGAGCCAACGGCTATCCGCGAACATTCGTTGAACGGAGCCGAAAGCAACCAAGAAAGCGGAATGAAGAACCTCTTCAGCCAAAATCGTGGCGGAGCATTCCATACATGAAAGGGGTCTCCGAAGCCGTAGCCAGATCCCTCGCGCCGCTCGGAATAGGCGTTGCCCACAGGCCCGACTCAACAATCCGTCGGCAAGTGATGCGACCAAAAGACCCGATCCCTAAACAGGAGATGTCGGCTGTTGTCTACCGACTTCAGTGCAGCTGCGGAATGTGTAACTACGTTGGGGAAACCGGCCGACGGCTGCAAACGCGCATGCACGAGCATAAGTTGGCCGTGCGAAGGTTGGACCCAAAGTCGGAGGTAGCAACCCATGCCGCCCAAATGGGACACGTCTTCAACTTTGACGCCGTTGAAATTGTGGGCCGAGGAGATGATCATACGGCAAGGCAGGTGCAAGAAGCCTGGATGTCTACCGACTGTTCTGTCAACCGCCACATCAATTTACCTCCCCCTTATCTGGTTTTAAGGACATTCTTGACGGGGGACAGTCACGGCGCGGGACAATCGGGGCCGCCAATTATCACCGCGGCCGACGAAGATGGGCGGGATTCAGGTCACGGTGGCATGCGGGTCGGATGCAGCCACACAGGCGGCATTGATGGGCCAGGCATTAGACAAAGTGCGCCATAAAAGGAAAGCTGTGTGCACTACTGCTCAGTCTCTGAAGATGGGTAGAAGAAACGACTACGCGAAACGTCAGACCTCAAATACACCTCTCCCGGTGAACGCCTCCTCTTCTTTTGATATGCCACCCGAGAATCGCATTTTCACCACCATTGACATTTTTATACGTATGGGAGAGTTAGCCATGTGGTTGGTTTTGGTGCCTAAGCGACCGTAGCATTGGAAATGCCTTTTCCCTTGAGTTGCTGGTGCCTCATGCATTGGCGCATAAAGTCATGCGGGTACCCATTTTAGGAGGAAAGTTTGTAGAGGTACTTCATTTCTGCTCGATGACTTCTTTCATCAGAGCAGTGAGTTTTGGCTCGATTCAGAGGGTTGTAGACTGTACTCCGTTTGTGAGAGACAGGGCGGTTACTCTCAAAGTGTAGGATGACCTCTAAATACACCTCTTTGCGATAAACTGATGTCTGAAGTGATCCGTCGGTTTTTCCACGTACAAGGACATCCAGGAATGGGAATTGTTCATCGACCTCTGTTTCGAAACTAAATGTAATTCCTGGAAATATCGAGTTAATATTGGTATGGAGCAGATTTAACTGATCTTTCTTGACGATGACAAAAGTGTCATCTACGTCTCGCAATCAAAGTTTTGGATTGACTGTAGGAAGGGCTATGCTCTCTAATTTCTGTAGTGATGCCTCTGCCATGACCCCGGATGTGGGTGAACCCGTGGGAGAACCCTTAACTGCCGGTAGCAAGGATTGGAGAAGGAAAAATTGTCTCCGGACAGAGATCAAGGAGTTGATGTAAAACCTCTGGAGGCACTTCAGAAGTATATGTTTGAAGGAGTTCTTCGGTGCAGCTTTTCGCTAAATCTAGCGGAATCGAAGTGAAGAGTGAGACCACATCGAATGACACCATAATCTCGTCACATGTAATGTTGACACCGTTTAATTTGTCCAGAAACTCTTTTGAATCCTGAATGGAGTTCTCGGAGTTCTGTCTGTTCTTCTTCTACGCCTTAGATCTCGCCTCACTAAGACGAGCCCCACCCCGCATCGGCAGCCGCTAATCCAGGCGCCCGCAGTTCTGTCAACCTACCATTCTCCCTCCCCTCCAACACGGGGAGTCGTAACTGTTCCCTCCCCCTCCCTTCCTGCCCTCCCGGCTCAGAACCCAGCATGACTCCCTGTCCGCATCCCTCCTCACACGTTAATGGTCCACTCGTCAATGTTTTTCCTGTCGCGTCTTCTATTCTAGTGTGACTGTCTTACTCTGTCTTTTCTATTCATTTCGTCTGACGACGGGTTGGTTTCACCGATTCGAAAATTCACGTGTACAACTCGATTTTTTTCGAAGAACCTCTTCCTTTTTCATTATATCGTCTCGGAATGCCTACCACTTCTAATCTACTGGTAGACCCCAGTGGTGGACCAGCTGCGCCAGGTGCGTCTGTGCGCATGTTTGTGTTTCCGGTCCCAGCTGGTGGTCAGGGTTATAGTTAGCTGAATGAAGGCAAACAAGCCCGAAACAGTGCTGTATCAATCTACCCCCCGGACTCTGTCGTATCCGCTCTGACATATATATATATGTACCATGGCAGTGGGCGCTCACCGATCAGGTTACGGAACATGCTCGTTCCGTCGTGCCTTGGGGCTCATACTAGAACCCTCGCAGGCATTCGCACAGCGACTAGTAGTAGACGTAGATGAGATGGTGCCGACAAAGATAAGGGAGATCGGAATGGCCATTTCTGGATTATTTGTCGTCGTCAGCCAGTCATACCCAACTCCGAAGTGTGGAACACTTGAGGCTCGAACTCGCGACCTGTCAGCTTGACGTCCATGCCTCTAACTGCTGGACCACGAGCCCGTTGCCCTGTCAGTTTCGATCGGGAATATACAATGGTAAGGGGCGCTCACCGATCGTTCTTACGGAACTTACTCCTTCCGTTGTGCCTTACGGGCTCTCTTTCGAGCCCAATCAGCAGTCGCACAGCAGCGCATGATATAGGTAGTATGTTATGACCGACAAAAAAACCGGGACTGGGATGGCCATTTCTGGATTATTAACCGTCGTCAGCCTACATCGTGCTTATATCATGCGCCGCTGTGCGGCTGCTGGTTGGGCTCCTGCATATTGCATAGAAAAGGATGTGAAGGGGTAACAACACGAGTGGCAGCCAAATACGGCCGAGCCCATGGGGGACACAAACTCAAATGTACTGCAATCCGGATCTGACGAAGATGCGATCATCACCACAGCCGCGTCATCCACTTATCCGGCAGGTTAGTAAGCGGACGGTCGCGAGATCGTTATGATTGCCATCCTAGGAAGAGAGTTAAGATCAATGCGAACACGTGCGATGATGGCTAGCGTCCGAATGTCGGCTCTCGACTAGAGGTAAACCCGTTGCGACGAGATTGTCACCACCTATAAATACTGTGTGGCACGGTACAGCACTCACCTCCGACGATGAAAGCCTGTTTGCTTTGAAAAAATCAGGGCAGTAAAACTATGGTTCCCGAGATCGTCTCTTCTCATTTATGTCCGGGGATGCGCACCTTCGCCCTAAAAAGTCATGTCCCGGAGACTTAACTCCAAGTCCTGCACTGACTAATTTGTGAAATTATTCACTTGATTATTCTCGGGAGTTCTGATGGAGCAATGATTCTGACGGAGAAATCTTATTCTGAAGCGATGGACCGATTACTTCAGGGGTGTGCTCAGTTGGCCATCTACAACTTCCGATGTCGTCATCGACTGATTTCCTCAGGTGGAAACGAACACCGACCTGTATCTACCGCTCTCTCATTCAGAAACAATCCGCGCCGTGCATCAACTCTACCGGAGGAAAACACCGGGACACGACGCGACTCCAGCCGAAGTCTAAAAGCGCGGCCACCCCAGGCTGATGGATCAACTCACAATGCTATTCTAGGAGATGTGGCGTCGATAAAAAAGTTGCTGAGGACTTTAAGGAGGCGACAATTGTCCATCTCTTCAAAACGGAAAGGGAACCGTTGATTCTGTGATAACCCTGGAAGAATCTCGCTGCTCAGCATCGTCGAGAAGGTCTTCGCACACATTCTCCTCAATCGTCCTAACGGCCATCTCGAACAGGGACATCTCCCGAAAAGCCAGTGTGACTTTCGGTATCAGCATGGAACCACCAATATGTTCTTCCCCGCCTGTCAGTTACAAGAAAAGTGCAGGGAAGTGCGGACCCACTTCTACACTACCCTTTGTAAACCTAATGAAAGCCTTTGGCACGGTGAATCGCGATGAACTGCAAAAAGTCTTGCAGATATTCCGCTTTTCTGAGCGATTCACGCACATGGTATGTCAGCTCCCCAACGCTGTGATGGCACGCATCACGGATAACGGGATAGTACCAGGAGCATTTGCGGTAATCGGCAGAGTGAGGCAGAGATGCATACTCGTCCTAACGCTCTTCAGTTTCATGTTCTCTGTCATGCTGATGGATGCCTACCGTGATGAGATGAACGCAGTCAATCCCGGGACGCAATGGTAGACGCGCACTGGTGTAGAATTCGGTCAGCCATAGAATCGTTTGGCCGACACCGTTAAGTAGTAAACTGTTTGTTTGGATATCATCCATACATCTAACGAGCCGGGAGGGAAATCTGCTTGGAAAATTCACATAGCAAACACTGTTTCGATCCCATATGAGTTGACTTCTATAATAAATATAGAGGTTAGGAGGGAGCGAAATAGAATTAAACATGGCTGACAATACTTGCCTTCAGTGTGCGGTAGGCAAGGCAGGGGAGTGAAAACAACGGTATTTTGTGGTGACGCAAGTTACCGCAACCGGCGTTATAGGGACGCGAAAGTGTAGCCACTCGAGTCGGTTTGTGAACGTAGACAAATATTCCGGACACGTGTCTCACTTTAATCCAGCTTTCGGGAAGTAATTCATGTTCATTCATGTCATATTCTAAAAGGCAGAAAGAGAAATTAGGAGTAAGTGGAAAATTCTCTCTGAGCTGAACACTGACTTTATGATGGACGGCTATTTTCTGTGTCGCTAACTAGTCCAACAGAAAAAGTAAGATTACTGGAAAATGACTGACATACACCTGAGGAAGCAGCGGCAGAAAACGTCTCTTACCCAAACGATAACTTATGAAGTGGCAATGGATTAAGCCTTAAAAAGGCAAACACACGAATGTGATAAGACTGCACGACAACTTAAGTCGGCCGTCCAAATCCGGATAAAAAAGTAGACAAAGGGTTTGGTTAACTGATTCATGTGCTATGTTTGTGCATTCCTAGCAACGGCGCTCGTGTTCTTAAGACTATGAAATTCGCAGTCATACACGAATAAGTAGCCTCGGAGAAAGCATCCGATGTCCACTGCATTTGGTAAAGAACAAAGGGATCTAGGTACAACCACGCAATATAGTGAGCAGATTCCAGTCGTGGAGAGTTTTCAGAGAGTTCTATCCTTTCGGTGTGTGTACAGGCATCCTCTGTCTAATGGAATGCGAAATTAACCAGAAGATCCGATGGACCCCAAAACACTTAGGTACTTAGTAATTTTTGAGCAAAGATGTGCGTAAAGTAACCTATCTGACATTCCGCAGTTGTGCACCTACGCCATACCAACAGGTGAGGCGATCTACTTAAAAAACTGCTAGGAATGAGATGGGACTGATAAATGTGGCATCAATCATAATGTGAAGATAAAAACCGGACTATTACCTGAGAATATTAAACGCTTGACTGTTTTTAACTGCTGATCGGAATGGTTGGTGTCTTTCTCAGTTATTGGTGCCTTAGTGTTCGGAGGGGATCCTGGGGACTCTTCTAAACTGGAGATCAAAACCATTAGTCATCAAATTACCGTAGGATGCATCATCCATATATACGGAGGACGTACTGGGCACGGCATCATTTATCATCCTCGAAATAGAACGCCAGTATTACTTGCTCTAGCAAACGCAGTAGGGCTGAACAAAGAATTTACACGCATGAAAATGCCCAAAATCGGTAAACACCACAGCAATTCAGCGGTGGAACGCATAGAAATAGAACAACTCTGTAAAAAGGAGAGAATTTATTACAAAGGCACCGTTAGGGGTCACGGTGAAATATCACTTATAGGTCCGCAATGACAATATCAATGTGGAAACTAGACCGGCTGGAACTTGCTCTATGGGTTGTAGGGTATTTCATCCAAATAATCGAGTAAGTCTTAATTTGGTAATTCAGTCAATGAGTAGATTTGTTGTCCCAGTTTACTTTAGTTTCTTGTGCATACATTTTGTTTCTCGATTTCCGCACTCCGGAACGAATGGAAACTCCAATAAATACTGGACCTTAGTACAGCTTAAAACTCTCCAAACGTGTTGTCATTCCAGTAACCTTAGAGTAAAACTGCTTCTGCGTCTTTCGCGACACCAGTTCATTCCGGCAGACTGGGCGAACGTCTAAGCTAACGAAACCCTCGATGCCGAAACCCGCCACACCCCTACCATGCTCAAGATGGACTCCGCGCCACTGTCACTTAGATGCTTGCATAGGTATTTGCAAACAGGCTAGGTCTCGAGATACTGCCGTGTCACACGTTCTCGTTACCTCATGCTTCCGTTTCACGTTAGAGAGCATATGTGTACGAATTCAACTGTCACTGTGTTTCTATAGACAAACATAGGATGTTGGTGGTTCTTCGGTAATATCTGAGGGATACGAGCTTCCTGAAAACATCTTTCCGCAGTTCACAAGGAGCTATATGCTAAAGGCTAAGTGTTGCTATAACAGGAGCAATGGCAGCAGGTTAGTTTAATTAAAGTTACTGTTACTCGTCTACCCGACCATGCCGTGCCAGAGAGACTCCTTAAAGAACACTCGTTTAATATCGATGTGGCATGTCCACTAACGCTGATACAAACACAAGAACGATTTTACTTAGTTGAGACAAAGAGAGCCGAAGCCTGGGTGCAAAGGCGATGAACAACCGAGCCCTATGCGGGAGGGCATCTTTTAGGGTCGTCAGCCCACGCAACAATTGCCATTGGTTTATGACTCGGGCTCGCTGACTGGTTATTTATTCCAAACAGACTTTTACGGCATTTTTCGGTGATAGGTGTTGATGGCAATGGCATCGACGGAACCTGTGCCCGAGGCGTCTCAGCGACTCCTATATGGCCACAGGCAAGTGTTTCAGTGGAACGATAAGTGTTCTTTTTGTCTGTGAATAAATTTAGGAAACCAGTTGCTTCTTTGTCGTGGGACTAAATACGCTGACGTACAAGGGCTACTGACTGATACCAAAGGCGGTGCATCTGAAGTGGGCACAGCAGCGAGTTTGGGGAACTGGAAGTTTGCCTGAATGTCAAAAGTATCCAGTAAGATGTAAGGAGGGTATGGTCGTACCGACTCGGGCCCGCTGCCGTCGGATCTGGTTGTAGTGACGATCTCAGATGTCATCACCAGCGTCGACATTATACAGCGTACTGCTTCCGTGCGTTACTATGGTTACCCCAATCCGGTCTGGGAACCCAGTTCGATAATCACGAGCGAAGGTAAGTGTTCCGACGGAAAGCTTGTTCCGAGGTAGGTGAAGTTATCTGTGCGGTGTACACCCTCGCAGGAATGAATGCATGAAACGTTGTACGTAGTTTTCGGCCCATCAAAGCTTCGACAGGAGAAATGCCACGAGGGGACGCCGGGTTCGGTTTTGTCCCGTAAGAAAACAGGAAAGCCTGGACTATCTCCTCCGTGGTCTCCTTCCCACGAGCTTTCAAGAGGGCTCTCTTAAACGTGTCGACAAAACTCTCCGCCTGACCGTTAAACTGGGGATGGTAGGGCGGGAAGCGAAGATGCTGGATGCTGTTTTGGTGGCACAAATCCTCAAATGTCGATGAAGTTTACCGAGAGCCATTATCTGAAACCAGGACTTCCAATAGGCCATGCTGGCTGAAAATGCGTCGTAGGAATGTGATAGTGACAGATGCGGTCGCTGGATTCAGCGGGATAATATTGGGCATATCGAGTAGGCGCCAACCACGATTAGGTATGCGAGTCCTTCAAGTGGACCAGCGAAGTCGATATGCACGCGTGACCGAGGCCCCTCTACTGGTTGCCTGGGTGCTGGTGATTGGCGAATCTGCATCTTGCCAGCTTGTTAACATCTTGAACACCGTCGAACTAGGTCGTCGATGTCGCAGACGATACCCAACTAGAAAGATTGTCAACAATGGTTTGTGATTTGTCAATAACGTGAAGTGACGCCCGTGCGACAGCTTGTGGAACTTCTCGACGGCAAACACGTGAGCTAGAGCTTCTTTCTCTTTTTGCCCGTAGTTCTTCTCCGCAGGAGTTAGAGTGCGAGATGCATGCATGATTGCCTTTTCAAACGCGTCAGGAAATGTATGTGAGATGACGATACCAAATCCACGGTTTGGAGCATCCGCAGCAGCAACGATCGGTGACGTCGGGTCGTAGTGTGTGAACAGCAGATCTGAACCCAGCATCGATTTTAGCTGTACGAAGGTCTTTTAACAGTCGGAGGACCAGCCAAGGGAGCATCGTTCTGCAGCAGATGGTCGAGCGGGGCAGCGATGGCAGGCGGGCGCTAGAGTAATTGAGCAGCTCGAGGAACGGACGACGTTGCCATACAATCTTGAGGCAGTCATTCGTTGGATGACACGAATGTTTTCGAGACCTTGATGGCGACCAGTGAAGTCAAAAACGTATCCGAGATACCTTATAGAGTACAGAAATAATTGGCACTTTTCCGCTCGCACGCGTTTGAGTACTGCGTACAATCGGTTTTGCAGTTCGGCAGGGGAGCGTCCCACGATGATGATGCCGTCTAGGTGCCCCGCTGTGCCAGTAATGCCGAAGAGCATTGCGTTCCTCGTTTGTTGAAATGTAGCCGGGGCGATATTGACATCAAAGGCCAGCTGGTGTACTGGAAGAGACCGCGGTGGGTGTCGGTGGTAAATTATTCGCGCGACTCTGGTGCGACCCCGATCTGCAAATTCGCATCAGCGAGATCCAACTTGGTAAAGCAAGTACCACCATTCAGCACGGCTAAAATAGCAGCCGGAAAGGGCAGTGGATAGCAGACCAGTGGAGAAGTCAGCACAGATGCGCATCGAACCATTGGGCCTCTAAAAGACAGCCATTGGAGCGGCTCAGGCGGAGTAGGATACAGGAACTAGAACTCCTACTTCCTCGAGACGCTTCCGTTCAGCCTCGACAAGTGGTGAGGCTGCATAAGGGTCTGGTCGCTTTGGACTGAAGATTGGCTGGCTTCCAAGAGGCAGATGTAGCACGGCTTAAGTGTATGTGCAACAACCCAGGCCTTTTTGGAATACTGGGGCAAACCGTTGGAAAATGCTCTTGGCTGGATCGGAGACCACCACGGGCATCTTCATCTGACTGAAAACAACGAGGAGCGGCATAGCGACCAAACCAAACTGTTAAATTCAGTAGAGGCCAAGTATGTTGATGTCAGACTTGGTGACAAAGCAGACCGCAGTGATGCTAGTACCGCGGATCGAGACACAGCATTGCAGTTGCCTCATTAGCTGGACCATACCACAGCACGTAGCTGTGGCGGACTGGGAATTCTGCTGCATCGTAGGGCCGCCAATAGATTACCAAAGTCTCTCCGAGATGATGGTGAGGTCTAAGACAGTGTCCAATTGTAGGTAAACTGCGTGACCATTTATCAGGACGTAAACAAACCTCCTACGACCTGCCGCATTGAGGGGAAAAGTGGCCAAGTGACTGAGAGAATTTCCAACGGACTGGTCTTTGGACTTGCGTTTTGACCAGAAACGGTGCCTGGGACTAGAAGTGGCAGGGGCGGGCTCGCTTCTGGAAACTGGTGTTGATTCGCGGAATCTATCACGGTGTCCAACCTGATTACAGCCTTGGAAGAGATGCTGGCGAAATGTGCAGTCCCAATGGAAATGCCATGCGTCGCAGTACCCACAAGCAGATGGTGGTGATCTCGCCTTGCACACCTGAGAGGGCCGCGTAACAGGAAGCGATTTGGCCGCTGTGACCTTATGGACTGAGCAGGATGTGACAGGGTTCTGGGTCATGGTTGAGTGGTGCTTGAGGTTTGTCAGCATTTGACACTCCGCCGCCAGCTGTTGGAGTGTGATTGACTTGTTCCGCTACACTTTGGACAGCACACGTCTCCGGGTGTCAGCATCCTAATGGGCAGGAGGCATTTAATCTGGTCTCCAATAAGAGAACCGAGTTAAAACGCCCACACTTACGATTGGCAATGCCGCCATACGTGACGAAGCCGTCAGATTCCCGTTCGCACAGTTAAAAGCATTGAAACTGAGTGTTGAACAGAGATGACTGCTCAGGGAAAATCAGCGACAACGTCTGCATCGCATCCGTAAAATTGACTTTTTGGGGTTCTTAAGGTGAATGAAATTAGCATAACGCTCCTGTCCAACTAGGCCCAGACTGCGGAGTAGAAGCCGTACTTTCCATTTATTGTCCTGGGTAGCCAGACCGACAGAGGATAAGACTTTGTATCTTTTGTACCAGGAATCAAAGGTGATTCGGGCCGGTGCGTCATACAGAAACTCAGTGATGCTGCCGACAATGTGAGCGACAGAATGTGAGCCACCTATCGCGCTTGATTGGCTCATGGATAAGTTGAACAGCTTAACGGACGGAGCTCCATCCGCCTCAGCTTTTGTTGCAAAATCTGCTGTTTCTCAATTGGGCGATAATTACAATGGATATGGGTGCAATGCAGACTCTGCGTATACAAATACCCTTGATTTATCTCCCCACGTCCGACAAATATCACCGAAAGCCACTCGCCTATGTGGATTCATATGTAACAATTTCATCTTAATTGCACTTAGAATACAACTTTTCGAAATGTATGCTTTACCTCTTTTATATCATTGTTCAATTTTCTTCGGTATAATGCCCTCAGACGGCCGAAAGAAACTAGAAGGCATTCACAGACGTTTTACTCGATCTTTGTCCAAAAGGATAACACCCAAGGTTCATACTTAGAACTGTATCATAAATACGGTCTTCGACCACTCTGGATCAGAAGATTCCAAAATGGTCTAAACTTCCTATTCAAGGTCACCCATGACCAAGATATTCTCAAAATGAATTTACTTACAAAGCAAAACGCCCCCAGAAACACCAGACATAACGAAGATATTATAAGGATTCCCAAATTCACAAAGTCCCAACGTCGAATTTCTACACCATAAGATATGCCACTATCTGGAATGCTCTTCCAAGTTCTATCCGTAAAAGTCGAACCCTAATCGAGTTTAAAATAAAAACTAAGAAATTCCTTTCAAATAACAATACACATTTATTGTTGAATAAAATAGGACATTTTTCAAGTCAATTCTTTAAGATAGAATTTGGTCCGAAAGGGCTCTGATGATACCAGCCGCTTGTATAACGACGGAACATAGCACTAAAAACAATCAAATTTATGAAAGGTAGCATCATTGATAAACATAGAACAAATAGTGATATTTTTTTCGTCCCTTCATCGTTTCTATCGGCTATCTAACCTGACACTAAATATCTCTTAAGGAGCTAATACTAACATCCCTTTCGATGAAACCCTACATAGTAGTTGTGCGTAAGTCTATATTAGAGTCATATTAAACATATGTACAACTATATTAGATCATAGTAAACAGTCGACCATTACTTCTATAGTGTCATATTCACAAGAATCAATATGATACACGATTCAATATTATTTTGACAACTTTGATTGCGACTTACTATTGAATGTTTCTCGCTCCTGATATATATTCATCTGTTTCAGCTCTTAGTCCAGACAGTTATGGCAAGCCTCCAGAAAAACACGAAGGAAATGTTCGACCGCCCCTTTACAGCTGGCCAGATAGAATGACTGTAGGAAATTCCAGAAGGCCCGACCACATGCGGCCGCCATCTTGGAGAAGGTTCTAGAAAGCGCCCCCCTAAAGGGGCGTGCCCGCCGAACTTTCCCATATTTATGTGCCAGGCGCTTAGTCGCAATTTGGTCTCTCACGAAAAGTATGCATATAATAAATTATTATAACGCTTAAATTAAGGAAGATAGCCCTGGCATAAGTTTGTTTAACTTTCCACCTTCGACCTACCCTCAACCAATCAACAATGGCGGACCCAACCTTGTCGACTTCCGCTCTGGAGAAGCTTTAAATACAGGCGAGGATTAACTCCCAACAACCCCGTGGCAGGCCGCCAACCTTCGGACGTGGGACCTCTGTCGCTGTCTTCGTTGGATCCCCGTACCTCCGCCAATTCCGCTGGACAATCTCTCCTTCCCCCAGTTTATTTTTGTAATTAGGTTTCCCCTTTTAGTCTCCTATTGTACATAGGCGTTCAAGTACATAGAAGTTACCATAGCCTTACTTTCCTGGGCCGTCTCTCGCACTGACATTCGGGCTCGTTACATGACAACCACCAACTAAAACACACCACAATTTACCCAGCTGGAAAATACTTTCATGGTCAGTTCGATATCAAAGTTCTTCAATTTCCGTGAAGGTCATATTATTCACGCCCACCCAGAAACTACCAAACTGCACACTTCATTTTTTATGTTGTACAAATCGTTCTTTCTTAAAACTTTTGTGATTATTTTTTCTTGGAACTCAGGTTTTTTTTAACTTAAAACAAACTCTTAGTTCGCGCTCTGTTTGCTAAAGAGACATCCAAGACAAATGCAGTCGAAGTGCAGTCGAAATGGATGAGTTTGTTTTAGGTTTTTTTCCTGTGTCCAAGGGAGACTGACAGTACCCAAGGGGCGCTATAATAAAACTATTCTATTCAATAGGAATAGACGATAGGACACTCTGCTTGGTCACAGTAAATGCAGTGTAGTGAGGGGTATTCCTGAGTCTACCTCGGACATACCAATGAACAGAACACATCAAGACATATAAATATTTCAGCAATTTCTCAAATCCCTATCACAGGTGAACGAGAACATCACCGTCTTGAAAGCTTTTGGAGTAAGACAAACTAAGGAATCGGGCTATCATAGACCATTAAAAATTGTTCTCGAAAATGAGGAACAAGGTCTACTACTGCTGAAGAGGAACTCAGCACTCCGAGACTCCCACCCAACAATGTTTTCAGCGAGATTTCCCACCGGCCGAGCGGGAGAAATGGAGGGAACTGAAGGCCGAATTCATCAGGGAATCCGATTCTGGCGAGAAAAACTTAAGACTATTGAAGGGGAAAATCGTAAATGTTGGGAGGTTATTCCTCTGGAGACAGCCAAATCACTGAGTATAAAGTAGTACCAGATTATAAAAAGAACGCTCCTGTCTGCTAAACAAACCAGAAAAAATGTCGGTCAAGACACTGACATTCAGTTCAATCAAGCAATAGTAACCTCGAAAGGGCACGATGGACCGGAAAATGCACGCGAAATATTTAGCACTTCGACTTAAGAATCTGTCCGGGATAAGCTCCGCTTTCTTTATGCAAATGCTCAGAGTTTGTTCAAAAAGCTATATGAGGTAAAAGTGTGGACATCAGATAGGCACCCAGATTTTTTTACTTTCACAGAGACTCCGGTCCAGACTAAAGTCCCCGATGCCTAAATTGAGTTCGGTGGGTACCACCTTTTTACCGAAACGGACTGCATAAAAAACGAGGGGAACTAGCGATCTACGTCAAGAGTGGAAGCATCGAGTCAGAACACAAAACTGACTGCTCCCATGGCTGTCAAGCAATATAGTTAAAACAAAGGAGGCGTGGTGCACCCCATCCGAGTTTTCTGACCATATGCAGGCCGCCCAATAAGACTCCTGATATTGAGGAGGCGATGTTTGCCTTAGTTAAAGAAATGACGTAAAACCAAGAGGCACTGGTAACCGGAGACGTCGGCGCACCGATGGTCGATTTGAACAATTTACAAGCAAATGGTTCGCGAAATTCCTTTGATTCCAGGCTCTTGAATCTAACTACTAATCTCTCTCTCGTACAGAATATCACGTCTGCAACCAGAATCAGAGAGGCTCAAGGGGCGAATTGTCTGGAACTCGTCCTTAAAAATGACCCAATTAGTGCTAGAGAACTTAGATTTATAGCACCGCACAGTAAAAATGGCAGTGATGCTGTTTTGGTAATAATACTAATTTTATTTTATTCCAGTTTACAGTCATTTCCAGGGTAGCGTTAAATACTAATCCGGCCAGCAGTGAAAAAAATACTCCTGTGGGAAAGGAAAAAATATAGTTGATGGTGGTTTTATAGTTTGGAGGGTTCAGGAAAAAAAACTGCTGGCGACAAACTTTCGACCGTCAAGAAGGGGGACGGGGGGTGCACGGTATCGAAGATTATCAGACGTCAATTCCTTTCATGAAGTACGGGTTAGTCCAACGAAAAACGCCGAAGAACAGCTGTCGCTGTTGGCCAAAGAAACTGTCCCTGGTGAGACCGGCCATAGTGGTCAGAGACCACAAACTCCATTGCTACGGTACAGTCGTTCGGTGGATTCAGCACCCAAAATTTGTGCGACCTCTTCTGAATGCAAAAATTGAGTAATAGTTCTCTTAAATAAAGGATAATATGGCAGATTTTTCACAGCCATGGTAGTTTATTCCAAAAAGAAATTGCCTTTACAGAAAAGAACCGACAATATTTAATAGTACGTGTCAGAGGAAGAAATAAAAAGACCTCACGCTGACCGTTACGTCGTGGGTGGACATGATTTCTTAAAGAGGTGAGTGGGTTAAATGCGCGATTATATAAGTCAGTCAGTCAGTCAGTGTATTTGAGGGAAATAGGCTTACGCCTTTGAACTCCCTATTTGTACATAAAAAATCGATAAACAAGCAAAAATGTGAAGAAATTACAGCATTAAGTGAATGCATACATTGATTCACATATGTCACTGGTCACATGGCTAAAAAGTCACATAGTCCGCTTGTTGCTGCAGCATATATCTGTCAAGGCGACATTTAAATGTCTCCACAGATTGAGACATAACAACCGTCTCGGGCAGGTTATTCCACGGTTCCACGACACGGTTGGAGAAGAAATATTTTCTCACATTCAGTCTACCCTGTGGCACACGTAGCTTGAAGGGATGTTCCCGGAGGTGAGTTGTAGTGGCAAGTTGGAAAAAGTCGTTGCGCCGAAGGGCACAATCCAAGCCGCGCACGATACGGAAAGTTTGTATCATGTCTCCGCGCAACTGCCTATAACTCAGAGGATAGAGATTAGGGTTTGTTAAGCGGATCTCGTATGGCAGTGCATTTTGACCTCTTATTCATTTTGTTGCTCGTCTCTGCACCCTTTCAAGCAGATCGTAATCCTGATGCGTCCACGGTCTCCAGGCCTGAATTGCATATTCGAGATGGGGCATTATAAACGTGCCGAAGACTTTGGTGAAGCAGTCTTTATCGAAAACTACGAATGCCCGCTTGATGGCATATAGCATTGAGGTTGCGGCCTTGGCCGCCTTACAGCATTGTGTGGAATGCTTAAGGCTGTCTGCAACCCAAACTCCTTATCTTTGATCAATGTCTTTAAGATCTTCGAAACTACGGAGAGGGTGTTTATTAGCCGAAAGTCATCAAATGACGTAGATTTGAAAAGTCAAGTTGGCGAACGCACGTTTTCGGTAATTCTTCCTCAGGCCAATACAATTACATGAACGAATGAAAATGTACAATGACGTAGATTTGCCGTGATTAGGAATGGGCAATTGTGTGATTCCTTCCACAAGGTAGAATAAGTTTCACTTTCAAGAGCAAGATTAAAGATCTTGCATAAGAGGGGTGGGAAAATCGTATTTGCATCGACTTTTAAAATGCTTACTGGGACACCATCATGTCCTGGACTATAAGACTGACGAAAACGCCGAATCGCATTAGTCACATCCCACAGAGTGAAAGTCATAATTTCTAGAACTGCCCTGGTCAATGCCTGGATGGTCGGAAACGGAGTGGTCGAGTCTTCAATGAACGTTTTGGACAGGAAATCATTGAAGCTATCAGCGGTTAACTGGTCATCAACTATTGGATTTCCGAGAGCGTCTCGGAGGATGCGATGCTGCGTCCTTCTGTGAGTTGGTATTTTTCTAGAGAAAAGTTTCGAGACATTCAATGAATAATTTTCGCTAAAGTGGATCTCTTCGGCTAGTTGTTTTTCTTCAGACAACCTCTTAGCCCGCTCAAAAATGTCACAACTCAAGGGCAGGACGGAAACGTCGTTCTGAAGATAGAATCGGCGATAAAGTCTGCGTAACCTGCGACGAAACGGTAAGGGTAGGAAAACCTCATCCCCAACATTAATAATTTTCTTACGGGGGACACAACGAGAACAACTCGGATCCAAAATTTCGTACAGTTTTGCAGCGCAAACATTTACATCCGAACTAAGGAAGAAATCAGTCCAGTCGTAGGAATTAAGGTGTGTTAATACTTCGGTTGAGCGAGTTGATCGGAAATCATGGAAAAAGTTATACTTTGGGAACAACGTTTTGTCAGCCTCGAATTCCAACTTTGAAACAACTATGTCATGGTCTGAGCCCCCGAGTGGACCAAGAGATGACAAAGACGAAGGTATGCGGCCTCTACAAAAAAGCAGGTCCAGTATGCTTGATCCTCGGGTGGGAAAATCGACAACCTGAGTCCACATCCCAACATCCACAGCCTCAAGAAAGTATTCGAACCTTCTGGGGCCCGAAGACGGAGACCAGCGGACTTCTGGAAGAGTAAAGTCATCCGCAGCCAATTAATACTTAAAGCTTGAGTCGGCCGCAGCATTAAATGTCTGTGAGAGTTGACAATCAAAATTGTCGTTGGCGTTGGCAGGGCGATAAACACACCCAACGAGTAAGGAACACTTATTTTTTAGTGCAACTTGGAGCCAGCAGCTGCCTTCTACTGCGGAAAAATGCGGGGGATCAAGCGGCAAAAATGAAGTGTTTGCTTATCGTAGACGCAACGGACCCCACCACGGCTGTCTTGGCGATCATTTTGAATGCAATTATAGACTATAAGAGAGAGTTCGGAGTCAGCTACGGAGGCTGACGCCCACGTCTCAGTTACTAAAACAATATCTGGACATTGGACGAACACCAGAGTCTGAAGCAAGGGCATCCTTTGGCGCAAGAATCTGGCATTTAAGATGAAGTTTGAGGGGAAAGGCTATTTGTTTCCGAGGGAGGTGGGCTACATCGTCCAGTGCTTGGCTGCCCACGGAGCAAACGGTCCGGATGTACCCATCGGGTTCTGCAAAAAAATTTGTGGCATCAAGATATTCTGACCTGAATAAAAAGGGGTAGGACTTGGGGGAGGAAATGACGGGCAGGTAAACTGGTAACCATTGTTAGCTAACTTATTTTCAGCTGGAAATCCGCGGGTTAGATACTGCAACACATTCCCGCCGGAACGAAACTGAGGATCGAATGAGTTCACTGATCCAGTTTGGACACCAGCATGAGGAATACATTGGCAAAACGGCCGTGGTGGAAACAATTTAGGGGGTGGGGGACGCATTGCTTCCATTGGAGCAAGAGTTCTATTAAACGGCGGGAAAATCGGCATATTCGGCCTAACTGCCTCGATATGAGGGCTGGGGGGGGGGGGCAGTTGGTAACACGCTACGTTTTGAGTCGGGGTGTTTGAGTCACTGTTAGCCGATTGTGGAAGAAAAGATTTCATAATGTTGCTGGATTTATCGGGTGTTCGAGTGGCTGAGACAGCAGTTTGGTTTGCCTTTGACTTAGACACACACTTAGGCTTATTAGGGGTTGCTGGGGGAGTCGATAAAGGTGCGTTTATACCAGGCGTGATGGTGTGTTTAAAGATCTTAGCATTGAGAGTAGTCAAATTCCCCACGGAATTGACTATGCCGTGACGTGCCGCGGCCGCAGATGATGTTGTAGAGGACTTATTCGGACTAACAATAGGCGTCATTACCTTGATGTTGGTATTTGCCGATTTTAATTTACTCAGTCTTCGCTGCAGGGGTGTGAAGTCTGGCGAAAACGAACTGCGCCATTTACTGCAGAATTCTCTAGTTATCGCCCTCCTCGACAAGATAAAATCGACTTCTATCATGGAGAAAAGGGTCACTAGTATCGGCGCATTACGGCTAAGCGAGCGCGACACTGAAACTCAAGCCACTACTTTGTATGAACAAATGCGCTCCCTCCATAGCAGATAAGTTGCTAGGCATTTTTCGCAGTACGAAATTATGCATGCGTCTAATTCTTTCCTCAGTTTCCGAACTTATTACTCCAATAAGTTTAGAAGCTTGTTCAATTACTTTTTCAGAAGTGTTGTTTGTGTCGCCATTTATCAACTGATCGACTATTCCGTCGGCTGATGGCCTGCTTCGACTAGCAGAAACGCATTTTTAACGATTGAAGGGTCAAGAGGTTCTACATATACTAAGGGGATTTGTGAGTTAATCTTATCTGCAGAAGGCGAAGAACATCTGCTGGCACCTGCCATGTCTTCAGTCACGATTCTAGCACCCAGAGACGGGGGGAGGCCGCAAGCTTTCGTCCTTTAGCACGTGCTCTGCGGGGCATTACAGGAAAGAATGTTTTTCGTTGCAGTAGAAGGATCAAAACGTTGCAAACGTACAGAAATGCGCACTGAATAGCAAGTACTACTGTTATTTAACTACTAAAACTAGAAAGAGGTAGTCTGGAACGGAGTCAGTACGAAAGTTTTTTTTTACAAAATACGACTATTTTGCCAGATTGTCAAGCAAGAATGGGAAAAAATTCTACACTGTAGTGAAAGACGATTTTAAAATCGACTTAAGTAAACAAACAAGCGTTAATTGCTTAAGAATATCCACGTAAATACAACGCTTCCCTTGCCTTTAAGACTGAGTTGCGCGCCTGTACAGTCAACAAGTGTATACGACTGAGCCTAGGCTGAATTTCTGACAAAAAAATTTGCAGCTAAAAGAAGTGAATTATCGATGGCAAACTGGCTTGACTTTCTTACCGGACATCCAGATGTTGATGGGAACACTCACAAAGGAGTTGTTACCGATATCATTCATCGAAACTGTCCGATAAAAAGAGTCCAAAAGACACATCGTCTTACCTGTTTAGCGTGGGATATAAAGAAATCGGTAAACCGGAAGAATAATTTCTGGAGAAAGTATGTTTCAACAAAACAACCTTCGCATTGCGAGCAGTTTTGCCGTAAGTGGAACGAGGCAAAGTCGAATATCCACCGATCGCGGAAAGGCTCAAATCGCGGGTCATGGAACGGGCCGTCGATAAACCAAAAGTACTCTTTAGCTACATCAACGGCAGGTTAAAGATCAAAGAGACGGTCTCAGTGTTGAAAGGAGAAAACGATGAGGATATTATCGAAAATGAAGCTAAGGCAGAACCCCTAAGTCGGCTTTTCGCATATGTTCCCACCAATGAAGTGGACTTTGACGCAGCTGGATTGCCTACTGGAACAATTGACGGAATAATGGAAAGCATAGACCTCACAGAAGATGTGAGGAGGAAAATTGTAGTGCTCAAGGAGTGTAGGTCTCCGGGTCCGGACCGAAAGCCGGAAAAACTTCTGAAAGAGCTGGCCTACGAACTCGCCAGACCGCTTTTGCATGCTTTCCAGTCATCCTTTGACCAGGGCGTTCTACCCTCTGATTGGAATGGTGGACTTATGACAAGTACAAACAATTATCGGTCGGTGAGCCTAACATGCATTTTTTGAAAGTTTTGGAGAGATTAGTCAAAAAAGCAATTATGAACTTCCTTGAAGAAAATGATTTCTTCTATAGTTCCAAACATAGCTCCCGCTTATCTAACGTGCGTTATTCAGTAGAACAGTGGTCCCGAGCGTTGGACGAAGGAACGAGTGTCGATGTCGTTTACATCGATTCCAACAAAGTCTTGGATAGTTTTCCACAACGCCGGATACTCTTCGAAGTCCGAGAGTCGGGATAAAGGGGAACATGCTTAACTGGGTAGAGACTTCTTGATCTGCCGATCGCAGATTGTGTATCGACAGTGCAAAATCAGCGCCAGTGCCGTTGTGAGTGGAGTTCCCCAGGGAACTGTGCTCGGACCAGTATGAATGGACTGAACTGCGATGGGATCGTGTTTGCCGATAACATCAAGTTATGGCGAGCGATCAGAGGGGAAAACGATAAACGGAGCCTGTAAAAGAACTGAGCCGTCTATGCGAATGATTTGACAAATGGCTGATAAAGTTCGACTTTGAGAAGTTTGCCACACTGCAATTCAAAACGAATGGAAGAGCTGATGGAGAGGGCCACTAATACCTACTTGGCGGAAGGTGCCTTTCAAATGTGACCGAACAAAAGACCTTGGGATCAATATTTTGTCGTCTCTTGAGTCATTCCCTCATTGCGTGAGGGGAGCCGAAAGGGAAATCGGTGTTCTCTTTGCCAATAAACGAACTTCCATAGATATAGACAAAGAGTCAGTTGGACAATTATACGGAGCGCTTATTCGGTTCGCAAGTGGAATATGGAATCCAAGCCTGGCGCCCTGGCTCTAAAAAGACTTCAAGTTATTGGAAAGAGATCAGAGGAGATGACCAAAATTGTAAAACGCCACAAAACTTTGCCCTACAGCTGCAGACTTGATAAGCTTAACATATTTTCTCTTCACTACTGGCAGATCCGAGGAGATCTCACTCAGACGTACCGGTTTTTGAGGAGCCAGGACTGTGCCACTCACCCGGGTGATTTCTTCGACCTGGTCACAGCAACCAACCTAATTGGAAATTCTCCTAAACGTCGGCGATCCCGATGCCGCCTGGACTGTCGCGGACACTCATTTTCACAGCGAGTCGTCGGTGCTCGAAGACACGATAATGGTGGATGCTATGGAGACATTAAAACAAAGACTAGAGGCATATTTGCGGGATAATACCGCTTGTCTGGACAGAAGAGCTCTGTCGTACCAGACCAAATCCTTGCATGCACTTACCGTTAATGCGGATGAGTGTTACCTTATTTTATCAGTAGGGTCTATAACAGTGGGTTCTCATGTTTCAGTCCCACATTCTCTAAAAAAATATTCTGCAAAATGTGTATGCTACTGACATGTTTAATTAATATTCTATATTACAGGTAACTAAATTAATAGGTTTTTCGAAGGCCTTGCCTGTTACCCTAAAAATTATTGACCTGTGCTGACCTTATTCGCTGTACTCGTCAGCCATTGTAGTTGAAAACTGCGTCACCAGATTTTTGTGACGCGGCCGGTTGTTACACACCGACTCTTGTCCCCATTACCAGCGCGGCAGAGAAGGAGAACACGACCGACCACAAAATGTCTGTCAGGAAACTGCAAGTAAAGTCTAACTTGAAAAAACGCGTATTTAAAACATTGTACTGGAGTTCGCTTGCGTTCAGTCCGATGAACTTCGAGAAGAAAACTCTAGATGTGCTGATCGACTGCTCACATACACGGATCGAACAGGCTAAAGGGCAGCAGCCAATGGTGGGGCGCCACGATCCTGCTGAGGACGCGCTAGAGAAAGCGCACGTGGCCTCCAGTGATTGGCTGCTTCTTGTTTTTGGCAGTGTGGGCACTCCTAAAAATGTCACTGGCGTGCAGAAGGAAGACTAGCAGACTCAGAACCCTGCCATGGAGTACGCAACTCGTGATCGGGTGAGAAGTCCGGCGACTCCCACAATCGTGACTTTCTGATAACGAGTGTGTAAGAAAGACCCCGGGGAGTCGAATGGAGGAGACCATATGCCGAGCGCTTCAAATTATACCAAAATACGTCTAAGTGGCATCTTTTTGAAAGCCAGTCTGAGTAGTTATAACTGGCTGATGCTCACGACAAAACAAGTACTTAGATAAAGAAAGGTTAAATGACAATTTTTGCAGGATTTTAAGATAAAAGTGCGTACTGACTGGAGCTCAGAAGCTAATTACCTTGACAGAAATCAAGAATTTCGCTTAAAATTATATTTTAATGAAACTTTGCTAGAGACGGGGTTTTATCCACGTCCCCATATTTCTTAACATCGGATATACATCCAAGCTTGAAGGCTGAAAGGATAATTGAGATCTTCCATGTTTTCAGGGAAAATCCGTCCTAAATATAGGCTGAGAGTAGTTGAGTAAGTAATCTAGTAAGTTCTGATGCCAGTTTAATAATCGAGTTTATAATACCGTCCGTTCCAGAGCAGTTTGAGTTTTTTAAACAACATACTTGTTTCCCAATTAGGTTTATGGAGACAGAGTGTACTAAGTGTCCTGTCTGAAAGCGGAGGAAAGAAAGGAAAGCGCTCAAAGTCTGCAGCAAGGTGTTTTGCAAAGAATGCGCCAAATAATTCCACCTTCTTAGTGTCATCCTTTTAACAGGGAATTCAGTATCGGAATTGGTTAGGTTTTTTGACGCGACAATGGACTTAAAGAAAAGTTTTTTGTTTTAAGCCGAGATTCTAGGATTGGCAAACGTTTCCCATTTAAAGATCGAGTACAAACTATCGGTTCGCTAATAGTTCATGTAATATCTCAACTGTCTGTAATGAGTTTTCTGTAGATATCAGGCTAGACACCAGAAGCATATACTTTTGTATGAATCTGGACTGCTTTTTCTATCTCAAGCGACCGGTCATAGCATATCAGAAACTGTTTTTTTTTCTATCACACATCGAAATCTAACCCACTGAAGGTCGCCGACATTTGTCCATACTAAGTGTTTCCATTCCATAAACGAATAGATGCCTTTCTTGTAAAGTGTGATATCTGTTTACATTTGTTCTTATACTGAAAAACTGTGAATGCCAACGTATGTCTATTTATCCTTAAAACCTATGTCCGGTGTCATACCCTATTGTTTGTATGTGCTATTTACATTCCATTTCTTTAGCCTAAGCCGCCGCTTCCGTCATAATTGTTTGTTAAACTAGTCGGGGTGATGGACGGTCTATCGGACGATGCTATTTTTCAAAAGGTGAAGGAGAGACTGGCGTGTTTCGAGTTAGAACAAGATGATTATGTCAAAGTCATGGGGAAAATAAACGACGCAATGCTGCGTGGTCTTAGCATGGGAACTCGAGACAAGGCTTCCATAAAAATGTTCCCTTCATTTGTTACTAAACTTCCCAATGGAACCGGTAAGAAATGGTCTTATCTATTTTCTCAGAGACCGGTCAGTATTTGGCTCTAGATTTGGGAGGGACTAATTATCGTGTTATTCTCGTGACGCTTGCTGCGGATGAGCATCCAAAAATCGAGGAAAGAACGTATGCAATACCACACGAAAAGATGACTGGCACAGGGGAAGAGGTATAGTTTTAAATACTTAAACTTTGTGGTGTTTCAGCTTTTTGAGTACATAGCTACCACTCTCCAGAGCTTCCTGGCGCGTTTTGGTATTGCTGACAAAGAAATGAAACTGGGTTTCACATTTTCCTTCCCTTGCGAACAACACGGATTAAACAAAGCGATCCTCGTGCGTTGGACAAAGGGCTTCGACGCCCGTGATGTCGTAGGGAAGGACGTTGCTCGCCTTCTCCAAAACGCAATTGATAAAACGGTAAGCAAACAGTAGTTGGCTTGTGAGGGCTTCACTTGACATAAATTCATTCATACTTTTCCGAGATCGTACCACACTAGCATTGGCTGTAGATTATTCGGACCTTTGTCGACCACCTTAATGACGATTCGCACATCCATGCTATCATTTGAATTTTATTATCTGTACGACATTTCCGAACACATTCGTTGTGTGTCGTAATGACAAACCGTAAATGCACAGACCTGCGTCCACTTTACAAAACATTTGCTCAATGCTTTCTTCTGTTATTAGTTAACATTAATATTAGGAATACAAACAATATCAATTAAGCCTTTAAGACTCGATTTTGCTCACTGCTGTAAAAGTCTTTGTATCTTTGGTTTGTTTCGGCGATTTAAAAGTGACATGTTTTAACCACTCAGAACACTGGTGAATTTTATTTGAGCCCTAACTTAATCTGCGTAGTATATTTGCATGCTCATCGTTCTGTAACTGTTTTTAAAAATTGTAGGGCCTGAAAATTCAATGCGTGGCAGTCGTGAACGATACAGTCGGCACATTGGCATCATGCGCGCTCGAAGATCGAAAATGTGCCATTGGCCTAATTGTTGGTCAGTTTTCCTGGACAGTTATTACTAATATATATGATTAACTTGTGTGCCATATGTTTTTATGTATCTTATACATAACTTGGCATTATTCAATGATTTATAGGAACTGGGACAAACGCTGCCTACATCGAAAAGTCCGAAAATGTTCCCTTTATGCATGATATACTGGCCTCGAGGAATAGTCCACCAGTAACAGATGAAAACGTCATAATTAACATGGAATGGGGTGCCTTTGGTGAAGAAGGCAGTCTAGATCCTTACCTGACTCACTACGACAAACTCATTGACAAGGACAGTCTTCATCCCGGAAAGCAAATGTAGGTCACGTAATAACCTTTTGTTTCTCATGGCATGTTTCTTCCTTTAGCTTCGAAAAAATGGTTTCTGGAATGTACCTTGGAGAGCTGGTCCGTTTGATTATCCTTGATCTCGTGGACCAGAAACTACTTTTTAGAGGCGACTTGCCAGATTCTCTCAAAGCCGCCCAATCGTTCCCGACTAAATATATTTCTGAGACCGAAAGGTAAGCTTCTGCTTAACAAATCATGTTTTTTTTGTTAAAATGGAGGTATATTAGACGTTGGTTTGCATTACCTTGTTAACCGTATAGAATTATGACATTCATTTCCAACACTGATTTAGCGGTTTCATAGATGATTTTTGCTTGTAAAATCAGACATCCCTGTAATTTTGAAAATCCCGAGCAACCGTACACCATTTCCACGTTTGGACGTTGGGGCAATACATAACAAAGACGAAACGCAATCCCTCCTTGACACAAATAATTGTTTCTTCGCCATTACGCCATCAGATTTTTGAAAGTGATTAGCCAGTGTATCCCACTTTGTCGTTTCACGCAAAGGACCAGCCCATTGCGACATGGTCATTCGAACATAGAAATGATGGAAATTTACAAATGGGCCCACAAAACTCTTTTGGATGGCTTAATGCATTTCACGGACGCCCACATCACGAATTGTGTAGCAAAAGTAATGTCCACCCCTAACTTGCGATTTGTTTTATCTCAGTATTCACTTCTATGAATACTGCACTTTTACAGAACAGCAGAATTTTAACTGAAAAGTTCACTTTAACAAAACATTCCCAATGCTCATTTCTTTGCTAAGAAACGAAGTATTCTGTTTCCTTTACAGGGACCCACCACATCTGTTCTACAGTACCCACTATATGCTGACGGAAGACTTAAACGTCCCAATAGTGGAGCCCATTGATGACCGTGTGGTTCGCTACGTCTGCGAAGTTGTAGCCCGGCGCGCAGCGTACCTTGCGGGAACAGGTAACTCTAAAGCTTTGCCACTGGTCCCTGTTTTCGCTTGAACTTAATCATTTACTTGGAAGGTTACGTCCATCTCCTGTGTCCGGAAAGGACGTGGTTTTGGACACTTATAGACTCTGTGGTATACGGTGCGCATTGGTGTTATTTGTTTGTCTTTGTCTTGAATTTTTTGGAAAAGCAATGGTCCGTTGTCATTGGTCAAAAACGTTAATATTAGAGTAAACGGTACAGCATTTCCAAGGGTTTTTTTTCGTATGGTTGCTGCTTTTAACCACGCACCCAGCCCGCTCTGGAAAAGGTCCAGATTCTCACCTCAAATAATAGTTGGCATAAATGAATGACGCTTTTCTCTTCTGTTGACTAACGGGGCCATTACTAATGTCCTTTTTTGGACAGCCGTTTTCTTTGTGAAGTTCGTCTTGTGCGACTCTCCTTACGCTGCCCGTGCGTCTTGTTTGCGCTGAACACTGAGCTATCATATTATCCACACAGATCGTACGGGGGTACGGTTAAAATATTTGTCATATCAACAGTAAGCCAGTGCAGGCTGCGGGTGTGCCATTCATAATCAGACTGCGGAAATACGAGGAAATAATGCTGGTCCCTGGAGAATGCAGTTTCTGAACGGGGCAATCATGACCTAGTGGAAAATACCGGAATTACAAAGATGTGCTTGTTATTGGAGGTGTTTCTTCTGTCCAACTTTATTCAGAGGATGCAGCAAAGCTCATTGCACCTAAACTTAGCATATACCATTAATTGCTGATTGACAGTTTAGTGAAAATCTCTCGGTCGAGTGCTAATTGGGTCGATAACACCAGGCTTTGTATTTTGCGGAAGTTTACGCTACTCTTCTGATCTCTTTTTTACATATTTTGAAAAGCGGTTTTGCAGCTGGCTGTTCTGGTTTATAATAATGGCATGACAGTTTCCAGTCACAGTAACAGTACCGTAACTAGGTTGGAACGCCCGTGTTTGACGTCTGCCATCTGATTACCATTCACTTACTGTTTTCCTTAAAACTCCCGTCTCTCCACTCTAGACTGCGGCAGCCTTGAATACCAGTTTATTCGAGTCTAGACTGCACATTAGAAGTGCCGCAGCCGTCAACTTGAGTCTGCTTGAAAATCATTTATTCATCTTTTTGAGTTCTTACTGAATGTTTATTGATGTACAGAAACCGTACAAAAAGTGCTGACCACATTCAGTGTTTCCCAGTTGTTACCTCACTTCCCTCATTTCATCACTAGGTATTGCCGCGCTTCTACATAAACTGGGACGAAAACATGTGACCATTGGCATAGACGGCTCGCTGTACAAATTCCACATCAAGTTTCGTGAACATATGACTGACATTATCGACAAACTCAGACCAGAAGGAACCCAGGTAAGGGCCTTTGGCTTGCGGTTTATGAAAAATCAGTCTCATTTTCCCAGCATGTAGATTCTGATGAATGGTATTACCGACAAAGACAAGGGAGACTGGAATGGCCATTTCTGGCTTATTAGCCGTCGTCAGCCAGCCATACCCAAGCCCGAAGTGTGGAACACCCGAGCCTCGAACTCGCGACCTGTTGGTTTAGAAGTCAACGCCTCTACTCACCGGGCCACGAGCCCGTTGCCTTGTCGGTTTTCGATCGGGAATATACAATGTTAGGGGGGGCGCTCACCGATCGTTCATACGGAACTCACTCGTTCCGTTGTGCCTTATGGACTCTCTCTCGAGCCCAACCAGCAGCCGCACAGCGGCGCATGATATATAGGCAGATTCTGATGAAACTATCAAAGAATTTCTGCAACCAGAAGTATCGGCAATCGCCTGTAGCTTTTTGAATATAAAACTAACTTCAGTTTAGTATAAACGGGTATACGGAACTTTAGATGCCATCGGCCTATCAAATGACTTTCCTATTTTTACCTTGTAAAAAATTAAGAGCTTATCCCAATTGACGCTCATATCATAAGTGTCACTTATAACCTTGCGTGCGTAGACATTTTACGAAAGTTGTCACATCTTTATCAAGCCAATGCCGGAATTCCGGCTTTGTGAAAGTCTCTGGAAAACGCATAGACAACGTTGACTTCACATGCTGCGGCCGCAGCTTAGGTTTTGTCTGATGCCTGCTTTTTATTCGCAGTCTGCTTTGCTGCTTTTAACTGATTGGTTAAATTCTGTCGCCTTTCGGCTAGTTTACTGGCCAAGTGTTTAGTCACGTCAGCTCTTTCCTGAGGTAGATTTATCTAGAAAAACTCCTTCCGTATATAAATTGGCATAGCCTGCCTGCCTATTTAGGAAATATGTCCGAATACACTTTTGGCATAATAGTTTGCAGTCCGTCTCCTACGGCCGTTTGGTACGCAACAATGGTTGCGAAATCAGACACTTAATTTATCAACGCAACTTTGGTGGTATGGCCATACCTCCTGTGCCAGAAGTAATAATCAGAGGAATGGGACAGGTCACTAAAATTCAATTGCTTAATTTTGCAATTTAAAGAAGACGGGTTGTAAAGCAGCCATGTCTAGTAATTGATTATAAAGTAAATGCTGTTTAATTAACAACGAGATGGGAGTGACTACCTAACTTAAAGGCCAGTCTACCGAGCGGTATGCTATTGCTTCTGTCATAAAACGAAGTCTTTAGGAAAGTCCTTTTGGTCAGAAACGTAAAGCGATACATTCTTACCTAGAATTCATGTTTTCATAAACTAGTCAGCTCTGCTCCGGTCAGCTTATATGTTTCATATAATGTCTCCCAATGCGTTTTTTTTACCGTGAGATGGGTAATTCTCAACAAAGTAATTTTTAATTATAACATTAGTTTTGATTTGTCTTTTATTTTTAGTTCCGTTTGAGATTGTCTGAAGATGGCAGTGGCAAAGGAGCTGCCGCCATTGCAGCTGCTGCAACTCGCACTTACTGATTAGTTGTTGAGACTGGAGTACCCCAGTTTACTCAGTTCTATTATGAAGCAGTGGTTTTTCCGGTTGTGACAGTCTCCTACGCGCCGGCATCTCAGTTGGGGCCTCTGAATTCTTAGTTCCCTATTTCTGGAGTCTCATTCTTTTTTATTTCATGTACCTTCGGCAGTACTTCATGCTACATCCCGATGAACCGCTCCTTAGGTACTCCTTTTTATGTCAAAACCTATTCTACGACTGCTGATCATGACAATCTTATTGTTTGTAAAATTGTCACTGCGATCTCCCCCACTCCTACCTGTAGTCTTAACGTCTTTTATTTGAGATGTGACTTTATTTTCCTTTTGTCGTTTTATAGCAGAAACATGAGTTCTTCGCTTTTATTATGCAATTGCTCTTGAACGCTTTTTGTCGCGGAGAAAGAATACATGACTTCCATATCAAGTCTTTGCTTCTGAGTTAAACACATAACGTTGTCGTCGTGGACGTATTGCCGAAGAAACAGGGGAACTTTTATAATGTATAGCATACATACACGAAATACGCATTCCAGAAAACTTAAGTGAAAGTGGGCAGAGGTTTTTAAGAACGAAAACCTTTATTATATAAGTCCTCCGGACCGATTCCCTTCCTAGTCGACAGATCTACGGGGGACGCAGTGTAGGATTTTTAATCTTGCCTAAGAACGAAGTTTGGGTGAAATATGCGTTAATGCGGGTCCATTGTGTCCTACGATAAGTTTGGGACCGGCATTTTCCGTTTCTACTCGTCCATGACGATATATACATGCTGCGATTAAGTACCTTGCCGCCCGGAAGGCGGCCGCAACAATGCAGCGGCATTCTTCCTGCATCCGGTGTACGCGTCGCCGCTCAGGGTTAAGGGGGTATCAATTTTTGGAACATAATTCCAGAATAAGGAGCTTTCTTCTGTTTGGTAAATTTATTTGTAAGGCCGGTGGGCTTCAGCTCTATCTGATAAGCTGCTGAAAGAGTTCCGTGTGAGACAAGTTACATACTCACGTAATGGAGCATGACGTCTGAGTGTCTGTGATAAACTGGTGTATACAGTGGTCCTTAATTCTTTCGTTAAGAAAGGGTATCTCAGAAAAAAATGTCCAATTTGACAAATTTGATCAAGAATGGGCTGTAACGAAACTTCCACGACTACTTTATGGTCCTATTGTTAATTGCATACGGACTATATTCTCGTTATCCATCTAAGAGTACGCAATCGCGTTTGGTTCCGAGAAAACGGGGTCACTCAACGTGTTGCTCATTGGGGGCGCGATTATCCAAAGAAGTCTTCCATAACCGATGGATTGTCCGAGACGGACACGGGGATGTTTGCCTAGGGCCCTGAGTCTAGTTCTACGTGATCCTTTCCTTACAGGGCTGACGAGGACGGATCCAAAACTGTGGAACAGTTAGAGCATGCTACTATCCGCGCATGCAAGCCACTTGGTGCGGATGCTTTGCTTCGCGTCCTCCAATCCCGTTGGAGGAGAACGCCAGTTTAGAGAGATGACTTTGAAGTTCGTATTATTTTGGCCAGAGAAGAAACTTCGCAAGGACATCGGACGGCGGTATGGGAACACCAGCACTCAGACTGAGATGACTTACTCTAGAGGCGCCCCAACGTCCGAAAGTCAGCAATGTGAGAAGGTGAACATTATGCTTAAATTATGCTCACAGTACGTCTGCGTCAGATTTACATAAAAAATCAGACCACTGGCCTTTGCACACGAAACAAGCCGCGTTGTCCACTACGCCATGTGCTTCAGGATTTAAGAGTACTCAAAAGTTACATCTCGATTCCGCTGCCTATCGATTTTTATGATTTGGCCAACAACATTCGAACGAACGACAGGTTAACCCTTTGTCCATTGCCAAGGAAACTAAACTAGTAGTCATGTCCTTTGTCCGGAGATTTTTTACACTGAATTTCGGTGTGTCGCTATCGTCGCCTGTGTCATTGTTCGTTTCCGCTTCGATCTGCTAGGCTACTGCCAACATTAACCGAGGCACGAACGACCGACTAAGTGGCGAAGGCTGCAACCTGCCACCCGACTGATCGTGTGTGGCACACGTAGACGGGCTGTTCAACTCTGTCAACCACTGCTCCTAATCCCAGCCTCAGAAGTCTGGCAGGTTGGGGCAGTCAGCTGGTTCATGGGAAAGATGAGAGGGAATGAGGCCAACTCTGGGGGACTCGCCTCCACGGCACATCAGCTGGCTTCTTACTATAGTGACTCCGACGTGTCTTAACGTTATCAAGACGCGCTAAAAGTCGTGGCTCGGAAGACTGCCAACTGACGAGACACCTCGAGCCTGCTGGTCAGTACTGTGTGTGTATGTGGGCTGACCGGCCCGATGACCGAGAACCAGGCTCAATAGTTCCCTCCTGGTGGGGGCTCTGTGCCACTCCTACTCAGGTGAGACCCAAACCAGCTCTTTATTCCGTGAAAAGCCTGGTCCATTGTTCGGTCAGCAGGTAGTGTGTGACACGTCTAGACGGGGTGTTTGTCAGTCGTTGCGCCCGATCCCACCTTATTATAAACTAGTGCATACGCAAGTAGCCGTTCTGCCACCACCTTGCTGTGGGACGCATGATGGACATTGTAATTAACGACGGTCGACGAGCGTTCCTCAACCATTGTATATTCTAGATCGTAACCGATAGCACAATGAGTCCTTGGTTCAGCGGCTAAAGTGTGGGACTTCTAACCAGGATCGGACCCCAGGTGTTGCACACCTCGGAGTTTGGCATGACTGACTGACGACGGCTAATAAGCCAGAAATGGCCATTCCAGTCTCCCTTATCCTTGGCGGTAGTGCTATTCTGACGGTCGCGCTGTCGATAGCTGAGGTTGTCCCCATTAATCCATTTTGTAACTATGTGATACCCAAGTTGGCCAACGAGAGAACCTGGTCAATGTGCGAGTGTTTAATGGGGGTTAAAAGTACACACACGCAAATGCGCACTTGATCGCTTAACCCACGCGCTCAGTTCGCGCGTTAGGAAATTATGGAAGCGCAGGCTGCGATTGTCCCAGGAACTTAACCGGTTATTGGCATGCAAGATTTTCCTCCCAAGATAGACCAACGTATCTAACGCGACACTTTAACTCCATATCAGGCATACACTTTGGCTTAAAATCATACGGTAGGAAGTCCTTAGCTGACTTTTAGCGTTGATCTTGTGGTTTTCGGTGCCGAAAGGGCTATTGCATTATTGCCGATTCGAACAAGAAGATGAGGCCAACAAGCCATTGACAAGGAGGAGACTCTGAAGCAAGAATATTATTCGCCTAACGTCTTGGTCTTAAACTACCTATCGCAGACAGTACCAAATAAAGCTAATGGACGTACAAATTTGCAGTATGTGCGCGACACAGTTGCTAGACTAGAACACACCTACCAAAATGAACGACTAGTATTTATCATCAGTGATCCTACTTCTTGCGATGAGGGCTTTGCCGCCCGCATTCGAGTCGTCAGTTGCCACAATTTCGTCAACAGTATCATTTACTGGCGTGATAATCACTCGTGCAGTTGGTCTCAGTGACACTGTCTTTGAAAACAGTTCGTAGCTAATTACTCAGCTCGGGCAAAGCTTCAGCACCGAATATGCAGGGAAGAGCTCGTTGAGCTTGCTGATGACTGGGGGACTCAAGCTAAACGCAGCTCACGCGGTCGTCATGTCACAGGGGAAATTTAGTCTCGTCAAACTTGAAGGGATGACCACGTCCCGTCGAAGAAGTCGCGACTTGAGGACTGGTGCCATTTCGCTTCACTGATACTGGGTGTTCGGCCGCCCGCATCTAGATAAATCTTTTAGTTTTACAGATACAATTTCTTTACCTACAACCGCACTAGATCTTATAAACGACTCCAGACGCTTCCCGCCGTGACAATGGGCATAACGGCCTCATTCACTGGCACATAATAGTTGCCTCTGGTCTGTAAGCAACTCGAACTCCAAGTGGACCGCGAGGGTGTCTGACGGCTTTAGAGATATTTTTATTAGACGGGAGCGCTTATCAAATTCGGGCCAGTGCAACATAAATACACTAGTTAACTAAATTGCACGGCCAGCTATTCAACCTGACCACCCATTGAAAGCACTTTATTTCGATAATCTTCTGTCGAATACGACGCATCTCATCATACCAACTGAGCGTCCTTACGCAAATGCGTTTGTGGTCACTTGAGTGATTGCTGTTGAAGTACAGTATTTGTTTCGAACATCAGGGAAGGCCAGCTGGCCGTCTCCTTCCTCATCCATCCTGAATTTTATGTCCGAAAAGACAACGATGAGGCATTTTTAAAATCCACATTCCGTTTAATGCCTTCGGTTGTATTCAAATACCGAGCCCAGAACGTCGATCTGTGGTGGCAGAAGGCCAGCGATGAGCTGCTGCATGACCGCCTCAGCTGTGTGGAACCCCCCGACTTGCATTCCGCCAGTTCGTGGATTGTTCCATTAAACGCGCAGTGCGTTTCGAGGCAAAACCTCAGGAGTGGGAGGATTTGGTCCTGTCAGCGGGGATTTTCTGTTCCATCGAATTTGCTTTAGAAGAGTAAGTCGGTGGTCTTAACTGCCATATTCCGGTGAACTGAAGTAGAGAGAGAGAGGCATGACATAAAATACTATGACATCGTCTAGTAAGTGACCTACCTCTTTAAGTGTCCCCGAATACTGAGTTGACGAAATGTCT